>CM077154.1:122356628-122800124 GCA_039583875.1 Platanthera guangdongensis | reverse complement strand
CATAGGATTCCTGCATGCCTCCTATTCTATTTATTAAGAAAGCCAAGTTAGGGGTGGCACCCGGGAATCACCGGCTAGGATCGGCCGTAAAAAAAAGCCGGCGGTTTCCGTCCCCAAAACTATATAAAATAATGTCTGAAATACAAAGTGCTATATATGAAAATGAATCTAAACGACGAGCCGGACGCATCACACGGTAACGATTGCCGGTTCGATCAAAAATCGTACGGCGCGATATACGAAGGTGGGGCCCGCGCCTTCTGGGAGACTTGAGTGTTCGTCTCTCATCTCCGACAACCTTATTTTGTGACAATCAGGCAGCAATTCATATTGCCAAAATCCGGTCTTTCACGAACGCACAAAGCATATCGAAGTTGACTGTCACTTTATCCGGGAAAGATACAGTCAAAGAAGATAGATTTGGAGCATGTTCCTCTGCCCGACCAAGTTGCGGACATCCTGACGAAAGCTCTCTGCAGGCCGCTATACTACCAGTTTTTATCCAAGCTTGGTGCCTACGACTTGTACGCTCCAGCTTGCAGGGGAGTGTTAGAAAAGCCCAATTAAGGGCCATGTTTTTCTTCTTTCTCTCTCCTTGTATTAGTCCCACATCATGTATTAGGATTTTCTCTCTCATTCTTCTCCTATATAAGTGTCTGTATACTCATAACTATTCATTCAACAAAGTATATACAAGATTGGAGCTCTCTTTACAATACTGACACATATCATAACCGACACATAACATACATTTGCACCTTTCTTTTCTAAGACTCTCCATAAGATCTCTCTTGAACTCTATCAAAAATAATATAAATATAACTCCAAAATTACTATTGTATTTATATTATTATTTCAAAATAATATTAATACAACTCCAAAAATTATAAAACATACGTCTAAAATGAAAACGGGTGCTCCGGATGCGCTCGCAGTTTCGGATCAACGATCCGATCAACGAATCCACGACACATCTGCAAAAGCGGATCCCGCACACGTGGTGGTCTGATCTCCTCCGATCACAAACGTACGGTCAATCGCCATCACAAAGAGGTTGCAACATTTGGCGTGAATGAAGAATAAGATGTGTCAATGTGGTTGTAAGAGAGAGACAAACAGTGGAGTATGGGATATGTTGAAAGAACAAATGACAACCAATTCACATTTAATAGGGAAGCCATAGGAGCATGTGTTGGGAAGGGAGAGAGATTGTGGTGCACGATGTGTGGTCCACAACTATGAGACAATTAGAGCAAGAAGGGGATACTTGTGCGTGCAAGAGTGTGGGCGGCGTGTAGTGACGTGATAGGTAACACATGGGGCTTAAAAATTGCGGAATGCAGAAAACTACTAAAAAAATTGACACTGGAGGAGACTTGCGATGATTGTGACATAATGAACAAAAGACTTCGTGGCGTGTCTTCCGAGCACAGGAAGAAATAACCACAATCAGAGATGGAGGGGAAGGCGGCCTTGGGTGAGATGGGGTTAGAGTTGTCGATCCAGAGAGCTGTTGCACGAGCATTCGTTGTGGTGGAAGACGTCGTGTCTGAAGGTGTCGACGTAGGGCGCGTGATCAAGAGCTACTAGTGAGGGTGGCGCCATAGGTAATGACAGACGCCGAAAGTGGGGGAAGGGGCTGATTGTGTGTAGTGATCCAGAGGTAGGGTCGATGGGACTAGGATTGACCAATGCTTAGGGAAGGCTGAGAGCGAGTGGATCCAGGGCTTAGTGGGAGGTCAGGGTTGAGATGAGAGTAGAGATGCGTGGGGATGGGGAGATGGGTCGGTGATGATGCTTGGCGTCCACTGGATGCTAGAGATTGAACTATCAGAGCAGTGGAAGGAAAACACATCTTGTGTCAGAGGAAGGTGAAGCGGTCGAAGACGAAGCTTGTGCGCCATGGTGAGGAGGTCATCCACAATGACATATATTCTGTTGAAGTGGGTGTTACACTGTGATGTCCATGGCTGAGGGGACACAAGGCGGTGGTCCGACTACAGAAGGGCGGCAGACAGAGTGGCAGCCAACCGATCAAACTAATTGATAGCTTTTGCTATCGTTAAAACAAAAAATATGTAGATTAATGTGAAAGAAGATATAAGGTTTCGAACCAAGCTCAATTTAATCTCTTGAGGGCAGGATCCCTCTAAGAGACGACTATTCTATGAGAGCCTAAACAAGATAATGCTCTAAGATAAGATAATCTCTCACACTAAGGGCTACTTATATAGATGAAAAATCTTTTACAAGACAAAATACATTAAAAGACAAAATACATTATTAACTACGAATATAAGATAATCCATAAAAATCTTCACATCTCTGAGAGAGCCCCGTGTCATTCGTTCTGCCAACCACCTTCATCCATTGCCCTTTGCTCCCGCCCCAGTCTCTGCCGGTTCTGCGCTCCGCTCCAATTGCATGTACTGGATTCATCACGTACGACCATCGTGGTCTCCATTCCACAGGATCAGTGGTCTGCATCGTGCGTCCACAACCCCCAGACAGTCATCATTCTGCAGCTACAAAGCCACCCCACTCCTCGGATCTCTTCTAACGACATTATCATCTACCTTGCCATATGTGAGCTCGATACAAACTCTCATTTTGATTAAACATCTGCTCTGACCTTCCGTTACACAAAATTGTTTTGGCGTGAAGTTAAAGAACCTAAAGATCGCCTTGACTGGGCATGCTGAAGCTTGATGGCAAGCTCGATTTCATAGAGCGGTGGAATGTTATGGGCCTCGGGCCGAGCTCTTATTATCCTTTTATTGATTGTCTTGTATGTTGCATTTTAGGTAAGTCCAAGTATTATAACTTATTTACGTTTATGTCGCTTTTTTACGTTTATGTCCTTTGTAAGTCTATTGAAAGGACCCCTTGGGCCTTGGAATGGTATCCAAGAAGTTAATTCTATTTCTTTGTCTTCAAGAGATTGTGGTAGCGCTCTCTCCGAGCACACCCCACCTAGGTAGTAGTGGTTCCGGTTCCACAGTATCCTTCGCCACCGTCATCCCCGCCTCCGGCCATCTTCCGGCAATTCAGCCGACATGATGCAACGAGCCTATAACACATCTTGAATGTTGTGAGTTTCTTTAGCCTGCACTGTTGCTATTCAATATTGAATCGGGTGTGTGGATTGCCGATTAATTTTGTATGCATGTCTATTCATGATGATGATGGAACTTAATTTCATTTCCTAAAATACTAATATCTGACAAATACAAGTGCAAAACAATAACTTGAATTTATTTTTGTTGTTTTCTGATTGTGCCACAAAGCTATGACTCCCCCTTTATTTATAGAGTTTGGTATTTCACAAGATTTGCAATTATTTTAATAATTATTATGATGTTTTTTGCAACCTTGCAGTATGTTACCACATCTCGTGAATTATTGGAGCAAATTGAAGCTGAGGCTGCAACGGATGGAATATCTAGGTGAGGTGTTATATTCTCATAAGATGATTGTCACTAATAATTGATTATCCTGTTTATTAATATTATGTAATTTAAACAATTAATAGGTCTTCAAATTTATTTCATTGGATCATACTCATCATAGCCGCACAATTGGACAAGTGTGGCTTTATATCCTTCGTATAGTGTTGACAATGGGAGACATTGAGGCAATTGATGGAAAGAGGTGACTAAGGTAGGTAATTGGTATACTGCCAATTGGGAGACCATCGAGATAGACAAAGAGATTGGGTTTATGGTAGTATTATAGAGGATACTTGATATTTACTAGCATAACATGATAATTTGAAGGAGTTTTGGAGTTTGGTAAGGATTTCCTTCAAAATGTTGAAGTTATGATCAGTAGCCTTAAATGGGTTAGCCCATCATTACCAAAAAGGTGGTGGGAGACCTTTGGATTAAGCTGATTAATGCAAGTGAAGTGGCCATTAGCACTTGCATTATCAAAAAAGCATGATATCCATCTTCTCAATGTAAAAGAATAAGGGAATAAATGGTAACCTTGTGATATAGGATAAGGTGAAGGTAGGGAGGTGATTATGCCCTAATGAGACTAATGAATGAATCCGAGTTTAGTGATGAAGGGGAAACCTAGAACTATGGAATGTTCATGCAAGTATCTATTGAATAAAATAGGAATGAACTCCATAATAGACAAAGCAAGTTACAAACAATCACAATTGAAAGTAGTGAATTAGATTAACAAACAAATTTTAGTTGAATTAAAACAAATAGTGTTTCTAAAAAATGCTCGGCGAATGCGCCTTTCAAATAGAACAACAATTGGGCAAATTAGTACTGCTTTAGATCTCTTAGAATAAGCGTCTTCACCCAAATAAACAACAAGAGAAAATTAACTTCAAATTAGAACTTACACAAACAATTAAGACCAAATAGAGAATTCTGCTGCAGTTTTGTCTTTGGACAGCGGTTCCAAGGCTGCTATGGTGCTGATTTCAGAGCATCTGCGTCATTTTGGGTTCTCGGAGGTCGTATAATGATGGAGGACTGCCGGTTGGATAAATACCCAAAAGGGGCTGTTGACAGTAGATCTGGAGTGCAGGAATGTAGTGAGGAGGTGGGTAGATGGTGCAGGCTACTCAGAACAGTCATTGGATGGGCTAAAATGCGGTTGACAGCCTGAATCAGGAGCACTGCGTGAGTCAACATTTTACTCTGCCTCACAATTCTAGGCCAGGATGACGATTTTTAAATCGCGTTCGAAAGAATGAACAAGCTCGACACATGCGAATGATCAAGCATGCGCTCTAGTGAGTGCAGCGGTGTGCAGTGAATATGAACTAACAAAATATAAAAAATGAAAAAAGATACTTCTAGTATGCGGTGCCATGTACACGTGCACGGGTAACAACACAATGCACTTCCTCCCCCAGACTTAATCTAATCAAAGCAACCCAAAATGATATAACAATGAGAATTAGTTAGAAGAAAGGGGAGGAGTTGCCCATGCTCAGAGTTGAGCATATCGGAAGATTGACGTTAATAAATTGCGGCAAGTCCACCACTATAAAAGAGATTCATATTCATCCCACTCCACATGAACAGGGAACAACGACAAAACAAGGAAGATAACGACAGAATAATGTGTTAGATAAAACAAAAGCACAAGGTGTTGGATCCCTAGTTTGATTTGGGTTAGGTTCACTATCTAGGATAATTGACCCAACATGTATAGACAGGGTCATGTCTGTGTTCTAGAGTTTAGGCTAAGTCCTTAGAAACAACCACACATGCACCAGCTAACAGAAGACTGCAGAAAACTCAGACTTAGAAGAAAATCAAGTTCAGGAAAGTGAGTTCGACGATTCGTCGAACTCAGCTCGACGAAAGTCGTGCTCCGCTCGACGAACTCAGAATAAATTCTCTGAGTTGAGCTCGACGATATTCGAGCTCAGGTCGACGAATTCTGGGTGATCAACTTCTACACATAAGTCCAGAATCTTTTCTTTGAACTCAGGTCGACGAAGTTACATTATTAGCTCGACGAACTTAGAGCACAGAAATGGGAAGTTCTTCACAGAAAGCAGTTAGCTGATCTCAGGTCAACGAACTTAGTTCTCAGGTCGACGAACAAGGATTCTCAGGTCGACGAACAAGATTTCTCAGCTCGACGAACTCTGCACTCAGGTCGACGAAATTTGTTCTCTGCTCGACGATTGCTGTGCAGTTCCAGACTTGGAATTTTCCCTTTTTCTTGTCCTTATTCTATTGCAGTAATTCATGAATAATCAATGCTTATATTCTCTGAAAATAGTCGTTAGTGACAACATTGATTATGGTATTCATCAGGATTATTACTTGCCGTTTTTAATAGGACAGTTGGGGAATCCATTAATGCAATATTCTCTCCAGCTGGATTTTCATTCTCCAGGCAGTCAGCATTCAATGCAGACAATTCAAATTTAAAGGAGAAATTAGACAGAGATATATAAAAGACATTCTTCTCTTTCAGTCGACAACACAACACAGAACAGACAACAAGGATAGCAGAACACAAAAAAAAACAGAAGAAAAGAAGACAGACACCAAAAATTATTCAAGAAAAGGCTCTGTCTATTTTCATCAAGTGTTCTTCCTCCATCAAGTTAAAAGGAGACAATCAACTTTTATCTATCTACAACTTTTTGGAGATCTTTTCAAGAAAACCTACTCACCCTGCAAATCTTCTATTCTTCCTGAACAAATCTTCATCTCTTGGGGAGCTTTGACAACATCAAAATCCACTAGTCTTCTCAGTTGTTTTGAGAAAGAGAAGACACCGTAAATCTCTCACCCCCTCTCTGTACAAAGGGTTCTTTAACTTCCTTCAAAAGTTATTCCTTGGTTGCAAGTCTCATGATCAAAAGACTTGAGTTGGTTTTTGAGTACCTGATCAAAAGCTCATTGGTGACAGTCACCTGATCAAAACCTGTAGTGGATTCCTACCTGGGTGGTAGAAGAGTGGATGTACCCAGGTTGGGGAACCACTATAAAATTCTTGTGTTGTCTGGTTGCCCTTTTCTTTTTGTTCTTGCTGTGTCTGTGATAGATTAAGTTATATGTGATGTGTTAGAATATCCTAACTTAGGATAACTTTTAGCTTACTGTTAATCTGGTATCTCTTAAGCCATTACTCTGATATTATTTCTTAAACAGTAAAAAGATTTTTTATTACTCTATTCACCCCCCCTCTAGAGTAATTCAGGTCTAACCCTCACTTTCAATTGGTATCAGAGCAATTTCCTTTGGTCATACAAGCTAACCATTGAACCAAAACATCCTGTGTTAGATCTGATCCTTCACTTCTCTTAGGATTATTTTCACAGCATGACACAGAACAAGGATTATGCAAGCACCAGACCTCCAGTTTGTAATTTAAATAGATTTGCAATCTGGAAGGCAAGAATAAAGCTCTATATGAACTCTATTTATAAAGACATTTTCAACTCTATTTTGACAGCTCCTCAAGCAACTGCTTCTACATCCACATCAACTTCCAACACTCATGCAGTTCCACCACTTGAGTGGACTGACGCACAGAGGAAAGCTAAGATTGCAGATGCCAAATCCATGAACATTCTAGCTCAGACTATGTCTGATGATATATTTCAAAAGGTGGCTGAGTGCACTTCAGCCAAAGCCATCTGGGATTCTCTAAATCAGATGGTGGCTGGATCTGCTGATGAGAGAAAGGAAAGGAGATCCAATCTCATCTCACAATATGAGAACTTCAAGAAGGATGAAGCTGAGTCAATGAGTGATATGTACAACAGGCTTAGCTCAATCATCAATGAGCTAAATACCTTGGACAAGGACATCACTCTGACAGAAATCAATGATAAAATCCTTATGTACTTCCCTAGCACATGAGATTCAAGAATCTGGTCAATCAGAGAAGCCAAAAGCATGACAGAAATCTCTACTGAATCACTGCTTTGAAAGCTAAAATCCTATGAGCAATTAATGAAGACCAGAGAAGCAACAGCTGAACAGAAGACTCTAACACCTATCAGGAAGGAGCACAACATTGCATTCAAGGCTGCTGAAGAGTCTGAAGGGACTCCAGTCAATGAAGAGCTGATGAGCCTCTTTGCCAGAAGATTCTTCAAGATGACAAAGAAGGACTTCAGAAGAAAGTCATCAAGGCAAGATGATAGGCTAAAGTATGACAAGACTTCATCTAAGGAAATTGTCTGTTTTGGATGCAGGAAGCCTGAACACTTCATCTCAGAATGTCCAGAAACTCAGAAGATGGACAGAAGAAGAGAAAAGGATTCCAGAAGAACACATCATAGCAAGCACTTCTCCAGCAAATACAAGAGGAAGGAGAAAGGGTTTGTTGCAGAAACCTGGAGTGATACTGAGGAAAAGTCATCATCCTCCAGCTCCAGTGATGATGAAGAAGAAGAGAAGGCAAATGAAGTTTGACTAATGACAATAGATAATTCCAACAGTCAGTCAGAGGCTGAAGCTTCAGAAGATGAAAGATCTCTATCTGCAGAGGATCAGGTAATAGCATCTTATGATTTTAATTCAGAATAATTTAAAACTGAATTTAAAAATCCGTGCTTAGATCTAATAGACTCTGAGAAGTAAATCAAACTTTTCAGAGAAAGATTAACTGAACAAGATAAGTACATTACTGAAAATGCTAAACTAATAGATGAACTTACCTCAACAAATTAACAAATTGCTTTCTTAAAAACTGAATTAAGAAAAGCCAAGAAATTAGAAGAATCACTTAATGGTAGAAGTTTAAAACTGCTAGACATAACTAATACTCTAAATGCTAGGGCAAATAATAGTAAACTAGGACTAGGTGCATCATCTAGTGAACCACCAATAATTCAGAAGAATCATTTATCTAAACCTGTAAATTTCATTTCAGATAAGGGTAAGAAGAATACTGAACAAGTAGACAGAGTAAATGAAGTCTTAAAACAAATGCAACTCAAACAAAAATCTAAGAACAAGAAGAAAAATAACTACAACAATGTTCAACAGATTTCGTCGAACTCAGATCGACGAAATATGTACAGTTCGTCAAACTCAGAATGACGAACTCCGAACGCCAACTATAATAATAGTTATTCTTCGATCCACGATCGACGAAACCAGTCTGGTTCGTCAACCAGAGATCGACGATATTGGTGCCCTGAGAATGAATACTTTCATTATTCGAGCAGAGATCGAAGATCTTACCCCAATTCGTCGACCTCAGGTCGACGAACGTACCAGAGTTCGTCGATCCCAGATCAATCTTACAGAAACTTCAACTCCAACAGAAAGTATAATAATCACCTTAATCAACCTAGGGAGAATATCAACCCATTCACCCAATGGATAATTCCTCCCAGAAGATTTCACCACTTAGGGTATAGAAGCCAACCTGAATATTCTTACATTTACAGTTTTTCTTATGAAAAGAAACAAGGACCCAAGGTGACCTGGGTCAAGAACATCTAACTTATTTCCTTGCAGGTAAAGAACTATCCTATCACTCAAAATAAGTGGTATCTGGATAGTGGGTGCTCAAAACACATGACTGGATGCAAGGACAGCCTAATCAATTTCAAGGCAAAACTGGGTCCAAGAGTGATCTTTGGAGATTCCAGTTTTGGACAAACTGAAGACTATGAAGACTTCAACAGTGGAGCTGTCACTTTCAGAAAAGTAGCATATGTAAATGGTCTCAAACATAACCTAATATTCATAAGTCAATTATGTGATGCAGATTATCAGGTTTGATTTACTAATTCCAAATGTATTATTTCTTCAAATAACCAAACTGTTTCAACAGGTTGTAGACAAGGGAATATATACCTAGTAAACTTTAATTCTGCTAGCTCAGAACTATGTTTATTCAATTAAGTTAGTAATAACAATATTTTTTGGCATAAGAGACTAAGTCATGTTAACCTTAAGAACATCTCTAAGCTATCTAGGGACAACCTTGTCAGAGGATTGCCTTCTGACCCCTACAAGAAGGAAAGCCTATGCAAGACTTGTCAAGAAGACAAACAAACTAAAAATAGCTTTAAGTCAATTAATAAGAGTGACTCACCTAAGATTCTGTACTTGCTACATATGGATCTTTTTTGGACCCATTGCTGTACAAAGCTTAGGAGAGAAGTTTTACACTCTAGTTATTGTAGATGACTTCTCTACATTCTCTTGAGTGTTTTTCTTGAATAACAAGTCAGATAACTTTAAAGTCTTTACAGACTTTCTTAAGAGTATAAGGATTGAGTATTCTACTCCAGTTGCATTGATCAGAATTGATCATGATATTGAGTTTGAATCTCTTCCCATGCAAAGATTCTATGAATAGGAAGGTATCAGAGATTGTTTCTCTGCTCCTAGAACTACTCAACAAAATGAGGTAGCAGAAAAGAAAAAACAGAACCCTCATTGAATCTGCAGGAACATTGCTTGCAGATGCACACATGCCCCTATTCTTTTGGGCAGAGGCTGTGAGCACAGCAAACTATGTGCTGAATAGAAGTTTGATACACAAACTTAAGGGTAAGATCCCCTATGAATTACTCAAAGAGAAGAAACCTAAAATTGATTACTTTAGAATTTTTGGGTGTAGATGTTTCATTCATAACAATAATAAGAAACACATTAGAAAATTTGAAGCTAAAGCTACAGAAGGAATTTTTCTTGGATATTCTCAAGTTAGCAAAGCTTATAGGGTTTTTAATAAATCATCCTTAAAAATTGAAGAATCTGTACATATTTCATTTGATGAAGCTAACATGTATTATAAAGAGAAGGATTCTTTTATCTCAAATCTATTGCAGGTACCTCACTTGTGTGAAAAATTGGGTGAGTTAAACCTTACACAAAAGGTCATATCACATCCTCCTCCACAAGCTGATGAAGACAGTGAAGAAGAATTTTTGGAAGTGGTTGAACCCCCTTTAACAGCAGATATTATTCCATAAGAGCAATTAACTCCAAATGTTTTTGCTGAACCAACTCCACTCACTGACCTTGTTACACTAATGGATCACCCTATATCTCAAGTGATTAGGGACATGTCAGTAGGTGTACAGATAAGACATCAACTCAACCAAGATGTGATGCATGTCTGTTTCCTCTCTCAAGTTGAGCCTCAATCCATAAATGATGCAGAGCAAGATCCCCACTGGATTATTGCAATACAAGAGGAGCTCAATCAATTTGAGAGATGCAGAGTTTGAGACTTGGTTCCTAGGCCCAAAGACTATCTAGTAATTGGAACCAAGTGGGTATTCAGAAACAAACTTGATGCCCAAGGTGTAATTGTGAGAAACAAGGCTAGGCTTGTTGCTCAAGGCTATAGGCAAGAGGAAGACATTGAATATAATCAAACCTTTGCTCATGTTGCAAGGCTAGAAACAATCAGGATTTTTCTTGCTTATGCTGTTTTTAAGAAGTTTAAAGTCTACCAAATAGATGTCAAGAGTGCTTTCTTGAATGAAGAACTAAAGGAAGAGGTTTATGTCGAACAACCCCCATGTTTTATCTCTTCTACTCATCTCTCATATGTTTTTAGACTGGATAAAGCTCTCTATGGTTTAAAGCAAGCTCCAAGAGCTTGGTATGCGACCTTAGTTAGCTTCTTGATAGAGCATAAATTCTCTAGAGGCATTGTAGATAGAACATTGTTCACTAGACACCATAAGAATCAAATATTGTTAGTACAAATTTATGTAGATGATATTATATTTGGGTCTACAGATTCCAAACTATGCAAGAGGTTCTCTGACCTCTTGCATTCAAAGTTTGAAATGAGTAGCATGAGTGAGCTCTACTACTTCCTTGGTCTCCAAGTGAAGCAGCTACCTGATGACATCTTCATATCCCAGGCTAAGTATGCTAAGGAGTTTCTCAAAAAGTTTGGGATGGCTGATGCCTCAGCAAAGAAAACACTCATGACCACTAATGCTGTAATAGACTCTGATGAACATGGGAAACCTGTTAATCAGAAATTATATAGGGGCATTGTTGGGTCCCTACTATACCTTACAGCAAACAGACCTGACATAATGTTTGCTACTTGTCTTTGTGTTAGGGTTCAAGTGAATCATAAAGAATCTCACCTAATTTTCTTAAAAAAGATTTTGAGATATATAAAAAGTTGTCATATTCTAGAACTTTGGTATCTCACTGAGTCAGAGTTTGAGTTAACTGGATACTCAGATGCTGACTTTGCTGGATGCAGAGTAGACATAAAAAGTAGCTCAGGAACATGTCAGTTCCTTGGTATGAGATTGGTCTCTTGGTTTAGCAAGAAGCAATCATTTGTGTCTACATCAACTGCTGAAGCAGAATATATAGCAGCTGGCAGTTGCTGTTCCCAGATGCTGTGGATTCAGAACCAACTTCTAGACTATGAGTTCAACTTAAATAATTCAACTCTACTATGTGACAACACAAGTGCTATATCCATAGCACAAAATCCAGTCCATCACAGTAGGACTAAGCATATAGACATTAGACATCATTTCATAAGAGAGTGTGTAGACAAAAATAAAATTAATCTTGTCTATATCTACACTGTTTTACAAAGGGCAGATATCTTCACCAAACCTTTGGATGAGAGAAATCATTTGTTCTTCATAAATCAGCTTGGTATGATCAATGAAGAAACTTTAATTTGATTCCTGTCTATGGTCGACAAATTTTTCAATGTTCGTCGAACGGAGATCGACGAACAGAGAAAAGTTCTAGAGAACTTCGTCGAACGGAGACCGACGAATTCTCTGTGAGTGAAGTTATTTTCGTTGACCGGAGATCGACGAATTTGCTTCGGGAAACTTTTGTCAAACGGAGCTTGACGAAATATTTTCACATCTTCTGACTGAGATCGACGAATTCTTTTGACCATAAAATATTTCGTCGACCTCAGCTCGAAAAAATTTTTATTTTTCGTCGAACGGAGTTTGTCGATTCATATTCTGCAAAACCTTATATCTAGGTTTTCTTCAACCTCCGTTCCGCGCTTTCAGTTCCCTTTGCACTTGATCTTTGTTTTTCTCTTGCAGGTACATTCATGGCGATTCCAGCAAGCGCTCTCTCCTCCATGAAATTTGATATGGCTTTAACATTGATTTCGACTCCTTCCAGTTCTTTGACGTCATCTTTGTCGAAATCTTGAAGTTATTCGAAGAACAACATCTGAAACAGTTCATGACAATGAGAGTCAAGATAGCGATGACTGAAGTCAAAGAATGGGTGTATACATCTACAACTCCAGAAAAAGATAATATGACTGGATCAGTTTCTGGTAATCTAGTTACCCTCTCCCCTTCCGTACTAACCGACACTTTCGGTCTTTTAAATGGAGAAGAAGAATTTGAAATGGACTCTGAGGAGTATGGAAATATGCTGACCAAGATGTGTCATTTCGGCGACAACCCTAACAAACTGCTCAAGAAAAACTTGTCTCCTGAGTACAAGTTCTTGGCTGACGTAGTCGGCAAGGTGTTGTTGGGCAAACACACCGCCCACGACTACATAACCAGACACCAGTTCACGGTGATGAGTGCTCTGGTCGAGAAGAAAGCAGCAAATTGAGGAAAGCTGTTGTTTGATCTGATTAAAAAGAAAAACAACAAGAAAGAGGTCTGCTTTGGCAGAATTCTGGGGATATTTCTGCAGGAAAAAACACAAGAACATCTGGTCTCTACACCAGTGTTCATCAATGCCTCCAAGAGGCTTACCTCTGCCCTCTTTGGCAGATGGGAGAGGAAGATAACCAAGTCAACCAAGGCTTCCTCTTCCTCCAGACCTTCTGAGAGTACAAGGGCTGTTCCAGCCACTCCCCACCCTGCTGAAGATGTTCCACCTACAACTCCATCACACCATGGTACACCAACTCCATCACACCATGGTACACCAACTCCATCACACCATGGTACACCAACTCCATCACAACATGGTACACCAACTCCATCACAACATGATACACCAACTCCATCACAACATGATACACCAACTACATCACAACATGGTACACCACCCTCATCTCCTCTACCACTACACCTAGATAACATCCCTCTTTCCAACCTTCTATCACTACCTTCTTTTGACCTATTGTCATCCCCCCTTCATACTCCATCACCTGCAGATGAGCCAATGCCAGATTCTCTACCTTCTCCTCCACCATCATCTTCCATCCATACTTCTGTATCCACTCAGATACCTTCTGAGTTCATGTATTTGGACCCCCATTCCATTCAATCTCTTCTGGCAATTCTCACTCCACTCATCAGAAACCTGATAGCAGAGGCTATTTCCCCTCTTGTTACTTCCATCTCATCCCTTGCTGCCCACCTCTCTGCCTTCTCTGTCCCTCCTTCTTCAGTCAGGGGTCTGGCTCCAGTGCCTACTGAAACCAGGCAGGGGGAGGTACTCCATGAAGAAGTAGCTCCAGCAGAAGCAGCAGCAGCAGCAGAAGCAGCAGCAGACACAGTTATCCCTGCTGATTTAATTGATTTCATTGAGTCTGATATAGATATGAATGAGACAGCTATAGCTGAAATAAATACTGTTGGTGATTATATTATCAATCCCACAGTAAATATTTTGAGTTTGTTAAATACTTTTGATACAGTTCATTTGAACTTTCTTCCAGAAAACAGCCTAAAACCTTCTATGGTTATAGTTCCTTACACTTCTCCAATAAGCCCCAAAGTTGCCATGCAACTCAAGGCCAGTTTTGCAAGTATAGAGGCTCCAGTTGTTCCATCTCCAGCAAGAGCAGATTCTGTCATTGTATCATCCCCTCCCAAAGCCATCTCTCCTCCAACATTCAAGATGGATGACAGTCCCATGCCAGATCTGGATGAGATCACGATGGCAGATATAGAACAAGAGAATCTATCAGTTGCTGAAAAAGTTATTGAATCAGTTGTTCTACCTCCAGCTCCTCCTCAGGCTGAAAAGTTGCTGATATCTGCAGAAGCTCTAAAGGAAATTAATGCTTTATATGATAATCCCCAAGATTTTTCAGATGATGATAATGAAGATGATTCAGATGACAGTTCTTCTGCAAAGAAAAAGAAAATCTCTAAGAAAAGGAAAGCCCCTCCAGCTGCTGCCCCAAAACCTAATCCCACTCATGATACCCCATATTACATTCTTCAGAATATCACTCCTTACAAGGGTATGTCAGCTTGGATGTGGCTGTCAAAGAATGAGCAGTAAGCCAAGAAGAAAAGCAGGAGATACTCTCCTCCTCCACCTTCTCAAAGATACAGGAAAGACCCACCTCCTCCTCCTCCACCTGCTGTTGGTGCTTCAGGACTTACTTCTCAGAGGTCTACCTCTTATTCTCAAACATACCAAAAACAACATGGTAGATCTTCTTCACATTCTGGAAGCAGCCATCAGAGGCACTCCTCAAGCAGACAACATCAACTGCATCAACATCAACAACCTCAGCAACATCTACAACAAGCTCCTGAACATCAAAAAGCTGATAGTCCAAAGAGGCCTGAATCTCCTCCTGTTCCATTTGAGAATCCTGAAACAGCTACTACTGCTAGAATGGTCAGGTTCCAAGAACTGGTTGAATTATCTATGATAAATAAGGTTAAAGCTGAAAGAAAGGATCGCTCACAATATTCAACTATGTCCAAATACATGAAAAAGGAATTAAACAGGTATGCTAAAGCAAACAAGTTCTTTAATGTAGATGATTATATGCAATTACATTCAGAGGCTGTAGTACCTAAAGCCACTTCTCTCAATATAATTGGTGCTGCTGATATGGCAATGTCAAAGAGAGAAGCTGTCAACCCAAACAGAGAAATCATATTCAGACAACCTTTTGTAAGTTCTGATAAAGGAAATAAGAAAAAGGAAAAGCTGAAAAAAAAGCATAAAACATTCTGCTTAATTTTCTATATACATTCTGAACTCTTATTGTTATTTCACAAAGCTACGTTGTAAATATCTGCTGCAAGTTTTAAATTTTTCTGCCAGATATTTTTTTTCTTTTGCTTTGTGAATATTTTTTGTTTGGATTAGTGATCTCACCCAAAAAGGAGGAGATTGTTGGATCCCTAGTTTGATTTGGGCTAGGTTCACTATCTAGGATAATTGACCCAACATGTATAGCCAGTGTCATGTATGTGTTCTAGAGTTTAGGCTAAGTTCTTAGAAACAACCACACATGGACCAGCCAACAGAAGACTGCAGAAGACTCAAAGTTAGAAGAAAATCAAGTTCAGGAAAGTGAGTTCGACGGTTCGTCGAACTCAGCTCGACGAAAGTCGTGCTCCGCTCGACGAACTCAGAATAAATTCTCTGAGTTGAGCTCGACGATATTCGAGCTCAGGTCGACGAATTCTGGGTGATCAACTTCTACACATAAGTGCAGAATCTTTTCTTTGAACTCAGGTCGACGAAGTTACATTATCAGCTCGACGAACTTAGAGTACAGAAATGAGAAGTTTTTCACAGAAAGCAGTTAGCTTATCTCAGGTCGACGAATTTAGTTCTCAGGTCGACGAACAAGGATTCCCAGGTCGACGAACAAGATTTCTCAGCTCGACGAACTCTGTACTCAGGTCGACAAAATCTGTTCTCTGCTCGACGATTGCTGTGCAGTTCTAGACTTGGAATTTTCCCTTCTTCTTGTCCTTATTCTATTGCATTAATTCCTAAATAACCAATGCTTATATTCTCTGAAAATAGCCGTTAGTGACAGCATTGATTATGATATTCATCAGGATTATTATTTGTCGTTTTTAATAGGACAGTTGGGAAAATCCATTAATGCAATATTCTCTCCAGCCAGATTTTCATTCTCCAGGCAGTCAGCATTTAATGCAGACAATTCAAATTCAAAGGAGAAATTAGACAGAGATATATAAAAGACATTCTTCTCTTTCAGTCGACAACACAACACGGAACAAACAACAACGATAACAGAACACAAAAAAACAGAAGAAAAGAAGACACACCAGAAATTATCAAGAAAAGGCTCTTCTGTTTTCATCAAGTGTTCTTCCTCCAGCAAGTTAAAAAGAGACAATCAACTTCTATCTGTCTACAACTTTCTGGAGATCTTTTCAAGAAGACCTACTCACCCTGCAAAGCTTCCATTTTTCCTGAACAAATCTTTATCTCAGGGGGAGCTTTGACAACATCAAAATCCACTAGTCTTCTCAGTTGTTTTGAGAAAGAGAAGACACCATAAATCTCTCACCCCCTCTCTGTACAAAGGGTTCTTTACCTCCCTTCAAAAGTTATTTCTTGCTTGCAAGTCTCCTGATCAAAAGACTTGAGTTAGTTTTTGAGCACCTGATCAAAAGCTCATTGTTGATAGTCACATGATCAAAACCTGTAGTAGATTCCTACCAGTGTGGTAGAAGAGTGGATGTACCCGGTTGGAGAACCACTATAAAATTCTTGTGTTGTTTGGTTGCCCTTTTCTTTTTGTTCTTGTTATGCCCGTGATAGATTAAGTTATATGTGTTGTGTTAGAATAGCCTAGCTTAGGATAACTTTTAGCTTACTGTTAATCTGGTATCTCTTAAGCCATTACTCTGATATTATTTCTTAAACAGTAAAAAGATTTTTTATTACTCTATTCACCCCCTCTCTAGAGTAATTCAGGTTTAACCCTCACTTTCACAAGGGTTGTCTCCCAGAAGCCCTTTTGTTTACCGTCCTTAAGGTGGACAAAATACCTGTATTAGCAGTTAAAATAATAATGTTTCCAGCAGTCTAACAATGCTACTAAAAGAAAACACACAGAGCTAAATACCATAGAATCATATAGAAAAACACCATAAGGAACAAAATAGCCCGGAGAACCGTCATGCATCTGCTATACGCCGACTTGTGGTGGTTATCCCCGCCACGCGAGGGGGGGGGGGGGGAGGAGGTGAAAGCTTTAGAGCCCAAGGGAAGCTTGCTCCCCTTGCCTTTAGCCTCCGCCTTCTTGCGCTGGAGGGCAAGTGAAAGCTTTAGAGCCCAAGGGAAGCTTGCTTCCCTTGCCTTTAGCCTCCGCCTTCTTGCACTGGAGGGCAGCAGAACGATCGATGCGAACACATATCTCTCGTTTCAGCTTCTCCATGGTGGGAGAGCGCTATCGAGCAACAAAGATTTTATCAAAGTTAGCATTGTCCCTGAGAGTGGCAATAGGGGGCTTCATCTCTTCACCCTCCACAGGTGACAAATCCGCCCAATGAACTTGTTTAAAAAGTTTACTTGGCATCTTAAGTCCAACAAAATCAACTGACGAGCTCACGGGTAAGCCTGCCTCATCAACACAACTTCGCGGCCTCGCCGCCTTGCACATTTTCAGCAACCACAGCCTGCACCTCTACAACAACTTCCAACTCTGCCTCCTCAGCATTCCTTACCTTTCCATTCTCATCAGCTACAGACCTGCACTCTATATCACTTGAACCCACATCATTAATAACAATAGATAAATCATAATCACTCACCGGGTCAGGGAGAACCTCGATTATTGTGGGCAGAAAACCATGGTGTGCTGCCTTGGAAGGCAAGGTAACACGACCATCGACAATATGAAGGGTGACTCCGCTCTCCTTCAAGAATGGGACCCCTAAAATTGTAATGGATGTGTTCTCCGTGATTCTCAATACCTGAAAGTTAGTGACAACCACCGTACCTTCCATAATAACCTCAACCTCCTTGACTTCACCCTCAGAAATCACCACTGATCTATTAGCGAGGACTAGAGATGTCCGCTCATCAACATCAATTTCCAAGTTAAGCCTATCAACATCGTGCAGGGCAAGCACGTTGCGAGATGAGCCTGAATCACATAATGCAATGGTGTCAATATCATTAATCTTGCAATTCACAACAAGCTCGCCCTCACGACTTCCATCAGACTCCGCCAAGCTCTTCCCGTGTTCCCTAGGATTCTTATGGAGGGGGTCTGGTTGACCTTGTTTGATTGGGCCACTTCGAAAAACTTCTCCATTATTTCTTCCAACACGCTTTTCCTTTGCAACAAGGAAGATAACGACAGAATAATGCGGTAGATAAAACAAAAGCACTATGGTTGCCTCCCGGAATCCCTTTTGTTTACCGTCCTGAAGGTGGACCAAATACTTGTATTAACAGTTAAAATAATAATGTTCTCAGCAGAGTCTAACAACGCTACTAAAAGAAAACACACAGAGCTAAATACCATAGTATCATACAAAAAACACCAGAAGGAACAAAATAGCCCGTAGAACTGTCACGCATCTGCTATACGCCGACTTGTGGTGGTTCTCCCCGCCACGCGAGGAGGGCAGGAGGTGAAAGCTTTAGAGCCCAAGGGAAGCTTGCTCCCCTTGCCTTTAGCCTCCGCCTTCTCGCGCCGAAGGGCAGCAGAACGATCAGTGCGAACACGTATCTCTTGCTTCAGCTTCTCTACGGTGGGAGAGCGCTATCGAGCAACAACGATTTTATCAAAGTTAGCATTGTCCAAAGAGGGGCAATAGGGGGCTTAATCTCTTCACCCTCCACGGGTGACAGATCCGCCCAATGAACCTGTTTAAAAAGTTTACTTGGCATCTTAAGTCCAACAAAATCAACTAACGAGCTCACGGGTAAGCCCGCCTCATCAACACATAACTTCGCGGCCTCGCCGCCTTGCACATTTTCATCAACCTCAGCTGCACCTCTACAACAACTTCCAACTCTGCCTCCTCTGCACTCCTTACCTTTCCATTCTCATCAGCTACAGATCTGCGCTCTATATCACTTGAACCCACATCAGAAATAACAACAGATAAATCATAATCACTCACTGGGTCAGGGAGAAACTCGATTATTGCGGGAGGAAAACCATGGTGTGCTGCCTTGGAAGGCAAGGTAACACGACCTGAAAGTTAGTGACGACCACCGTGCCTTCCATAATAACCTCAACCTCCTTGACTTCACCCTCATAAATCACCACTGATCTATTAGCGAGGACTAGAGATGTCCGCTCATCAACATCAATTCCAAGTTAAGCCTATCAACTTCTTGCAGGGCAAGCACGTTGTGAGAGCCTGAGTCACATAATGCACTGGTGTCAATATCATTAATCTTACAATTCACAACAAGATCGCCCTCACGGCTGCCATCAGACTCCGCCAAGCTCTTCCCGTGTTCCCTAAGATTCTTATCCGTAGTATTGAGGAGAGCACCATGAACATGCTCAGATAGCACTAGGGACAATTGACCCAGTTGCGTCTCCAAGTTCCTCATGGAGGGGGTCTGGTTGTCCTTGTTTGATTGGGCCACTTCGACAAACTTCTCCATCATTTCTTCCAATGCGCTTTTCCTTTGCACAAGGGCACCTTGAGCATAACCCGATTGTGGCGGCCTCGGCCGGCTCCCAGAGTCTTGATCATCAAATTGATGCTGGCCTGGTTGCCATCGTTGGCCAGCAGCGTTTTGGTTCCAAGAGAAGTTGGGTGGTTCCGCACACCCGGGTTATACGCATTAGAGAATGATGCATTGCACCCTTGATTATTCACATAGTTAACACTTTATTCAACATTAAGATGAGAAAAATCAGAAGATAACTCACCAGCGAGGCACTCAAACGCATGTTGCCCGAGGTTTTCGCTACCTTAGCATGAAATGGCTAAGACCGGTGCAGGAGTAGAAGTAGGTCTTGTTAGCAATGTTATGTTCTCATACGGAGGTGGCGCGGCAACAACCAGTGCAGCAATAGCACGATAATGCGACTTAATCGCAAAGTAGAAATTTTCTACAAGGTGGCGTGGTTGAAACTCATGTTGGGGACATTTCCTCAACATCTCTGAAAACCTCTCCCAAGCTTCCGCTAGGTTTTCTTGATCGTTCTGACGGAAGGTAGCAATGTCTCTCCTATCTATTGGATGGAACTTAGTAAGGAAGAGTGATGAAAAGGCGTTCCAGGTGGTGGCAACACCCTGCAGAATAGTGTGGAGCCAAGCTTTGGCCTTGTCACGTAGAGAGAATGAGAAGAGTCTCAGCTTCATCGTGTCATCAGGGATACCAACATATGCTGCATATCAGAACGTCCCGCAAATTTCAGAGAATTCAACCACGTGGAGTTAGTGGTCTTCACTTACCATTCTAGAGAATTGAGCATTATTGCGGATAATGTTCAGAATAGTCGGCTTGATCTCGAAGTGATTATTTGTGATAGAGGGGCCAAAACCGGGGTACACACTCCCCGTAGTCGGAGTGGTGTAATCACACATTGTCTGGGGCCTTGGCCGGACTGCATCCTACTCATTAGCAAGATGATCGTTCAGGGGCACATATTCTCCCCCCTTGATCATTCCTATTGATTCTTAAATCATCCATAGCGGCAGTGGCGCGGCGCGGCAGCGCACGTGCAACGTCCTCTTAACTTCGGGATCGAGGTCAGCTAGTGCACCTAGACGGCGCCTCTGCATACACTTCAACAACACAACAAAATAAAAAACAACAACCCTTATACGAAATTTCCTTCACAGAAGATTCACACAACGCCTGCGTTCCCCAACAACGACGCCAAAAACTTGATGCGCGTTCGGCAAGTGCACCAGTCACTCAAGTAATATAAAATGAGAATATCTCCCCAAATATCGATCTCTTGAGGAATACAGAGTAGTGTGTGATTCAATTGTTTAAAAAATCAATTATAAAGATTTGAAAGTAAAAACGGGGGTTGGTTTGGTTTGCACTGAAAGAAAACTAGCTACACTTGTGTGGGTCGCCAGCACCGCTTCACAAGGTGAAGGTGGAAATTGCAGGCCACCATGCTCTACTTCGGCAGGCGAATTGACGAGTAGGCTTGCGAGATGACCGATTAGCTAGGTCAAAGATGTTGAGGGTCGTAAGCCTCTTCGCAGAGCACGCAACGAGCAATTGCTAGTGCGGCAAACACACGTGTCGTGGTGGAAATGTGGTGGTGGTGCGACACTCCTCACAAGCATAAACTCAAATGAACCATTTCACATAGACATGAAATTAAACAAAAACTACAATGAGTTTACACATAGCATCCAATACATCACAAGATTTACAACAAAGTTCTACAAAGGAAAATAGGAAGGTGAGAGCACAACCGAAGGGTGGAGACTCGTCAAAAGGTCAGAGACGGACTCAAGGGTTGTCAATCCTTTCGTGCTCGGTTTCCAACTATCGTCCGGGGTACAGAAGAGCAGTCACTCTCTCCTAATTTACTGTCTTCTCCGTCAATCTTCTTCAGCCATGGACTCGTCGAAGAACTCTAACCCAAGAGAGAAATCCTTCAAAATGAACCTTGGAAGCTTGCGAACACTAGAGAAGGCCAGAGGAACTCCTAGCGTGAGATTTGGCTCGAAATGGTGGCCGGAAGACCTCAGGATGATGGGCGGTGGAGCGGCGAAGTGGAGCGAAAATGGAGCTCTGGGTGCGGAAATGAAGTGATGATCCCATTTAGGGCGGAATCCTGCGGCTTAAATAGTACCCAGTCAGAAAATAAGGAACACACGGTCGAAAGCACGATCGTGCGCACATCGTGCGTTAATAACAACACATGAATGCCCAACCCGGAAGACGACCCGCCCGTACGTTTATGACCACACACGGGCAACCAGCCCGTGCAAGAACAAAATGCACGGGCGGAGTCAGATCACAAATTATCAGGCAAAACCATAGATCGTGCATTTTACTTCGCGCACGGTTGAATCCAACCGTGCGTGAAGAAAACGCACGAGCAATAAATCCAAAAATTATTTTGACAAAAAGAGATGGTCGTGCGATTTGGTCACGCACGGGCAAAACAACCGTGCGTGAAGAAAGCGCATGACCCGGGGCAGAGCACCAGAATGCTTTAGGTATCGCACGGTCGCAACAACCATGCGTGAATAGAAATGCACGACCGTGCGATTCCTACAGGAAAGAACTCCACTGAAATGGGGCTCTGCCCAACTGCACTGGAAGAACACAGCCGGGGCACATGCCACCAGCACTCACAGAAACATAACCATGCAAAGAAAAATAATGGGGAGCACCAAGTGCTTATCCCCAGTAATGAAGTGTGCAATTGCACACCACAACGAGCCTAAATAGTGCTCTTTGTGTGAAATACGATTCACGTCGAATAAAAGCAATAATGATCGTAAAGTGTAGTGCACATGCATGAAAATTAGCCCGGATGAGTCTGAAAACACTAAATATCGGACTCATCACCTTGACCGAAGATTTCACAGCGTTCCGACAGTTCCTCTTTTTTAATTTCAAAAAATAAGAAAATAATTTGAACTTTCCATTGGATCTGTATTTATAGTAGCTTTCCAACGCAACTTGAAATTTGAAACCAGACTCAAAATTCTCAAAAAACGCAAAAGCAGTAAAATTTCCCTTTGTTGGGCTCTAGAGTTGAGCGACGTAGCCTCGAAGCACGTTGCGTGTTCGCTGCGCGTGCTGCGTAACCTAGCTGCAGGTCAGATTTTTTTGATGTCCTTATTCCAATCCACCCTCGGATTTTCCAAATTATCAATGATTTTTTCTCAAAATTTGATTTTCCTTGCACGAGCTCTGTTTTCAACAAACAAGAATTCCGTAGTTGGTTTTGGGCGTGAGAATGCTGTTTACACTCAAAAAAATGGTTGGAATGAGGCTGAACGCAGGATACCCCAAAAAATCCCTCCGCTAAATGGCCACCTGCGCAATTGAGCTCCTGAGCTTAAAATGAAGCAATAAAAAAGCTCCCCCTCAAAGGGAGGCTAAATGCCGTCTTCCTCTTGGGAAGACCATCCAACCTTGCTTTTGCTTAGCCCAAGAAGGATTGAGATTTGTGAGGCCTAATTCCAAACAAGACTCGGCTTCTTATCAATTATGCATCATTATGAAGGGGATTGAAAGCAAGGGTAGAGTAAATAAATATGCTTAATTTTATTTGTGAATTCTTCGTGTTGAGGCTTTTTCTGTCCTCTAATATCATAAAATTTACATTACTCTTTGGCAGATGATTGGAAATCCTGTGAATATTCTTCATGTATGTTTGTGATTTGTTAAAAAGAACTATGTAGAACTTTCGTTTGAATTTTGAGAGTTTCTAGAAACATTTTAAGCATTCAAAAATTCTCTATTTTTTTGACATCTCATTCCATTTTGTTGGAGAAGACCCATAGATAGTTTATTCATAGGCATTCTACTTAGCCCATGTATAAATGGCCCATTGGGCTCATTTCTCTCTTATACTCCTTTAGTCCCACTTATTAGCATCATTCTTAGCTCCTCCTTCTCTCTATATAAGAAGCATCTTGTACTTTTGTTTAATGTAATTTTTATTCAAGGAGAATAATTTATTTTTGCCTCCTATTTTATTCTCTAAATTCTCATTTCATATATGGTATCAGAGCCAATACGAATCCTGAAATTTTTTTGATTGAGCTCACGCTCTTAACTGGCTTGAGACCGCGCTCTCCATTCCCTCTTAATCTCACATGCTCGCTCCTTCTTAGCCCACATGCTCGCTCCCTCTAAGCCGGTGTGCTCGCTCTCTCTGAGCCCGCGTGCATCAGGACGATGGCCGAGTTCAATCTTGGATCTTGAACTCCATGGATAGTGAATCCCGTCGGATGTCTATGTATCGAACTACCGCCAAAGCAATGTGGTATGAGCTTCACTGCCTCTACTATGAGAAAGATAGTCTTCAACACTTATTTGATATTTTCATGGCTCTTCAGAATACCCACCACCCTGGTGTAGATGGCGACATCACATCCTTTGTTGTCCAATCCAAGACTTTTGTTAAGGCTTGTATTAAGCACCAACCCCCAATGCCAAATCTTGTCGCTCAACATTCTCAGAAAGAAGCTGTCGGCATTGCATTGATGATGGACAGTGTTCCCCCGCACCTCCATAACGTCCGAGCATTCACTGTCCGATGTTTTTGAATTTGACGCCTCCCCTGAACACCCGGTGTCCTCCCCTCCCGTTCTTCTCCACATTGGTTTTGATAACCGATCTCCACCTTCTCCTGCTACTGGAGGCCATAGAGTGATTGGCGCGATGGTCGTCATCGCTCCATGGGACAACCCCTCGCCTGTGCACTCATTGTGGTTGGCCCAGTCACACTGGGGATACTTGCTTTTGGAAACACGACTTCTCATCACCAACTCTTCTCTACCGCATGCCTCTCCTGCTGTTGATGGACCTTCCTCCTGTACTGACATTGACAGCTTACATGAGGAACTCCAAAATTTTTGTATAATGATCTCTCGCCCTTCCATCACAGTTGCCTCCATCTCCAACGAAGGCACCCCACGTTTTTCCTATAGTACCACTTGGACTGTAGACTCAATTTCCACCAATCACATTACTCCGACAATGTCTTCTCAGTACTTGAACTGTCCATGTCCTAAGTTCATTACGGTGACAAATGATGACACCACTCTTGTTGCTGGCTCTAGCGATGTGTCGCTAGCTTCTCTCTCTCCTCGCTCCGTTCTTCATGTTCCTGGATCTTGCTTTAATCTACTCTACGCCAGACAACTTTTGTGCTTAATCACTTTCTCTTCTTCTTCTTTTGTTGTGCATGATCGCTCCGTAAGCTCTATTGATTGGCACTGACGTCTTGATCATGCCATCCTCTAGAAGGCTCTTCTAGATTTTTCTTTATTTAATTTTGATTGTGAATCATGTATTTATAAGAAACAACAGTGTTATGTTTTTTTTTTCATTGTACTCAGAGCTCTGCTTCTTTTAATTTAATGCATTATAACATTTAGGGTCCTTATAAAACAACCGGTGTATCTGGATATTGTTATTTTCTTACGTTTATTGATGATCTCTCGCGCATGACATGAATCCACCCGATGCGCGATCGCTCTGAGCTTCTGGCTCTCTTCCGCTCCTTTGTAGCGGAAACCAAAACGCAATTTTTTCGCTCTATTAAATTCTTCCTATTGATAATGTACGCTAATACACTGGGCATGTTGTTTAGGACACTTGTAACTATTGGGTATGCTCTACCAAACCTCACTTTCTTACACACCACAACAAAATGGTGTTGCGCTGAAGAACCATCATCTTCTCGAAGTTGCTCATTCTCTCATGTTCCAGATGCTCGCCCCTACTGCCTATTGACACTTTGATGTCTCTACTGCCTATTGACACTTTCTTACACACTTTGATGTCTCTATTCTCAACTTCATAATGTCATTCTCTATCTTATTTCTCGTCAAACTCCCTTCTCCTTGACTCCCTAAGTCTTGGACTGCGTCTGTTTTGTCCACCCCACCCCACCCCACCCCACCTCGTGGATATGTTGGGTCCTTGTGCTACTCGATACGTGCTTGTTGGGTATTCACACCCAGGTGTATGTTTATTACTCCCCTTCTACTCGGAAGCTTGTTATGTCTGCCTATGTGACGTTCTTTGGGAACCAACCTTTCCATCACCCCTCCACACTGGTTATGTCGATCCCTGCTCTACCATGCCCCCTTGTTCCTACCCACTCCCTCTACTTCCGACACCACCACCATCTTTGACTCTACACTCGCCGTCCTAGTACAGAATCCGTTCCTGCCTACTACTAATGATTCACGCGTTGTTGTTTCGTCATCATTCTCTACTACCCATCCGCTCACTAATTATGTCTCCTTTCATCCTCTCTCCTTTGACCAACACAAGTTTGTAGCTTCTTTTGCTTCTATTTTTACCCCCTCTATTGTACATGAGACCCTTCAACATTCGGGGTGGCGGGCGATAATGGATGAGGAAATGACTACATTTTGGTCCAACCATACTTCGGAACTCGTTCCTCATCCTCCTAATAAGTATGTTTTAAGTTGTAAGTGGGTTTTCACCGTGAAGCATTCTCCTGATTGGATGATTGATCGCCTAAAGCCCCGTCTTGTTACCCGAGACTTTACTCAACAACGCAGTCTTCATTATGAGTAGACCTTTTCTCCAGTTGCGAAACTCAAAATCGTTCGAATCTCACTTTCTCTTGATGTTCATTGACATTGGCCACTGCATCTACTTGACATCAAGGGCGTCATCCTTAATGGAAATCTTACGGAGATTGTGTACATGCAACAACCTCCTAGTTATGCAACCACGAGGGAGTCCCTAGTTTGTTATCTGAAGAAATCTCTTTATGACCTCAAATGGTCTCCACGGGTGTGGTTTGATAAGTTTACTCGGGTAGTTCACCATTGTGGCTTCACTTGGAGCTCGACAGACTTCTCCCTGTTTGTTTGTCGATGTTCATCAGACACGGTGATTTTTTTGGTCTGTGCTGATATTCTTGTCACGGGTGATGATCTTCCTGACATTACTTAAATCATGGAACACCTGGCCTCTTGATTCCAATCTAAAGATTTAGGCCGATTTTGATACTTCTTGGGGATTGAGATAGCTTGATGACCTGATGGTCTTGTCCTATCTCAGCATAAATATTGCCTCGATCTACTTCGTGATGCCGACTACTCTGGGTGTAAGCCTATGGATACACCTATGGATGCGAATCACTAGATATTTGTTCATGGATCGAACATTGATCAACTCCTCGAAAATCCGGAGTATTATCGATGGCTCGTTGACAAACTAATCTTACTGTCACGCGATCCGATATATCTCTTGTGGCATGTGTGGTCAGTCACTCTATGCACGCTCTCCGGATCTCCCACCTTTAGGTGGTCGAGCATATTCTTAAATACTTGAAGAATGTTCTGGGATATGGACTGATGTACAAGCCTTCAACTTCTCTATCTCTCATTGCATACTACGATGCTGATTATGTTGGGTCCCTAGGTGATCGTCGGTCCACTAGTGGTACTGCACGTATTTTGTCAAAAATTTGGCTACTTGGCGAAGCAAAAAGCAGATTGGGGTTGCTCGATCATCTGCTGAAGCAGAGTATCGTTCCATGGCCTTCATTGTTTCAGAACTCATATGGCTTGAATGTCTCCTTACTAACTTAATAGTCAAACTTCCATCACTGGCTGTTATCTTCTGCGATAGCAAAGCTGCTACATATATAGCTGAAAATTCTGTGTTTCATAACCACACAAAACACATCGAAGTCGACTGTTATTTTGTCCGAGAAAAGGTTCAACTTTGACGATTGATTCTACAACATGTGCCAGCTGTAGATCAAGTTTCAAATATTCTCACTAAGGCTTTGCCTCACTCATTATATCGACATTTTCTTTTCAAGCTTGGCGCCCACGACTTGTATGCTCCAGCTTGCGGGGGAGTATTGGAGAAGACCCATAGATAGTTTATTCATAAGCATTCTAATTAGCCCATATAAAAGGCCCTTTTGACCCATTTCTCTCTTAGGCTCCTTTAGTCCCACATTTTGGTTTCATTCTTAGCCCATCTCTTTCTATATATAAAGCATCCTGTACATGTGTTTAATGTAATTTTTATTCAAGGAAAATAAATTTTTTTGCCTCCTATTTTATTTTCTAAATTCTCATTTTGTGCAGTATTTATGATTTTCTCTTTGGGCTTGTTTCAGTATTTCAAAGGCAAAACTAAATGAATACTCGGAGAAAATTGAGGCCCTGGCTGCCAGATTATCTGTTCCTGAAGTAAGACTGGACACCTTAAGGTTTATTTTGAATAATATTATTAGGCTCCATCGCCAATTGTAATTAGTAGATTCATTGGAAAACTTCCAGTTTTACTTTGTCAAGTAAGCACTGGTTTATCTGTTTTCTAAAGATTATAGATTGTTTGAAATATATGTTCTTGTTTCCCCTCTTTTAGAATAGTTCTGTTTTCATTTTGTTCTCTTTCAGTTAATTACTAGTCGACTCAAATTTTCTATTAACTCGAGGGAGATATTTGCAATGTTTTACTCAAGCTTTTAAAAACTGGACCGGACCGGCCGGTTCAACCGGTCGGACCGCGTACCGGACCACCGGCCGGTCCGGGGTTAGAGGCCCAGCATCACAGAGGACCGCCCAAGAACCAGAAAACCGGGTGGGCGGACCGGTGAGTCGGGAACCGGGGCTGGGTTTACGGAACCGGGCGGGCCAAGAAGCCCGCAATTAAATATCCAACAAAATGTGAGGCTGCTAGGATTCGAACCCAAACCATTTACAGATTAACCAAAGAACTTAACCACCGAGCCTTTTCAATTTTTGTTATCTTTGACTATAATTTATTATATACATATACATAATAATATAAATATGAAATAAAGTAATATTTCTCTCATGTATGTATTAAAAAGTGATCAAATTGTCTCATTTTTATTCCTTTTCAATTAAATTCTTGTGCACAAACTAAAATTTATACTATTATTTATTTAATTTTATGAGCAAAATAAAATAAATAGGAAATTATTTATATCGTGTATTGTACATGATGTATGATTAATATTGGTCTTACATAATACTGTCATCAAGAAACAATCAGTGCGTGCATGTGTGACACAGAAATGTTGCTCTAACAGATATCTTATCCAAAGATAAATATGGAGCAAATGAAATTTTAGTTTTTCTAAGATTCGACATTACAAAGATTAATAATAAAATTAAAGATAAAAAATTCATGAGTAGATCCAATATCAACATGCAGATATTTAATATAATATAATTATTTTTATTTTCTAATTATATATATATATAACGGTTCGACCCCGGTAGAACCGGTTAAATCTTGAACCTCTTTCTCTGCCGGTTCTATGCCCGATCCGGTTTTCAAAACGTTGGTTTTACTAGATTGGACTTATTGTTTTGTTTTCTTCCATGTGTTATTTTACAATTAAGTTTGTATTATCATTTCACATTGTCAATTGTCAGTTCATATTAAACATAATATTAAAATATTCACATATTATTAGTTATTAATTTTTATGGTTTTAACATAATTTTATTAAGCACAAAAGGACTTATTATCCATCAAGGCCATTTAACTTCTAAATTTACTTTACTTATTATAAGATTGAGTATAATCTAAATAAAATTATCATATAATGTTAAATATATTTCACAGTTTATCTATTTATACTTATTTTGGATATCTGTTAACAGTAGTCAGTAGTTGTAGTTCGTTACTATTGTGTTTTGGATACTCTTCGAATTTATTTTGGATACATATATCTCATTATTTATCTACTTGCTATACTCATTTTTAATTTTAGAACATATAAATATGCTTAATATATATTTTTATTTATGAGATATGAAAATCCCATAATTTAAAAAATCTTCAACATGTCTCCGTTGTTCATCATAAAATATTTTGAAACTCAATCCAACATGTTGTCTATATTCAGTATTTACAACCTTGGTTTGAATTAATGCTATCCGCTATTATTCATTCAAATCTGCGTGTTTGGGTAGCTAGAACCAGTGGAGATTGTTGAAAAAACCTCCATGGAGGAAATTGTTCCTGTGTTGGAGAATACTGAAAGTTGCATATATCCTACTCAGATTTTGAGAAAGAGAAATGTGTATGTTGTTTCACTTTAATTTATTTTATTTATTGATTCTTTATATAGTTCTATACTAACGAACTGGTTCTACAATAAACAGTTCTGCAACAAAAGTTGATGACAGAAATTTTGAGTCCACAGAGAAAGACACTGGTGTTGATGTAAAGTTGGATGCTGAAGCACATGAGCATATTGAGAAGCACAGGTATATTCTTACCCTTTTTCCTCGCTACTTTATCATGGATGATTTTAATTTTCTTCTTCCTTTGCAAATATGCATAGTTTACTGATTTCTTGTTCAATTTCTTCTCTCTCAATCTCCTTTTTCTGCTGGGACTCCTCATATTTTGAATTGGGTCTGGAGAATAATGAAATATTTTGAGCATGTGGCGTGCTTATCGCTGCTCCTTGATTATGTTTATTAATGATCCATTTGTTCTGGCATTTTTTATCCGCTGCCTTATTAAAAAAAAACGCCCACACTATTTTTGTGTCTGTTTGAATAGCCTCAGTTACCAAAGTGACTGACCAAACCGACATTTAAACCTATCGGTTTGGTTTTACGTAGCTTGAAACCGTGAAAAGTGAACCGCACCGATTTCATGTTAGGTCTAAAATAATACTATAGTCATTTATATAAGTAAGAAAATGTAGTAATTTTGTATGAGTTACAGCTAGAATAAATAGACATAATGACAATATATGCTATCCAATATATTTTGAAGCAAATATTTAATAATTTAATAACATGTGTTATTCATGTAATTGAGTTCATTTGCCTAAGGTATTGTTATGGGCCTAGCTCGGAGGTGGACATGGGTGTAGATGCGAGGTAGGAGATATTACGGAGCCGTGACCGCGGCTGCCTAAGCGGGGCTTGCTCGTTGGAGGAGGGAGCTACCAAGATCTTACAAAAGGGACAAGAACTAGATTTTTCATTCCTCTCTTAAACAACACACTCAAAGCCTTTATATAGGCTACAACAAAATATTGACTTTAATACTCCCTATCACTCATCTAACATAACATGAAGACACTAATAATAACACAGATAAGGAGCTCGGTGCTCGAGACTCACGACAACCCAAAACCATCATAACAAATAACGACATAACATATAACAATAACATCATAACACATAACATCTCACCCTTCCTCCAAAAAAAACTTGTCCTCAAGTTTCATCTGATGCCCTCGTCGTCAGAATCCTCGACGTGCAGGTAGAAAAGCCAGTTGCACCTATGGCTACGAGTGTACCGCTCGTCGCAATTATAACATAATCCCTGAGCGCGTCGTTGTAGCATCTCAGCCCGAGATAATCGGCGGACCGGTGGGGCTAGAGGACCCTCAATACGGCCTTGTTGAACAATGTTGGTGGTAGATGGATAGACCTCTTGTGCTAACTGGAGGCAACGATTGCAGAGCCGAGCCAGACTCATAGCAGTTACTAAGTCTGGAGGGGCCTCAAACTCGACATCCAATCGCAGGCGCTCGCGAAGTCCAACGGTGAAAATGTCGACCTGCATATCCGGGGCAACGGGGAACACGTGCCAAGAGAAGCAGAAATTGTTCCAGGTACTCGTCCACAAACCCCGTTTGTCGTAGAGATGTGAGTTCGTCGAGGGGGTTGCTGCATATAGGAGGTCTGAAACGTAAGTTGCATAGCCGCTTGAAGTCGTCCCATAGCAGATTCGACCGGTCGGAGAGATGTCGAGAGTCCCACAAAACAGCGGAGTCGAGCAGATGGAAGGATGCTAGTTGGATTTGGTCGGCTGTCAGAGTTTTTTGGTGGCCGAAGAATTGCTCACACTTGGTGAGCCATCCCAATGGATCACTTTTCCCATCATAAGTTGGAAATTCCAATCTGGTGTAGCGTGGTACAATCACAACGTCTTAGTGCGCGAGGACTGACCAGGGGCAGAGGGGCATGGCGGAGAAGTGGTTGTGCCTGACTGTTTCTTGTATGATCGCGTGTAGGCGCGGTAGAAAGTTCATCGAGGCGCTTGGAGAGCACAATAATGGCCTCCTGCTTATGGTCCACGAGAGCAGTGTGCGCGGCTTGTTGCGCCATGACAGCCTGCAGCATGGTCATCATCTGACTTAGTTGGCCAGACGAGTCACCCATAGTGCGAGACGAGGAGCGAGAAGAGGAGCTGGTGACCGGGCGGTCGAATTGCGCCGAGACGGATGATTGGGAATGGCTACGAGTACCGCGCTGTCGCCCAATGACGGCAGAAATTGTGTCAAGTAATGCTTCGCAGTGAGGAGGTAGCCGAATGTTAGACACCAATGGGTAAAAGATGTTGGCAGATTTAGGAGAGGCTTTTTTTTTTAAAATGTGGTTATAAAAATAAAAAGCTGCAGATAGGAGGGGGCGTTTGCGGCTGGTAGCTAGAAGCTATGGTAAGAGAAAATAAAATAAGACTTGACGTGGGGTCCACAAAAACAACAAGTTTAGTAAAATAAGAAATTTTCGGGGCTCCAGAGATGATAAGGGGCAGCGAGGTTCGAAACAGCGAAAGCAGAGGCGTGTGGGGCTCGATGAGGCGCTGTTGTGTGGGGCTCGATGGGGACGCTATTGTGCGGGGCTCGATGAAGCCGTGGTCGGCGGCGACGATGCAGGGGAGGGGGCTCGTCGTTCGGAGGCATGCACAAGCAGATGGCGCCGCGAAAAGGTCTCTTGTGGCCGAGTCGTGGGCGAGGGTAGAAATTGGAGGCGGCGCAAGGATGCTGCTGATGAGTGAGGTCGTAGACGTTACTGGAGTTGAGCGTGGGTGTGGCTGGCACTGGTACCGACAACGACCACGCAATCTCTACGATTACTGTTGCAGTCGCTAGTGCAATCGCTAATTGCGCCGGTGCAGACGAAGCAGTCTCCGCTGCTGGACGTGATGGAATAGAGCAGGGCAGGTCGGCGGTTGCAGTCACTGCTATTGGCATCGGAGGAAAACCATTAGAGTAGAACAACGACGTGCGCGTGGAGTAGGAAATGTTGCCGGTTGTCAGAAAGGGAAAACAACGGGCGATGGTGCAAATAATATGGATGAGGACCGAGGCCTCTGATACCAAGTTGTTACGGGCCTAGCTCGGAGGTGTACGAAGGTGGAGATGCGAGGTAGGAGATACTACGGAGTCGTGACCGCGGATGCCTAAGCGGAGCTTGCTCGTTGGAGAAGAGAGCTACCAATATCTCACAAGAGAGATAAGAACTAGATTTTTCATTCCTCGTGTAAATAACACAGCCAAAGCCTTTATATAGCCTACAACATAATAATGACTTTAACACTCCCTAACACTCACCTAACATAATATCAAGACACTAATAATAAGGATAAAGAGCTCGGTGCTTGAGACTCACGACAACCCATAACCATCATAATACATAACATCATAACACATAACATGTACTAACTTTTAATGCTTGATAGATACTTCAATTATGATAATAAACAAATAATTGTATAAAGCATAATAAACTATTATTTAAAATTGAAATTATGATTGCAAATAAATATTATACAATAATATATGTAACACGTGATTAATGCATTGTATTCAAAATTTTTATTCAAAATTTTTTACATGTAAGCATTTAATCGCTCATGTATAGTAAAAACCGCCAAACCTAAGCGATAAAACCGACTTAAAACATAACCGAGGTAAAACCGATCGGTTCGGTTTCGGTTTAGGTCAAAACTGAACTGCTTCACACCTCCCAAAATGTTGTTTTATGCATGGTTTCAATAACAAAGAGGGAGCTCCATTCAAGAACATTATATTATGTTCATCTCCAACCGCTGTCACCCACCCAAACAAACCCTAAGTTTCAAGTGCCTTTTTCCATAGAAAATTGTGAGGGGATGGCATCATTATGTGGGGTTTTCAGGGATTGATGTTTCCTAGAAGGAATGGAGAGTTTATAGCAGTTCAATATGACGAACAACATCTCAATACAGTGCTCTCAAGTTTTGAAGTTGAAATTAGGATGATGAAAGGGCTGTTTATGACGGTGTTGATTGATCTCATAGAAGTGGATCTTGTCTTGAGGAATTATGAATCAAAAAACTATGAATATCACAGCAATGGATGCAATTAGGCCTGTTGAACTTTTTCCTTGATGTTATGTGGAATATTCTATTTTTGAGCTGTATTTACTCGCCCTAAATTATAAATCATAAACCCTATCAATGTGTAATCATGAATAATCTAATTTTTTTAATTATTCAATCATTTCATTTTACCAAGATCCTCGTCAACCAGATTATTCAACATGTATATGTTTTGATACAACAACAAGCTTTTTCGTTTTCACAACTAATTTAGTGTTACATGCCCTAGATTGTGATCCCTTGGTGGCTTCATCGGAGCTAGGAGGGGTGTGGGGGATACAAGGGATAAACCCTAGACTGAGGGGAGAAGGAGAGGAAATAAAGAGAGAGAGATAAGTTAGAGAGAGAAAATAGAACTTGATTATAATACTTGCATAACTACAAAGACTCCATGGGTTCCCTTAAATAGAACCCCTAATGCATAATTGTAAATATAACAACAGACATGTAAATATTAAAATACTACCACGCGATGACTATGACCTGACTCAATATAACTCAATACATAAGTACTCGAGTTCATACATAAATATTATCTAACTAGATAACTGGCGGAGGATCCGTAATAGATTCGTAACACTCCACCTGTTCTTGACATTGAGCTTGACCCCGAGCTCGAACTCCACCCGCCCTTGACATCGAACTTGACCCCAAGCTCGAACTCCACTCGGATGGTCGGATCATTTGACATCTTGATCTCCCGCCAGAATTGTTAGGACATAAAGCTCTGGTGGTTTGCTCTAATGGACTGGACCTGGCAGTCTGAAGGCGTGCTCTGGAGGAGTGGACCTGGCGGTCTGGAGGCCTGTTTTGGCGGTCTGGACCTGGCAGCTTAACGGTCTGGCGGTTTATCCCTGGCAGTTTGGCAGACTGTTCTGGAGGTCTGGTTTGGCGGTCTGGTTGATTTGAGGACCAACGTAGCCGCACCTTTGATAGAACAAGAGAAGTCTTGTGGTGATTAACTGTTGTTGCGATCTGGCAATTAGAGAAGGCTAAAGTTGTTGCGGTCTGGCGGTTAGAATCTGTCTAACCGTTCCTGTTGTACTTGGTGGTCTACTGCGTTCTATTGATTAGAGGTCGGCGGATACTTCGTTGATTTGCTGTGGTTGGACGCTTAACTTACCTAACCGCACAGTCCGTACGGTCTGTAAATATCTGTCCACCTAATCTCCTGTTGTAGGCATTGTATTTTTTAGTCTCACATTGTCTATTGTATTCTCTCTCTCCCCCTTTTTTCTGTAGGGGATCATACCTGTGTAATGTTAAGTTTTTGGAGCAATAAAAATTATGTTATTTAGAATTCTCACATGGTATCAAAGCATAACTCGATCCCTCTTTAGCGATTTCTCTCCAACCGCATCCCTTGCTTTGCGCGCTCTGTAGTTTTTTCCCTTCGCAGCTCGCATGCGACACTCTTCAGTCCGTTGTTCGCGCTCTCCGCAATCTCAGCCCTTTTTTCGTGCAGCCTCTATCTATTCGCTCTCTTCGAGCCGTCTTTTTCTCTGTCCGCGCGGGTAGCCTCTTTTTTTCCTGTCTGTTTTATCCTTTATTGGAGACTCCAACCCTCTCTTCTTCCATTCTGTCCGTTCCTCCAGTTCTTATTGCTCCATCTGTTTCCACTCCTTCTGTCATTCTTGGCACTGACTCCAAGATTACTGACCCAAATTATCCGGATTGGAGTGTTTCCTTTATATTCTTTTTACGGTTTCAACGCAAACATCATCTTCTTACTGACGACCCTCTTGCACGAGGATCTGTTGCTTTTGATGACTGGGACGCTAATGATGTTCACGTGAGAACGTGGCTTGTTAACAGTCTCTCTGATAAGTGCCTACCCGCCATTCGCCATGATGAGACGGTTAAGGCTGCATGAACTCATCTTGGTGCTCTATACTTCAAGGGAGCACAAACTTCGCGCATATACACATTATATGCTAACCTTTTTGCCCGCCCCACTATAACTCCTAATGCTGCTTACAAGGTGCAAGCTCTTGGCGCCGAACTTCTTCAACATTGCCCTTTCTCTACTTATCTTGCTAAACAACATAAACACTTTCAGAAATTTCTAGTTGTGTGTTATCTTCTCTACCTTCCAAAATCTTATGATATGATCCGACAATAAATTTTAGGAGAGACTGACTCTCCTACCCTTGATGCTACTACTGATCGCATCTCTGTCGTCACTACTCTTCTTCAGCGTCCCTTGCTTGCCTCTTTGCCCCATCCCGACACCATTGCTCATCCAGCTCGTCGTGGTAGCCCGAGTGGCCTTGAAGGTCACTCCGGTGGGCGTGGTCCGTCTCGACACCCCTGCTCTCATTGTGGCAAGACATGAAATCTTGTTGATCGTTGTTGGGTCAAGCATCCTCATCTCCGTCCTCCAAAGGGTGACACCACTTTCTCTACCACAAAGAAGTGGGCATCCCTTGCCTCCTCTTCAGGTAGTGCTCATATGGGCACTAAGGGTAAGTGGCTTATTGACTCTGGTGCTACTAATCATATGACAGACAATCCTTTCTTTTCTCTCATTTGGACAAACAGAACCGGTTACCTCCGGTTTTTATTACGGATGGTTCTCCGTCCCCTGTATGCGGGACTGGTCCAGTCCAAGTCACTTTGTCTCTACGACTTGAGGACACTCTCTATGTCCCGACTTTTCCGTGCAATTTGCTCTTTGTTCCCACTCTCCACAAACAACTAAATTGCACGGTTACCTTTACATCCAATACTTGTTCTTTTCAGGATCCACACTCCAAGAAGACGATTGCTACTGTGACTGAAAACGACGACCTCTTCTTTCTTGACAATATCTCTACTTTCTCCGCATCTACTTCTCTTCTACAGTGACATCTTTGCCTCGATCTCCTCCTACTCGCCTCATCTACCGACTTCTACCAGATCTGCCTCCGGGAGACTCCTCTCTCAAACTGGAAAGCTTGCCAACTTGACAAACATCACCGCTCATCCTACCAGCAAGACATGGACGTAGTTCTTCTCGTTCTTTTGATCTTGTTCATTATGATATTTTGGTCACTCTCCTATTAGATTTGTTGGTAGGGACATTCTGTATTTTGTTACATTTATTGATGACTTTTCTAGATGCACTTGGTTTTATCTTTTAAAAAAATGTTCTGAACTTTTCCCTATGTTCACTGACTTTTATAATGAAATACGCGCACAGTTTGATGTGCTTATAAAAGTTCTTCGCACTGATAATGTTAAAGAGTATCTTAGTCATCAATTCTCGGTTTTTTGTATGCATCATGATATTATTCATCAAACCAGCTGTCTGTATACTTTTCAACAAAATGGCATTGTTGAACGCAAGAAGCGTCATCTCCTGGATGTTGCTCGCACTTTTCTCACTCAAATGAATGTCTCTCGATCTTTTGGGGTCATGTTTGTACAACCCGTATTCGTCGAGAGTGAGTTCTACCACGACCAAGTCAGCAGAAGTCAAGGTCAACAAGTGAAGGCAGGAGTCAAAGTCAGCATTCAAGATCACGGAAGGCCTGAGCGAGTATAGACGAGCTTCCCTCGCATACTCGCCGGGTAGGCGACTAGGCGAGATACTCGCCCAGCCCGTGCGAGTTCCCCTGGAAGTCGCCTAGTCGCCAGGGGGTGGGGTATAAGTATGACCCCCCTCCCCTTGTATTTGCCTATAAATAGGACCCCAGGTGTACGAGGTGGGACACTGAAAATCCTCAGCAGGATACCCGCGCGCTTCAGTTTTGGGATAATAGCTAAATCTTTGGATTCCTTTTCCTTAGAGAGCAAGTCGCGACCTTGCGACCTCGCCTAGCTTCCCTCGTACCCAGTTCGACCATTTTTGGTTGAGAAGGGGTTGCTCCTTTCGAGCATCCGGGTACGTGGTGGGTCCTTCCTGCCGCAACATCTGGGGTCCTGTTTGACCTGTTTCTTCGTGCTAGTCTTCTTTGCCGTCTGATCTAGCTTCTGAGCCAGTAACCTTAGGCAGCTTTGGTCCGAATTCCGAGGTTGAGATTTTTCCTGGCTTCAACACTTGGTGCGGTGAGCGTGGATCGCAGCCAAGGAGGAAAGTTTGGAAGTTGAGGAAGTTGGCCATAGGTGGCGACCAGGGAGAGTTAGTCGGCAACTCGGCAGTAGGAGGAGACGCCACGCGAGGTGGCGAGTTTGTAACAGTGGCTGCGTTCGAAGAGTTCGCGAGGAAGATCGAGCAAACCATTCTCACTGGTTTCGCTCAACGCTCAGAGGTCACGACGACTTCTCCTCGTCGCCTGACGCCGCTAGAAGAGGAAGCGCCGCCGAGGCGAGCTGGAAAGGAGCCCGCTTGGGCAAGGGAAGAACGACCAATGCAGTCACGGCTTTATCCGGCGAGCAGCCAGGGGGTCCGTTTTCGGGATCCAATGTCGCCAGCGAGGTTCAGAGATACTCGCCAATACAATGAGTATGACGTCTCTAGCGAGGATGAAACTCGTCACCGCCAGGGAGGGAGGAGCCCCTTCTGTGACGAGATCCTCGCCGCCCCGGTTCCAGAAGGGTTCAGGGAACCCGTTCTTACTTATTACTCCGGCAGAGACGACCTTGTTAGACACCTCCAGTGGTTTGAGGATGTCATCTCCATTCGCAACATGTCCGACGCCTTCAAATGCAGGTTCTTCTCCATCACTCTCAAGGGAAATGCTCGAGATTGGTTCCATCAACTACCGACAGGGTCCGTGTATTGCTTCTCAGATTTGCGTCGGGGCCTTATGACAAGGTTCGCAACTTCGAAGAAGAGGAAGAAAGAAGCGACATCCCTCTTCAAAATCGTCCAAGGTCAACACGAGAGTTTGGGGCACTACATCGACCGTTTTCAGGAGGAGATTTTGGAGGTGGAGGAGGTGGACAGTTTTACTTTGATGGTGGCCCTCAAGTTTGGGTTGAAGCAGGGACTCTTCAGTTTGGAGATGGGGCCCAACCCCCCGAGATCTTTCGAAGAGATGATAGAGAAGGCGAACACTTTTGTTCGCGGAGAGGAGAAGAACAAGGACTTCTTAGCAAGGCTAGATGGGGAGATCGCGGTGGAGAAGGGAAGAGCAGGACCTTCGGGGTCAAGGTCAAGAAGGACGCCAGAAAGGAGGGAGGAGAAGAAGAAAGGTTCGCGGAGAGGAGAAGAACAAGGACTTCTTAGCAACACTTTTGTTCGCGGAGAGGAGAAGAACAAGGACTTCTTAGCAAGGCTAGATGGGGAGATCGCGGTGGAGAAGGGAAGAGCAGGACCTTCGGGGTCAAGGTCAAGAAGGACGCCAGAAGGAGGGAGGAGCCAAGGAGGGAAGAGAGAAGGAAAAGGGAGGAACCCAGGAGGGTTGAAGAAAGGAGGCAGGAGAGGCCTCGAAGACAGGAAGAGAGAAGACCGGCGGAAGCTCGAGAAAGAGGAAGGGAGGAAAGACGATTCCAGTATCCAGAGAATCGCCCCTAATGGAGGCCAGCAAGGCAGCAATATCAAGAAGAGAGGAGGAACGAAAATCGGCAGGAGGGAGGTCGAGGAGGAGGAAGAAGGGAGACAATGACCATCGCTCGCCCAGACAACAAGCGGCGTCGGAAGGAGCAGCGAGTGATGCGCCAGGAGGCGGCAAGTCCCCTTTACTGCGATATTCATCGAGTAGAGGGGCACGAGACCTTGGCTTGCCCCGAGTTCTGGGAAGCCAGGGGGAGGCTGGAGGCAGGAGCGGCGGAGAGAGAGCAACAGAGACAGGAGGCCCCGGTGGGGCAGGTGGCATTCCAAGCTCCAACAAGAAGGAGGAATGAGGATCGAGTCGATCTGGGGACTCGTGGGGAAGTAATACATGGCCCAGGAGGTGGGCATGTAGGTGTGATCAATGGGGGGGCCGGGCTTGGAGCTTCCCGCAAGGGAAGTCTTCACCTGATCTATCGAAAGAACATTGCTTCGACGTCGCAGACCCCGCCACCATTAGAAGAGATCACCTTCTCGGAGGAAGATATGCTGGGGAATGAGAACCCCTTCCATGACGCCCTGGTGATCCAAGCTGCCATCGAGGACTTCACCGTCGACCGAATACTCGCGATAACGGGAGTTCGGTAAATGTCATCTTCAAAAAAACCTTCGTCGAGCTTCAGGTGGAAGCGTCCCGGGCCCAAGTTGTAGATGGACCGCTCTTTGGCTTCTCAGGTGAGAAGAAAGAGGTGGAGGGGGCAGTGGAGCTACTGGTTACACTCGGTGGGATGTCGATTCGATGCCGCTTTATCATCGTCGACGCACCGAGTGGGTACAACGTCATCTTCGGGCGGCCTCTTATCAACTACTTCAGGGCCGTTCCGTCATCTTATCACCAGTGCCTGAAGTACTGCCGCGGAGATGTGCAGATCAGGATCAGGGGAGATCCTAAGGCTTCCAAGGAGTGCTACTTGAATGCCGTCAGCACCATCAGCTGGATGGATGACGCGGAGAAGCTGGAGTTGCTGGAGAAAGAGAAAGGGTTGTGTGTTGCTGAGGAGGTGGAGGAGATAGAAGTGATCTCGCGAGGGGGAGAACCGGGACTGCTGAAGGTGGGAGGATCTTTGCCGCTTAGGTGGAAGATGGAGATGGCCGCTTGCCTGCAGGACAACGTTGATGTCTTTGCGTGGAGCGCCGCCGAGATGTCAGGGGTGGACGCTGATGTTGCTTGTCATCGCCTCAACCTGGATCCCGCGGCGGCTCCAGTTCGACAAAAGCAGAGGAAGAGCGCCGCCATATTAGCTGAGCCGATCAGGGAAGAGGTGGAGAAGCTGCTGAAGGCAGGGTTTGTCTCGGAGATCCAGTATTCAGGCTGAGTCTCCAATGTTGTAATGATGAAAAAGCCCGGAGGGGGCTGGCGTTTATGTATTGATTTTTCAATGTTGAATAAAGCTTGCCCGAAAAATTGCTACCCCTTGCCTCAAATCGACGCGTTGGTTGATTCCGCCGTCGGGTTTCCTGTGATGAGTTTTCTTGATGCCTTTTCAGGATATCATCAGATCCGGATGCATCTCCCCGACTGCCGGGACGTCTCTTTCATAACCAGCGACGGCTGCTATAGCTACAAGATGATGCCCTTCGGGCTCAAGAACGCAGGCGCCACTTACCAGAGGATGATGGATCAAATCTTCAAGGGGCAGAAGGGGCGGAACTTGGAGGTTTATGTTGTTGACCTCCTCGTCAAGAGTAAGAGCGTCGCGGAGTACATAACGGATCTGGTGGAGACTTTTGCCACCCTGAGGAAGTACAAGATGCGACTCAATCCGGCCAAGTGCGTCTTCGGTGCAGGAAGAGGGAAGTTTCTAGGTCACCTCCTTACTCCCAGGGGGGTGGAACCTAATCTAGACAAGGTGAAGACCATTCTGGAGATGACATCGCCAAGGGATCCTAAGGAAGTTCAAAGGCTGACCGGAAGGCTGGCAGGCCTCAGCCGTTTTTTGTCCAAGGCAGGAGAGAAATGCTCTCCGTTCTTCAAGACCCTTCGGGGAAATCAGAAATTCGAGTGGACGGCGGAGTGCGAGGAGGCTTTTGGAAAGATCGAGCAACAGCTAACCCAAGCTCCTCTCCTCCAGGGGCCGCGGGATAATGAAGATCTCTTCCTCTACCTAGGAGTCGGGGCAGAAGCAGTTAGTTCGGTACTGGTTCGGGAGGAAGGCAAGAGACAGCTTCCTATCTACTATGTTAGTAGAGTGCTGCGACAGGCGGAGACGAGGTACCCTATTCTGGAGAAGCTGGTGTTCGCTTTGGTTGTTTCGGCTCGAAGGCTTCGCCCATATTTTCAAGCTCACTCCATCAGGGTCGTCTCCGATCATCCTCTGCGGAGCATCCTGGATGGAGTGGAGCACTCTGGCAGGCTGACAAAGTGGGCAGTGGAGCTTAGCGAGTTCGATATTTCTTACTCTCCAAGGATAGCAATCAAGGCGCAGGCGGTGGCAGATTTCCTTGCCGACTTCTCGGCCGAAGTGGAAATAGAGGAAGGCTCTTCTAGCACAGTGTCCTGGAAGATGTTTGTAGATGGGGCTTCGGGCAGATATTCCGTGGGAGCCGGAATCGTGCTCGTAAGTCCTCAAGGAACCAGGATCGAGCAAGCAGTCGAGATTCTCTTCCCAGTTACCAACAATCAGGTAGAGTACGAAGCCATGGTGGCCGACTTGCGTCTCGCCAAGGAGTTGGGGATTCGAGATATCAGGGCCTTCACCGACTCGATGATAGTTGCTTCCCAGATCAGAGGCGAGTTCGAGGTGAACGATCCGATTTTGCAGCAGTACTTGATCAAAGTGAAAGGTTTAATCGGGGGATTTCAATCTTTCTTCGTCGAGCACGTTCCCCGAGAGGAGAATTCAGAAGCTGACTATCTTGCCAAATACGGTCCCCGGGCTGGGGGAATCGTGACTGAACTTTTCCGACCATCCATCGAGGAAGGGGAGATGATGGAAATCGAGCAGGGGGCATCTTGAAGGGATCCGTTCGTTTCTTTCCTAACAACGGATCAGATACCTGCCAGCGAAGGAGACAAGAGGAAGTTTCGCTACAAAGCCGTCTATTATTTGCTTCAAGAAGGGGAACTCTACCGAAAAACCATCTCAGGTCCTCTAGCTCGATGTCTGTCAGAGATTGAAGTACCTCATATTCTGGAAGAGATTCACTCAGGGGAGTGCGACAGCCATTCAGGGACTCGGACTTTTGAACAAAGGATTCTGAGGTATGGGTACTTCTGGCCCACCATTAGGAAGGATGCAGAGACCTTTTCCAAAAAGTGCCTCCAGTGCCAGCTCTTCGCGCCTCTTCAACTACAGCCAGCTCAACACCTTCGCTCGATCACTGCTCCATGACCCTTTGCCATCTGGGGGATGGACTTGATCGGCCCCTTTCCTCAGGCTAGTGGGCAGAGGAAGTTCGTGCTTGTCATGATCGACTACTTCTCCAAGTGGATCGAGGCAAAGGCCTTAGCCAAGACCACGTCACAGGTTGTGAAGAACTTCATTTGGGGGGAAATTGCATGCAGGTTCGGGATTCCTCTAGCCATCGTCACCGACAACGGACCACAGTTTGCCAGTTTGGAGCTAGAGGACTTCTGCAAGCAGCTAGGGACGGATATTCGATTCGCCTCTGTGCATCATCCTCGCAGCAACGGGCAAGTGGAGGCAACCAATAAGTTGATCATCAACCTTCTGAAGAAGAAAGTCACCAACTTGAAAGGCAACTGGACGGAGCAGCTCCCCTCGGTTCTCTGGGCTTTGAGGACGACTCCGAACTCGGCCACGCGGGAAACTCCTTTCAAGTTATCCCACGGGTCTGAGGCACTCATCCCAGTGGAATTCGAGGTCAGAAGCCCGAGAGTTATAGCAGCTGGAGATGGTGGCGAAGAATGGCGCTTGGAGAATGGGGACACCCAAAGACTCTCACTGGATTTCGTGGAAGAACTTCGTGACTTGGCCTCCGTCCGCCAAGGGGAGATCAAGCGGCGTATGACGAAGCACTTCGACAAAAATGTCCGCCCAAAGCATTTTCTCGCCGGAGATCTGGTTATGAAGAAGGTGGACGCCGCGGGAAGGGGAGCAACAGTGGGCAAGCTGCATCCGAATTGAGAAGGTCCCTTCATTATCCAGGAAGCCTTAGCCACCGGAGGCTATTATCTCCAGGATCAGGTTGGAGAGCAGCTGGGAGGTACTTGGAGCGGGGATGACCTGAAAAGGTTTTATCCTTAGCGGCCAATGATGTATTTTGTTTGTACATATTTTTACATATATGCAATGACAACTATTCTTCTGTTCATCCTGTTTTTTATCGCAATCTTTCTGGGAACTCAAGGTTTTACTTCAAGATCGATTCGAGAAACTGGCCGTCAACCCGTTCCCCCTGGATAGCCCAGTTCGGACGATGGGACGATGCCTCGGGATATAAGCGTCCTCGTAAGGCCGGACCCCTGCATTGACGGCCGAGATCAGCTCCCCCCTTGCATGTCGGCCTAGCTACCCCCGACTGCATCTCTCCTCCAACTGGAGTAACTAGCGGGAACAGGTTTGGACCCCAATCTCTCGAATTTGAGGAAGGATCAACTTGGACAGGCTTTCCCTCTGGTAGCCAGGGAGCCAGGATAGGCCCAAGGGAATATGTTAGTCGCGAGTGCGTCCTGGAGGACCCTCGGAAAGACATAACCCCTCGCTCTTACATGTGCGCTCATAGCCAGTTGGCAGAGCTGAGAGCGATCGCAGCAGTTGGATTGGGAAACGTGCCTTCGACCTGTTTCTCGTGGATAACCCAGTTCGGACGATGAGACGATGCCTCGGGATATAAGCGTCCTTGTAAGACCAGACCTCTGCATTGACGGTCGAGATCAACTCCCCCCTTGAATGTCGGCCTAGGTACCCCCGATTGCATCTCTCCTCCGACTGGAGGAACTATCAGGAACAAGGTTGGACGCCAACCTCCCAACTCGACGTCGGCAAGATCGTCGTTCGATTTATGTTTTCTTCTTCCTCAAAGATATTGATGCGCTTAATCCATTTTCAAACTCTTGAAGTAGCAGGAAAGACAATGTTCAAGTCCTCGAGTGGTAGGTCCCCGTAAGTCCAAGTCCCTGCACGAGCTCCTCTCCTGCATATTGGCCACAGACCTCCTCGAGTGAAATCGAGTTCCTCGCTGGAGTTATGACGTAGTCCGAGACCTCTGTACGAGCTTCTCTCCTGCAGACCGACTACTTGCCTCCCCGAGTCGACCTACACCACTCCAGTTGAGCAGGGCTCCTGAGAGCTGTCGACTCCAACAATGTTCAAGTCCTCGAGTGGTAGGTCCCCGTAAGTCCAAGTCCCTGCACGAGCTCCTCTCCTGCATATTGGCCACAGACCTTCTCGAGTGAAATCGAGTTCCTCGCTGGAGTGATGCCGTAGTCCGAGACCTCTGTACGAGCTTCTCTGCTGCAGACCGACTACTTGCCTCCCCGAGTCGACCTACACCACTCCAGTTGAGCAGGGCTCCTGAGAGCTGTCGACTCCAACAATGTTCAAGTCCTCGAGTGGTAGGTCCCCGTAAGTCCAAGTCCCTGCACGAGCTCCTCTCCTGCATATTGCCCACAGACCTCCTCGAGTGAAATCGAGTTCCTCGCTGGAGTGATGCCGTAGTCCGAGACCTCTGTACGAGCTTCTCTCCTGCAGACCGATTACTTGCCTCCCCGAGTCGATCTACACCACTCCAGTTGAACAGGGCTCCTGAGAGCTGTCGACTCCAACAATGTTCAAGTCCTTGAGTGGTAGGTCTCCGTAAGTCCAAGTCCCTGCACGAGCTCCTCTCCTGCATATTGCCCACAGACCTCCTCGAGTGAAATCGAGTTCCTCGCTGGAGTGATGCCGTAGTCCGAGACCTCTGTACAAGCTTCTCTGCTGCAGACCGACTACTTGCCTCCCCGAGTCGACCTACACCACTCCAGTTGAGCAGGGCTCCTGAGAGCTGTCGACTCCAACAATGTTCAAGTCCTTGAGTGGTAGGTCCCCGTAAGTCCAAGTCCCTGCACGAGCTCCTCTCCTGCATATTGGCCACAGACCTCCTCGAGTGAGATCGAGTTCCTCGCTGGAGTGATGTCGTAGTCCGAGATCTCTGTACGAGCTCCTCTCCTGCAGACCGACTACTTGCCTCCCCGAGTCGACCTACACCACTCCAGTTGAGCAGGGCTCCTGAGAGCTGTCGACTCCAACAATGTTCAAGTACTCGAGTGGCAGGTCCTAGTAAGTCCAAATCCTTGCACGAGCCCCTCCTGCGCATTGACCAATGACCTCCTCGAGTTGGACCAAGTTTTCCGGTGGGATGATGCGAGCAGCATTGGGGCGAGTATGCACGCAGGCATCGACAAATATGCAATTACGACATAGCAAAGTGCGAGTATGGCATGACGAGTAATTACGGGCGAGTGCCGGGGTGCGAGTTATGAAGAGCGACTACGGGTGTGCGAGTATCAACTACGCGATTATCAACAATATCGATGTGCGAGTAAACGTCGCGAGCACTCGTTCTCCCCGAGCCTATGAGCCTAGCGAATATCGTCAATCAACAAGCATGCGAGAAGGAAAAAGGGCGACAATGTGCGAGCAACTAGGACTCATCGTCGCCAGTATCAGGCCGATATTCCTCATCTCCAATATCGGCGTCTTCTTCATCGTCGCTTTCCTCGCTTTCCTCGCCGCTGCCACTGCCGCCGCTGCTGCCGCCGCTGCCGCTGCTGCCGCTTCTGCCGGAGCCCGGCGATGGGGAAGGCAGACGATCTGGCAAGACAGTCTCGGCGAGAAGCTCAGGGATGAGTTCGTCAACAGTGAACACCTTCTCCCCCTCGTCGAGCTTCCCACTAATCCTCAGCCTGCCGAGAACGACGTTGCCAGCCGCGCGTGCTATCTCGCGGCGAACCGATGACATCTCCTCCCACAGGATGCGAGATCGCTTGATGGCGTAGTGAGGATCATCCTCCGGCCGCGGCTGAGGAGCAGAGGAACTCGCGTCGGCTTCTTAAATGGTCAGGCGAGATTCCATCTCGGCCGCGCGGATCTGGGCTGCCTCCAAATCAGCCCGAGCTTTGGCGAGTTCCGCCTCGTACTCGGACAGTTTTTTGGCGGTCTCCGCCTCGGCAGCCTGCGACAAATAACGGAGTTAGTCAAAGAAGCACACATGACGACATTGACATCACGCGCGAAAGCTATTTACCTCATAATCTCGCCAGCGAGTAGATTCCATGCCGAGATCGATCGCCTTCTTACTGACGATATTCAAGGCTTTCGTCCTCTCCAGCATCCTCCTCGCCGCGAAATGATTCAGCTCGGCAGCTCGGGTGAGCGAGCAGGCCGCTTGCTGGGCGAGTTCCTCCTCGCTGAGATCCAGCATAGCCTCGGCATCGCCTCGCCCATACATCGCGTGGAGGACGGCGAAGGCCTCCCCCTTGTCCTCCCCCTCCTCCGCCCAAGAGGGGAGGTTGGTGCTCAACGTCAGCAGATGCTCGTCCGGCGCCCAGGTCACCAGCGGGCGACCATAGGCATCCACCGCGTCCAGCCCCAAGTTGAAATTGGGGTGGAAGTGGGGAAGCCGAGCGTGGAGCGGCGAGTCCTGGTCGTCGAGGTGCGGCGACAATACCTTCTGCTTCTTGGTCGCGGGGCCCGACGACCTGACTTTGCTTTTTCCCTTCGCGAGTTTTTTCTTCTCGCCAATGTCAGCCGGCGAGTTGGGCTCAAATAGCGAGGTGGCGATTTCTTTGGCTGGAGGAAGCGGCCTCGTCGGGAGCTCGTTTGGCTCTGCAAAAGGCCGAGTAATGTAAAAAAACGACTATCGCGATGAGCATACAACAGACGTTCCTAGCCAAGACTTACCTTCATTATAATGGATCTCGAAGAACGTGTTGACGTTTAGTCGCCAGAAGATAACGTCGAACCGGCGACCTCGGAACGCTTCGACGAGTTGCTCGCGCGCACCTTCCAGTATCGGAGGAAGGAAGGCGACATCAGCAGGCTGGTGCGGCCTTCCCTGGACGTCGCCAAAGTCTCCCTCGACGACGACTAGCATCTCGCTCCAGCGATGTACTTTGTTCGCCGTCCCCACCAGTGTGCAGACATGGCTGCTGAAGTAGACCACACCCTCGGCAGTCGCGGCGAAGGCGAATATCTTGCGGAAGACGGAAAGGTCGAAGATGATCCTCTCCTCGCGCAGATAGCAAAGAAACCCCATAATGATGGCGACGTCGTTGAGATTGATTTGTGCGGGGACTATGCCGAAGTACCGAAGTATGTCGCAATACTCCGGCCATAGTGGAAGTCGCAGGCCGGCGTCGAAGTGGCGGAGGGGAAGGACCAGCGCGCCCTCGAGAATGGTGTTCAGTCGCTCGCTACGGCTCGGAAATCTGGCCGAGTATCCCTCGGGGAGAAGTCTTTCCCTAAAATTCTCTAGGTCGCGCTCAGTGGTGATCGACTTCTTGAAAGCCGCATCCGCAAAGTTGGCGGCATGGGCTTGGCGGCGAGCATTGGCGTCGTCTCCCACCATCCTGCGAGTTTTAAAGAAGAGAAGAAGGGATTGCGAGGAGCAAAGCAAAGTCGCGGCACGCGAGCATGAACAGATACTCGCGAGCTAGGGGATCGAAAGCGCAACAGCGTACTTATGTCCTACCTATCCCGTCTATTTATAGGCGCCAGGGGGGGTATATCCTCCTTACGACGAGTATTAAACCAAGTCGCGCACTAAGCGAGGAAGCCGACTACATTGCGTAAGTCGCGCAGAACAGATAAAGCGTTATCGCAACCTGCAGAACAAACTCGACACAGACCAGACAAGACATCGCATAAACAACACAGAAAAGAAACTAATATGTTAAAGACGCAAGATTCAAACTCGCTTATTACAATCAATAATAGTCCATTAAAAGCCGCAGTCGGCGAGTTCCAAATAGAAGAAAAATGAAAAGAGAAAATTCTAAGGTCTAGGCCTCTCTGGGGGATGTGGATGTCGCCCGGCCCAACCCATCTCGCGCGCTCGCCGGAAATGCTCCGTCGCCACCGCTATCGCGTCATCGCCGAGCCGCAACTGCTCCTCCATCCTCGACAATCTGCCGACAGAGCCCATACTCGCTCGAATGCCGGCGACCTCTTCAAGAACGAGCTGGAGGCGGTGATTGTTAATCGCCAGCTGACGATCATTCTCCCTTACCATGTGGAAGCGGGATTCGTAGCTCTCCAGCGTACTCTTGAGCTCTTCCATCTTCGTCATCCGCACTTCCAACGATGATATTCGGCGATGAGGCTCGCAGATCGTCAGCTGGTCAAACTTGCTCTCCAGCTCTATATAGGCGCGAGCGGCAGCACGACGATATTTCATGCCCTGTAACCCCATAACATCGATGAAGGCCGCCCCCGGAGTCGCCGACCGATCTGACAGCAAAAAATAGTCGCCAGAATTAGACGAAGATACATAGCCGCCATATACACATCAATAGCGATACATACCGCTGCGAGGGGACCTAGATCGGCGAGGAGATCTAGATCGGCGAGGAGCGGATCCGCGAGTTGGCTCTTCTCGCCGGCTTGAAGATGGCCCACCAGCGAGCTCGGCCGCCTTGCCTTGCCCGCGCCCCCCTTGTCCAGAATCCGCACCTCTTGGCGGGAAGTAGCTCGGCCGCGGCTTGACCGACTTACTGACCGCGGGATGTGAGGGAGGCGTAGGAAGCGACGAACTCGCCGATGGCGGAGGATTCTTCAGCGGAGGAGGCAGAGGAAGTCGCGTCGTGGTGACTTGAGATGGCGCGACCAGAGGCGGCGACAACGGCAAGGATACGGTCACCGACTGTATGGTGGCGACGTTGGTAAGCGGCGGCGGCGGGGGTAACGAGGAGCTCGCCTCAGGCAGAGAAAACCTCGCCGGAAGCAGTGCAGAACTCGCGGCGAGCAGGGCAGAACTTCTCGCAGGCGGCACAGAACTCGCCGGTAACAATGTTGTTCTTATTTCATGTCATCTCATCAACCATATTCTTTCTTCGATTCTCTAGGGCAAAACCCTCATCTCCTTCCTGTACCCAGATGCCACACCATTCCCTTTACTCTGCAATTCTTTGGTTGCACGACATTTGTCCACTATCCTTTTCCTACTCATGATAAACTTTTTTCTCACTCCATTAAGTGTATCTTTCTTAGCTACTCTCCAACTCAAAATGGGTATCGGTGCTATGATACTCTTCTTCGGAAATAGTATGTCTCTGCTGACGTCACTTTCTTTAAAAATACTCCTTATTTTGCTCAAGCCTCTACTCTCTCATCTCCTGTTGATCCTCCTTATTCACATGTTGCTTTTTCATCTCTACCCGAACCTCTTCCTTGTCTTCCCCCACCAGTCTCCGTCTCTCCATCCTTTTCTCCTGACACTACTTCTCTACCTCTAGAACCATCGTTAACAGTTCCCGGGCCAACACTCTCTCCGACAGATGAATCTGATACAGAGGACAAGTTGGATCTTGATCTTCCCATTGCTTTACGGAAGGGAGTTCGGAAGTGCACGCAACATTCCATTCATGATGTTGGCTCATATGCTCGTCTTTCCCCCACTTGCAAGAGTTTTGCTCACTTTCCCATCGTTACCCTGACCACTTATCAAGAGGCTCTTACCATTTCTCATTGGAAAGCTGCTATTGACAAAGAGATGAAGATCTTAACCGAGAGAGACACGTGGACTCTTGTCCCTACTCCTCCAAGAGCTGATGTGGTTAGTTGCAGATGGGTCTTTGTCATTAAGTTTCATTGTAATGGTACTATAGATTGCTCTAAAGCTAGGATGGTTGATAAAGGTTTTACTCAAATATATGGTGTGGACTTCTTCGACATCTTCGCCCCAGTTGCTCACATTACCACGATTCACGTCTCTTTTTTATGGTCATTACCACGATTTGTGTACTATAGATTGCTATAAAGCTAGGCTGATTGTCAATGGGTCTTTGTCATCAAGTTTCAGTCAGCAGGGTTAGCAGCTGGTCGCGGTTACACGGCTAGACAGTCTTCTTTGGCAGTTTGACAAGCTTAGTTTTTTCAGTTCTTCTTTGGTGGACTGAACAGCAGTTCGGTTCTAGTTCAATCTGTTCGCGGCGGACTTTTGCGGTCAGGCTACCTCGCGGTCAGGCTACCTCGCAGTCAGGTGAACTCGTGGTCAGGTGACCAAGAAGTGTGGATGGTGTTATCTTCCTCAACATTCAATAAGCAGCAGTTCACACAGCTTGGCGGTTAACCTTGGCGGTTTGAGCTGTTCGTGCGGCTTGGCGGTTAGCCTTGTGGGGCTTGGCGGATAGGCGGCTTCGGCGTTTACTAAGTTCAGTCCTCCGTTTTTGTTCTTGTCTGTTTTTTTGTGTTTCCATCGGGTGTATTGCTAAATCATGTCTCGTAATGTATGTCTCACACTGTAAAGAAAATTAGTAATTCCATTATGACTCTTCTTTTACTGCTTCTGATTTATTTAGTTTGGTTTGGTTGAGTGTTCCTGCAACCTTTCCCGGGTTCACAAATTTTTACATGGTATCAAAGAAACAGACGAGTTAGTAGTGATCAACCTCAAAGGTGTACTTGTCCTTTGGAAGCTTAAGTGAACCAAAGTTATAACAATGAAGGTCGGTTATGCATGATATCTTGGAATTGAGCTTCTCACGCAGACCAACTTTAAAAAGTGGATGTCTTGCATGAAGAGTTATCTTCTGGGCGAGGATCTTTGGGAGGTCGTCTGTGGAAATTACAGACAAGAAGTATTGCTACTGGAGGGAATGTTGAGACAGTGAGGGCTCGAAGGAGAACAAATGCGAATGCAGAGTTCACTCTGAAGCGGACAATCTCACAGAAGCTCTTCGACCACATCATTGGATGTAGGTCGGCTGCTGAGTTCTGGACGGCCTTGGATGACCTGTTTAATAAGAAGAATGTAACTCGGCTACAATTTTTGGAGAATGAGTTGGCGAAAGCAACTCAAGAAGAGCTATCTATATCATCTTTTTCCTTGAAGATGAAAAACGTATGCACTGAAATTTCAGCTTTAGACCCGAATGAGCCTATCTCAGACATTCTTGTCTCGGCGTCAAGGCGAACCAAGGCGAGCGCTGGGCGCCTTGACGCTTAGGCGTCAAGGAGGACGCCTAGGCGACACTAAGGCGAGCAAGTCGCAAGACGCCATTTTTTTTTTTTTAAAAAGGCAGTATATAGACTGCGGTTATTATACTAACCGCAGTCTATACTCTGAAGGATATAGACTGCGGTTGTTTTATAAACCGCGGTCTATTTCCTTATTTGCGCTTCGACTGCGGTTATCTATGAACCACAGTCTATTCTACCGTGAACCCTAACATAAACTGCTGTTATTGTAAAAACCGCAGCTATTCTCTGGTTCAAGGAATAAACTACGGTTTTAAAATAACCGCAGCATATGCTCGGGTTCATGGCATAAACTGCGGTTGTTTCATAAACCGCAGTCGATTGGAGAATAGACTGCAGTTTATATATAAACCACAGTGTATTCTACACTGACCCCTACAATAGACTGCGGTTTATATATAAACCGCAGTCTATTCTCTTGTTCATGGAATAAACTGCGGTTTTAAAATAACCGCAGTATATTCTCGGGTTCATAGAATAGACTGCGGTTTATATATAAACCGCAGTCTATTCCCATATTTTTTTGTAAAAAAAAAGGCGTCAAACGCCTTGTTTACAATTGAGCGCCATGACGCCTAGGCGACGCCATGACAAGAATGATCTCAGAGGCGAAGCTGAAGAGTCATATTATTCGTGGCTTGCGGAAGCAATATGTGACTTTTGTTACGTCTATGCAGGGCTGGGCCAATCAGCCATCATTGTTGAAGCTGGAATATCTGCTTGTTTCGTACGAGAACTTGACAAGGCATCTTGGCTGGATGCACTATCTCAGCAGGAGATATTGAGGTTTTTTATTATGGTAAGAAGAATAGATGGGATATGCAGAAGAAGACACATGAAGAAGATGGTTCGTGTACTTCATCACAGCAGGAAAGGAGTAAGGCTCCTAAGCAAGATGGAGGGAGGAAGAGAGGACCAAGATGCTACAAGTGCAATAAGTTTGATCATATCGAGAAAGACTACAAAGTTAATTTTCAGCCAGGGCATGCTGCAGGAAAAGGAGAAGTTGAATCCAGAAATGATAAAGGTGGATGAGGGAATACTTTTATGGTAGATAAATCTGCAACTGTTCATCTCATGGCCTCTATCAGATTCAAGGATGACTGGATCGTTGACTCGGGATGTGAACATCATCTCACTGGGGACGAGTCAAAGCTCTTTTCTCCGCAGACATGCTCAGGTAATGATGTTATTATTACTGTTGATGATACTGCGCATGCAGTCGAGAATGAGGGTACAGTTTCTTTAGGCAGTGATAAGGGACCACTCACCTTGCAGAGTGTTTATCACGTGCCTGAAATGAAGAAAATTTTTTTCGTGACCAACGTTTTAGACGTTGGGTATCATGTTCTGTTCGACCCGACATAAGTGAAATTTCTCTAGAAAATGTCAGCTGTGAAGGCTGATGTAACTTATTTTGGGAGACGGGTTAAACACTTGTTTGTGTTGTTGACAAGTTTCTATGTTGAGAAGATAATGACCAACAATAGCGCAACTATACGACATTAAAGGCTGCTGACATGTTGAGATGAATAAGTTAAAGGTTATGGCGTCAAGAGGCCTGGTGAAAGGTCTGCCTCGTCTTTCGTATTTTGGTGACGGTTATGTATGCGCGGGGTGTCAGTATGGAAAGGCTCATCGCCTTCCATTCGACAAGTCACTGACCAGGTGCAAAGTGTCGTTGGGCGACGATCATGCATGTGTGGGGTGTCATGTATCCACGTTGACCTGATGAGACCGACCGTCACACCTAGGGCTGAGCATATTATTCGAAACTCGAAAGTCGCTCAAAAATCATTCGAAATTTGAGCCGAATCGGAATCGGTTAAAATTGATTCGACTCAATTTGTGTCGATTCGATTTGACTCGAATCTGATTTCGAGTCGATTTCGAGTCAGCCCTAAATCGCTCAAAATATGATTCGAATCCACTCAAATTAATTTAAAAAATTATGTATTTATTAATATATTCTTATTTTAAGATTAAAAATAACAAAATTTAAACTTAAATAAAAAGAATGAATACTTTAAATGTTTAATTTGCTAAATTTATAGGTTGCCCAATTTAATTTTGAGCAAACTATGAATAAATCGAAAAATTTCTCAATTTCGAGCCGATTTGATTCTATTTCGAGCCAACCCGATTAAATTTCGAGCTGACTTGATTTGATTTCGAGCCGACTCGGAATCGAGTCATTTCGAGTCGAGTCGTCTCTACTCGAAATCAATTTCGATTTCGAGCCGATTTCAAGTCAAAATTTTTGATTTCGAGCCGAGCCAAAATCGCTCGAACTCGACTCGATATCAACCCTAGTCACACCCAGTCTTGGTGGAAGCCGATATATGCTATTTTGGTTGATGACTTCACCAGGTATACTTAAGTATACTTCGTGAAGGAGAAGTCAGAGACGACCCAGAAGGTTGTGGAGTTCAAGGAGCTCGTGGAAGAGAGGCTTGGTTTGCGGATAAAAAAGTTGAGAACAAATAATGGAGGGGAGTTAAATTCAAATGAGTTCTTCAATTTTACAGAAAGCACAGAATTCAGAGGGAAAGATCTGTCATCTGACGGAGACCTGCAAGTGTTGGCTTCATGCAAAAGACATTCACAGGGCATTCTGGGCGGAGGAAATGACCTGTGCGACACATGTCATCAACCAGATGCCCCTGAGTTCCAACAACATGAAATCTCCACATGAGTTTATGTTTAAGGAGAAGCCCAACGTGAAACATCTTCGGGTGTTCGGGTCAACCTGCTATGTCCATATTCCAGATGCTCTGAGGATTAAGTTGGATGCAAAAGCAAGAAAGCTATTTTTCGTCGACTATGATAAGAGGAAGAGGGGCTGGAAGTGTGTAGATCCCGAGACACGGAAGTTTGTGGTCTCCATGTATGTGGTATTTGACGAATTGACATTATACCATAGTAGTTTATTTATAAAATTACAAGAGAGCAGGTGGATGGAAGGCAAAATGAAGCTGCTTGGAATCTTCTGGTGGAGCTATCTGTATCTCCAGGAGCTCCAACTGCATCTAGCTCAGAGGCGGGTGCTTCTGGTTCAGGAAGCAGGGGGAGCGACGCTCCTAGTGTGCCCGGAAAAGGAGCTGATGCAGAAGAAACAACTGGTGTGGTGGATCAGGGTCAGGCCTTGTGGAGGTCTAAGAGGACCATTATTCCACCAGCTCGGTATAGGGACGACAACATGATGAGTTTTGTCTCATGTTTTTTCGCAATTCGCTTGGATAAGTGGGAGCCGTCGTGCTTTGTGAAGGCCACTGAGATTAAGGAGTGAGAAGATGTCATATGTGAGGAGATGACCGCTCTCGGGAAGAACGAGACTTGAGATCTTGTGCCCAAGGTCGATGACATCACTCATGTGACCTGCAAGTGAGTGTACGAGCTCAAGAACAAGACTGACAACAGTATCGAGCGGTACAAGGCTCACCTTATAGCTCCAGGGTTCTCGCAGTAATATGGGGAAAACTATAAGGAGACGTTTAATCCGGTGGCAAAGATGACTTCAGTTCGGATGATGATTGATTTGACGACTTACCAAGGGTGAAAGATTTGACAACTCAACGTAAAGAATGTTTTTTTTACGAGGAGATTGATAAGGATATCTTCATGGTTCAGCCACCTGATTATGTTTCTGAAGAACATCCACGACACGTTTATAAGCTCACGAAGACCCTTTATGGATTGAAGCAAATGTCTCAGGCGTGATACGAAAAGATTTTAGAATACCTCCAATTCTGCGGATATTTTGCTTCGGATTATGATTCAAGTCTGTTCGTTAAGAACTAATGGGAGCTACAAGTTTTGGTACTGTTGTATGTTGATGATATGATCGTCACCGGGAACTCGGAAGAGGAGATAGTTAGACTTAGGGCGCAGCTAGCTATCAGATTTGAGATGAAGGATCTTGTGAAGCTCCACCATTTCCTTGATCTCGAGATGGAGAGAAAAAAGATGGGTGTGCTTGTTTCCCAAAAAGGCTATGCGGAGCGGATCGTTAAACGGTTCGACATGCGGGAGGGGAATAAAGATCTACTCCACTGGAAGTCGGTCTAAAACTTCGGCGTGATGAGGGAAGGATTCTTCCAGATTCCTTGGTGTTCCGAGCTCTAGTTGGGAGCCTCATATACTTGACGATTATAAGACCAGATATTGCTTATGTTGTTGGTCGAGTAAGTCGGTATATGCAGAAGTCTCATCTGGTAGTGACAAAAAGTATTTTTAAGTACATGATGTCCACCTCATATATGAGTCTATTTTATAAGAGCGACATAGACTTCCATCTGCACAGTTACACAGATGCTGATTATGAGGGAGATACCGACGATCGGAAGTCGACGTCTGGTTATGTTTTCTTCTGCGGATCGACTGCTATTTCGTGGTGCAGCAAGAAACAAGTTTCAGTGTGTCTCCACCACTGAAGCGGAGTACAAGGCGTCTGCCTAAACAGCTCAGAAAGCCATCTGGCTGAGTAGGTTGGTTGAGGACATCCATAAGAAGGTACAAGGCCATACTCTGCTACATGGTGACAATGAGAGTGCTCTCAAGCTGGTTAATAATCCAGTTTGTCACGCGAGCACAAATCACATCGAGATCGAGCTTCACTTCGTTCGGGAGAAGATGCTGGAGGGATCTCTGATGGTAGAGTATGTGCCGAGTCAGGACAATGTCGCAAACATCTTCACAAAGCCGTTGTCGATCAGACCGTTTGTGCGGTTACGAGGACTACTTGAGCTGGTTTTCATTTCCCACTTCAAGTGGGAGTGTTGAAAATGTTGAAGTGGAAGTGAGCGGTTTGAGAGGTGCAAACTGCACAGACCGCAGAGACTGCGCGGGTAGTGTGGATAGGTGTTGGCGGACTGGCCTGGTCTTGGCTTTTTCTTTTTTTGGCGACTTGTCTCAACAGTGTCCCTATGAGTTAACCGCGCAGTTAGACAACCAAGAAGTGCGGACAGAGTTATCTTCCTCAGCATTCAATAAGCAGCAGTTCGCGCAGCTTAGCGGTTAGCCTTGGCGGTCTGAGTTGTTCGTGTGGCTTGGCGGTTAGCCTTGTGCGACTTGGCGGATAGGCGGCTTCAGCGTTTACTGAGTTCCGTCCGCCGTTTTTGTTCTTGTCTATTTTTTTTTTGCTTCCATCGGGTGCATTATGAAATCATGTCTCGCAATGTATGTCTCGCACTGTAAAGAAGATTATTAATTTCATTGTGTCTCTTGCTCTTCTATTACTTCCGATTTATTTGACTTGGTTTGGTTGAGTATTCCTGTGACCTTTCCCGGGTTCACAATTTTTTACAGTGAGTTAGCTTGATATTATTATGGATGTACTCTGTTATTCGAACATTCCATTCCAGATATTTCCTTCCACCATCCACACTGCCATTCCAATCATGTATGCTGTTTAGACAGTCCATTATACTTTTTTTCTGTTAATTACCTGAAACTCCCCTTGGAAATGGCATAATTATATATTCTGCCTCCTATATCTTTTGTAATTACAAAAATTTCTTCTATGATCTAATTCACAACATGTAATGCTACACAATATTAACCTTGAGGGAGGTTGCACTTAACAAAATAGAGGCTGTGTCTTGTAATTTAGCAAACTTAGACGAGAGGTTTCAGTAAATGACTCTACTTTTTTATTTAGGATCTTGTAGTCCATCATCAAATTCATTGTACAAGTATTCAAAATTAACTTCATTGCACAAATTCGAAAATTATGGCTCCGTTTGGGGGGAGGGTGCTTATTTTCACCAGTCAAGCGGTTACAACCGCATGAACCAGACCTTAATTTAAGGTACGGTTCATGCGGTGGTAACCGTTTGACCAATGAAAGTACGTCCGTCCAAATGGAGCCTATATGTTCTCTAATCATGGATTTGAATCAGGATTCTTTTTTTCTTGCAGAAAACTTCAAGATGGTTTAACAGATGAAATGGTCACATTGGCAAAACAACTAAAAGAAAGCAGTCTAGAGATGAATAAATCCTTGAGGGAAACGGAAGAGGTAACTTAAATGTCTAATTTAAGTGCAAGTGGCTGCGTGAGTTTCCCGATATACGACTAATTTCTCGAAATTCAAACAGCCAATCACGCATTATTCATGTATGAACAGATATTGGATTCGACCGGGAAGGCTGTTGAACAGAGTTTGGCGAGCACCGGCCATGCCAACACTCGTGCCGTCAAAATATACTCGGAGAGCTCGAAGACTTCGTGCTTCACTTGGCTCATCATGTTTGTTATGATTTGCATATTCATTATGGTGGTTCTTCTCATACGCATAACTTAGACCTTCACGGATGTTTTGTAATCAAACGACAAAGTCGGAGGTCACCTAGGAATGTGCAATATTAATTGTCTTTTCTTTAATTTGATTATGTTGGAATTCCTTTCCTTGAATTACATTTGGAAATGTGCTATTTGTAAAAAAAAAATTTGTTATTTTGAATGGCCTAATTTTGGCTGTTTGTTTAGGCGTTTTTGCTCCATTTTGGGTGGGAGTGGCGGAATTTTTCCATCTTGAGTCCGGACTCCGGGTGATCTCCATGAGATAAATATGATCTTCAGAAGATCAAATATATCTGAGAACAAAATATGATCTCTAGGAATCCAAATATGATTCCTATCCATTCATTTCTCCACACTGTAAGATATGGAGAAACCTAGAGATCATATTTGAACTTCTAGAGATCACATTTTAATCTTAGGTATATTTGATCTCTTGGAGATCATATTTTGATCTCCAGAAGATCATCTCCTAGAGATCACCCAGAGTTTAGACCCGGACTCCCGGAAAATTTAGGCAGAAGAATGCCATAGCTCAAATAAATCATTTGGTAAATCTATTCGTACCACCCAAACAAACTTATCCTTGTCTTAACAAATATGTCAGAATCCTCTTGGAGTTTGTGGTTATGTTCGCTCTGCCCTCTTTATTGTTCCTCCTTGATTATTATTAAATATTCCAAGTAGAATAGAATTATTATTGTAATTATTTTTAAACTTCTATTTTAAATTTTGGAAATTATTATTAGCACTACAATTTTGGCTAGTTGCACATGTTCTTCTAATTTCTCGCGCCTTTTAAAAATACGTCTTGTACATGCAATTTTAAGAAAAGTGTTCAACATGAAAGTTGTAGATCTCGAGGAGATCTACAACTTTCGTGTTGAACACTTTTCCTAAAAATACATTTACAATGCGTACTTTGGAAAATACACCCAGATTTCACGTCTTTTAGAAATACGCCTTGTACATGCATTTTTAGGAAACGTGTTCAACATGAAAGTTGTAGATCTCGTCGAGATCTTCAACTTCCGTGTTGAACAATTTTTATACAAATGCATGTACAAATCACATTTTCAAAAGATGTGAGAAATTAGGAGAAAATTTTGTGCGACTAGTCAAAACTGTAGTGCTAATAACAATCACCTAAAATTTTAATGTACGAGTGATATAGTGATAGACATGGGGACTTCACTTCTATAGCCAATCACGACATTACCTCTGTGATAGGTTTGGGGCTTCACCCTTATCAATTATTTAATGCAGCTTAAAATAAATATAGTATTAATTAACTTTAATAAAGCTGATTGATTTAGTGCAGCATCTCGAAAATATTTTTTATTGACAAACTTCCTTGAATCGATTATTGATATGCTTAATGATAGACTATCATAGTAATGTAGCAGCTTTAATAAAATTTTTTTGAATTGTAATAGATTTTCATCATTATTTTTAATTTTGAAATAATGTAATTACTTAAATAAACATTATTTTTTTATTTTTATTTATAATAAATTATAATATATATCAAGTCATTAAAATATAAAAATAAGAATATAATTAAAAAGTTTTAATATTTCACAAAATGTAACTTTTTCCTTTTTAACATTGTAAAGATGCGTCACTCAAGGTTGTGAATGTCTCATCTAGGTCGAGTAGGTGTGAACTCACATCCCCACTCTTCACCATGAGATCATCAACGTAGGCTTACAGGTTCCTACCGCTCTGATTTTTGAACACCCGCCATCATTCGCTGGTAGATAGCATATGCATTCTTTAGCCCGAAGGGCATCATCTTGTAGCTTAAGCACCCCTCTCTTGTGATGAAAGAGACATCTTTGACGTTGGGGGGTTGCATTCAGATCTGATGATAATCTGAAAAACCATCCAAAAAACTCATGATAGAAAAACCGACGGCTGAATCAACCAGCGCGTCAATCCGAGGCAGGGGGTAGTAATCCTTAGGACGCGATTTATTTAACAAAGAAAAGTCTACACACATGCGCCAACTCTCATCCCCCTTCTTTAACATTACCACATTGGAGACTCAGCCTGGATACTGGATCTCCGAGATGAAGCCTGCGCCGAGAAGCTTCGTGACCGCCTCGCGGATGGGCTCCTCCAACTTGGTGGCGATGGTCCTCATCTTTTGGAGGATGAGATGCGTCTTGGGGTCCAAGTTCAGACGGTGGCAAGCAACATCTGCGTTGATGCCCAACATGTCAGTCGCGCTCCAGGCAAAGACGTCGACGTTATTTTGGATGCACTCCTGCATCCTTGCCTGGTCTTTTGGGCTCAAGCCTCCGCTGACCCTTACCCTCTCCGCCTTTCCTACCTTGCTAATGACCTCCATCTCCACGACATCCTCTGCCCGCTCTAGTCGGGACTGCTCCCTGTCGGCCCTCTCCTCCTCTTCTCCCAACTCTTCCCCACCTCCTACCCTCTCAACCTCAATCGCCTCAAATAGGCCTTCCCCAAGCAACTCCACTTCTTCACCCCTCTGGGTCTAACTCTGAGCTTCTCCTTCTGCCCCTTGCTCCCCTGCAGTCTTCTCTCCAGCCTCACCTAGGCTCACCATTCCTTCCCCCGCTATCTTCCTTCCAGCCTCTCCTAGGGGTGCAAACGAGTTGAGCTCGAGTCGAGCTTGACAAAATTTCCAAGCTCGAGCTTTTTATTTCGAGCTCGAGCTCGACGAGCTCATTTTTCTCAGCTTGAGCTCGAGCTCAAGGCCAATTTATCGAGCTCGAGCTCGAGTTTCGTGCTCGCGAGCTCGAGTTCAAGCTTGAGATGCTCGCGAGCTTTTTAGCTCATAAGCTTTATTTTTTTTTCTTATTTTTTTTAAAAAAATGTATAATTAAAAAGCTCGCGAGCCGGCTCGCGAGCTCATGAACAACATTAGATAAGCTCGAGCTCGACTCGTAATCGAGCTCGAGCTCGACTCGTAATCGAGCTCGAGCTCGACAGGCTCGAGCTCGAGTCAAGCTTTTGTCGAGCCGGCTCATCGAGCTTTCGAGCCGGCTCAACTCAACTTGCACCCGTAGCCTCTCCTAGGCTCATCTCTCCCACCTCCGCAGCTTCCTCCTCCATCACCATCTCTTTCTCCAGCTCCTCCTCCTCCGTCATCCAGGAAATGGTGTTGACGGCAGTCATATAACACTGCCTCGCCACCTTTGGGTCTCCCCTGATCCTAACCTGCACTCCTCCACTGCTGAACTTAAAACACCGATGAAACGAGGAGGGGACGCAACGAAAGGTACTGATGAGAGGCCGCCCAAAGATTGTGTTATAGCTGCTCGCAGTGTCAACGATGACAAACCGACAGTTTCTCGATACCCCCGCTCCCCCCAGCATCACATGCAGCCCCACCCCTCCTTCAACTTCCTTCTACTCCCCCGAGAACCCAAACAACTGTCCGTCCAAGGCTAGAACCCTACGAGCCTCCACCTTCATCTCGTCAAAGACTTTCTTGAAGATCACATTCACAGACCTCATGTTGTCTACCAGAATCCTGGAGACTGTGAAATTCTCTACCACCGTCTGGATCGCCAAGGCGTCACAGAACGGGTCTTCGTAGTCGGGCATGTCCTTTGCTGAAAAAGTGATTTTTTTTTCTTCATGTGGGGGGGGGTCTCGGAGGTTGACGCGATGCTCCTTTGGTACATGGTTTGGAAGCTCCCCTTACGGTGGCTTCGATCCCCACACCCCCATGAATCTCCACGATCCCTCCTCAGGCTCACACATCTACCCGGTCCTCACATCTATCCTCTCCTCCCCCTGTAGTACTTCCTCAATCCTCACAGGAGGCTGCTGCTGGACTTGCCCCTAGTCTCTCTCATCTCCAAAAACTCCGGGCAAGTGGTCGTTGCGTGACCCACTTCCTGTTGGAAGTCATAGAAGGACAACGCCACCCTACCTTCTCTTCTCCTCGCTCCTCCTCGAGCTCCTCTCCTTCCTCCTCTTCCCCTCACGATCTTTATAGCTTCCTACTGCGGCGGGAGGGGGACCCTCTGTCCCTGCCTCCAGACCGGCTGGTTGAACCTCTTTTGCTCGCAGCTGTTGTCCATTCCTTGGAAACTACCACCCTGTCCCTGAGGGTGACCTTCCTGGGGCCTCCAGCCCAACATGTTGTTCGGCTCACACGGCCCCCAACCTTGATGTTGTCCTTATCCTCGGGGTTCCTCCCTTGTTCTCTCCTCTCTCTGCTCCTTCTGCCTCCCTGCTCATGATTCTTTCACATCATCCTCCGCCAACATGGCCAACTTCTTGGAAAATGCCGGATTGGCCGCCTCAATCTCGATCTCCTTTGTCGCCCACTCCATCAGTTCCTTGAAGGAGAGGGGGGACTCTCTTCAGCTCCATGCTGAAGAAGCTGGACCTCAACCCAAGGGTGAAGTCAAGCATCACCGTGTACCCCGGCATCTCCTGAACTTGTAGAATCTCCTCTTAGATCTGCTTGATGGCAAACAAGCACTCTGCTCCCTTCTTCCTCTTCTTGGACGTTGAGAACCTCAGCAAGAACCCGCGTCGCAGATCCTCAAAGCAGTGGATCGAACTTACAGGCAACTGGTGGAACCAGTCCCTGACCTTCTCCTTCAGAGTGATGGCGAAGAGCCTACATTTGAAGGTATCCGACATTTGCCTTATGGAAGCAACATCCTCAAACCACTGCACAAGCTGCATAGGACCGTACCTCCTCGTATAGTAGGTCATGTCTGGATCCCGAAACCCCTCCAGAATCGGAGCTGAAATAATGAGCTCGCTGAAGGGGCTCCCTCCCCTACCTGCCGAGAGGGCTCATCGCACGACCTCAGCTCGCTAGCCTATCCGCGCTGGTCTGTCTGGGGAACAGCTCCCGCCTGGGGACATCCCTTTTTGTAGCCTCCGCTGGAATCTCCTTCCTGGGTCGCTGCCCGGGAGCGTTCTCGCCCAGTGACGGGGCGAGAACCACCGGGACCTGAGGCATGGCCCACTCGCTCCTTGCCGAGAAGTCCAAGTGGATGGTCTGTAGGAATTCCCGCCTGAAGTCTTCCAGCATCCCTAACGTCACCCCACTTCCCCGAGAGGGAGAACCCCCCGAGCCTGCTCCTTCTCCTTTATCCCCAGCCATGAGACTTAACTTGAGATTTTCTTGTGTCAGTTACGACCCACGCTCACCGCACCAGAAATATTGAAGCCAAAAACTAGCCTCAACGAGAGTTCAGACCTAGGGGTGTAGCTGGCACCCATTTCTCCCAATCCTCAACTCCTGACTAGTGATAAAAACCAAGAACTGACCCTAAGCCTCAGCTGGGAGGTCCCTCCTATAACCAGAAAGTTCTCTGAGCACTTCTCCTCCAAAGTCAATTGCTGTGCTAGGAGTACCTCAGAAATCTCTAGAAGGAAACTGGGAGTATCAAAAAAATCTGCCTTCTGAGATATCATGTGGGTCTATATAGATTTTCAATATCTGATTTGCAAAAAATGTAATTACGATGTTCTAAAATTACTAAAATACCCTGTACTGGTCTGCCAATATCCAAACTCCACTGTTCTGAGGAGCTAAATGCAAACCTAGGGGCATGCAGGTAATTTCACCCTTTGACCCCACCCGGTGGGGACCTTTCCACTAATCTCTGCGGAAACCCACTCGCTTTGAGCGCGAACCTTCCCGCTAACACCCGGAGGGAGCCAAAGAAGACTACAGGTGGCGTTGAGTGGAGAAACATCACTCAACACCGAGGGTTGATGGGCTTCCGCCGACCTAAGGCACAAACCCTTTCACCTGCCTCGGGCGAGAACCTAAAAACTGAAGGGGCGTTGAGTGGAGAAGCATCACTCAACACCAAGGGCTAGTGGGAGCGTTGAGTGGAGAAGCTTCACTCAACGCCAAGGGCCTCCGCCGGCCCGAGGCGCGAGCCCTTTCGACTGCCCTGGGCAGGAGCCTTCCCGCCCACTTACTTTTCTGATCCAGTTTTAGGCCAAAGCTATCCCAATTCGGGTCATTGGGGCATCTTGGTCCCACACAGCGAATATGAGGTTGTACACTCAAAGACCTCTTTCTCCTTCGAAGATGTCTTTAAAGATCTTCAAGCACTTCGAAGATTGCGCGAAGACCGCCACCAGACATTATCTCCTCCTCCCATCTTTCATCCTGCGTGCACAAGAGTTCCTTTGAAGTTCCTCTTGCTTAAAGATCCTTCAAAGAGCTTCAAACACCATCGAGTGTCCCTTGGGGATTTCGCCTTGCACACAACGCGTCACGCATTCTGCTCCCAAGCGCGCCCCCGCGCGCTCCGTTCCCAAATGCTCCTACGCGCACTCAGCTCCCAAGCGCTCCACCGGGCGCTCCACTCCCAAGAATGCTCTAAGTGCGCCTCTACGCGCTCCACTCTCAAGACTGCGCCATGTAAACCCTCACGTGCTCCGCTCCAAGCGCACCGCCGCGTGCTCCGCTCCCAACCGTGCCCCGCGCGCTCCACTCCCCAGCGCGCCTTCGAGCGCTCCGCTCTCGATACAGCTCCAAGCGCGCCTCTGTGCACTCTGCTCTCAAGACTGCTCCAAGCGTGCCCCCGCGTACTCAGCAACAAGCACTCAGTGAACTCAAGAACAAACGACGCCAACATTCTACAAGGCCGAGTTCAGAGCACACGAAGAACCTCTCGACCATACTTAAGCAAGCTACGTTCATCGCAACCTCAACTCTGCAACAGGTCCTCCAGTCGATAGCGAATCAACTGATCCAAACTCCTTTGAACACAACAAGAGACAAGTCACAAAGATTAAGGCACACATAATGCGTCGCTCAAGCATCTGAGTAGCGATAAGTCACCACTGTGCTCAAAGCGCAGCTCTCCACACTGTAGGAAGCAAATGACTTAGCTCTATGTACGGTGGTCTGTCACCCTCTGAGCTCAGCTCTCTATTCCCCAACAATTATAACGAGAAGCGGCCCGTTGCCTTCGCATTCTTTAAAAGCTCTATAACAACACCCAAGACTAGTGGAGTTTTGATCGGCACGGATTCGACCATGTGGATTTTCACCCATTTCTGGGATTTTTCACGTTAAAAATCCCCACCGTCAGCTTTCTTTTTCTAGGACTGTTTGAACGCTCGACTGCTCTTCGGGTTAAAATAGTTTAGTTAGTTCAGTCTACCTAAAGCCTCGAGCGACCACAACAATAACTATTATAAAATGTTTGTTTGACATGAGAAGGGTTGTAACCGCCATCAAGAAAACATAACAAACTTTAAACATAAAGGAAGATGATTAGATGAACATCAGACTATGCACCTAGTAAAAATACGGTCACATTTAAAATTCAAAAATATGATCATAGTTTCATCTAGATTGTTACCGTAGGATCACAGATTGTGCAGATGATCAGATCAGTGTGTTGTAGTACATGAAATTATGGGCTCTTTTGGCGCAGAGGTCGCGTGGTGTGGATGACCGCGACCACGGTTTCCACAGTGTTAATGAATCCACGTGATATTGCGTGTTTTTAAATATGCTAGACAGTCGCGGCAGGACATTAATATCTATAGCTGCCACAGTTCCGGTTCTACTAAACTATGAACAGAACCGTTAATGTAACGGTTTTTCAAATTAAAATCAAAACCTTATTTTGTTTGACCGGTTCCAGTTCTGATTCCATCATATTTGGAACTGTTGTGTCAACGGTTCCGGTTTAACAAGAACCAAAATTAAACCGACTACTAACGGTTCAGTCTGGTTCTATGCGGTTCGGTTCTGTTCCAATCGGTTCCAACTAAAAGCAAAACCAAACTTGCCAGAATGAAATAAAAGCAGTCTGCAAATAGTAAAACTCAAAACAATATCAAATTAGAAATAATTAAGTTGCGCGCTCCTCGACGATCTCTTCCACGATCGGTGGTCTAGTAACTGTCATCTTCCTACATGTGTAGACTCGCCACGACGTTTAGTCGACTAGCGCGTGTCTCGTCAGTATGCTTCTATGCGGTTCAGTACAGTTCCAATTGATTCCAACTAAAACCAAAATCAGACGTGACAGAATGAAAAAAAAAACAGCCTGCAAATAGTAAAACTCAAAACAATATCAAAATAAAAATAATTAAGTTGCTCTCTGCTCAACGTTCTCTGCCATGATTCATGAACTAGTATCTGTCGCCTTTCAACGCGTGTACACTCATCACAATGTCTAGTCGGTTTGTGTGTGGCTTGTCGGCATACACAACCGTAAGAATCAGTTACAATTAGTTTTGTCTTTCATGATTACTATTAAATAGTAGTTTTATACCTTTTATATTTTTAAAATAAAATATTTCTGAAAAATATGTGAGTAAAATTAAAAATATATTATATAACTATATAAAAATCAAAACTGCTCTACAAAAACCGACTTCAAACTGCACCAATGTCAGACAATAGCACACGATTTTGGTGTGGTGCGTTTTTGTTCAGCTCAAACTCGCTTCTCTTCGGTCTGATTACGATTTGGGTTCATAATGCACCAGCTTCACATCTGATAGTAAATATAAATATTATCGATAGATTATAAAATAATAATGATATAATAATTGTTGCAGGTCGTCTGATCTTTCCCCGGTCCGGAGAAATCAGACCGCCTTAGCTCATAATTGGACCGGACGCACAATCAGTCAAAGTAAACAACGGTCGCTCGCTTGCGTCCAAGGTTGCTTGTGCGGGTGCGTCCGTCATTGTTCGTGTGGCCTTGTGCGAGTGCCTTTGCTCTCTAACGCGCGAGATTTTTTCCTTTGTTTTGATGATGATGCTCGTCTTCCTTGCAGGCGTCGAAAGGCGGTGCTCTGCAACGATCGATGCGCCTTTTGTCGACTTTAAACCCCGCTTGTGTGGGTAGTTGGATGAAGTGTTTCAGCATCTTGACGGACGTGGAGATTGTGATCCCTTCTTCATTGGAGCACGTTCAACACCCCATACAGGCCATTTTGTGATTACGGTGGGGTGCCTGAATGCATGCTTTAGGATTCCCGCTATCAAAGAGGCGGTTAAAGTGTTTCTGTTTTGTGGCGTTCCAGTGATGCAGTTTTTCCTTGTGGGACCGACGAGTAAGGGTGCAAACGAGTCGAGCTCGAGTCGAACTTGGCAAAATTTCCAAGCTCGAGCTCGAGCTCGAACTAATCATTTTGAGCTCGAGCTCGTCGAACTCATTTTGTACTGGCTCGAGCTCGAGCTTAATGCCTGATTATCGAGCCCGAGCTCGAGCTTCGAGCTCGCGAACTCGAGCTTCGAGCTCGCGAACTCGAGTCGAGCTCGAGCTGCTCGCGAGCTTTTTAGCTCATGAGCCTGATTTTCTTTATATTTTTAATTTTTTTAAAAAAATATTGGAATAAAAAGCTTGCAAAGCCGGCTCGCGAGCTCATGAACAATGATATTCGAGCTCAAGCTCGACTCGTAATCGAGCTCGAGCTCAACCTCGACTCGTAATCGAGCTCGAGCTCGAGCTCCACAGGCTCGAGCTCGAGTCGTGCTTTTTTCGAGCCTGCTCATCGAGCTTTCGAGTCGGCTCAACTCAACTTGTACCCATACCGACAAGGATTATGGAGCTGCTTTGCTTCTTTTGAGATCGAGCACAACTCCTGGATGTCTGTTTGACTCTTTCGCAAGTGGTGCAAAGTCTGTCTTGTCTCTGACGCCCGGGTCGAGGTACAGAGCAATAAGAGTTGGCTGACATTTGAAGATAAGACCGGCCATCGTCACAGTGAGATGCTATTTGAGCTTGTCAAAAACTTGTGGGAGCTGCCCGAGACTTGGCAGGATCCTCCTGAATGTTGTTATCACCTTATAAGGAAGGAGTATGACTTTACTCTGTTGTTGGGCTTTCAGGATCCGTGCCAATTGGATGTTGTTCTCCACAAGATCAATAGATTTGTCATCGAGAAACGACTAGTTCTTGTGGGTCTTTCGACGGATGTAGAGTGAACTTGTGTCGCACCACTGGAGCGTGAAAAAAGAGGAAGCTAGATTTTTCGCAACGGTGGGGAGGAGGCAGGCCATCCTCTGCTACCCTCGAGATCATTATTGATGTTGCTGACGATTGTCTGGACGACCTGATTGCTGATCCGCCGCCCGCGAAGACTGAATATGTCCCAGAGCTTCCCGTGATCGTGCCGGCTTCTCGAGCGATCCTTGAGCATCCATTGGTGATGGGGAGGGGGAATGAGCGAGAATTCTCTGCTTGTCAAGCGCTATTCCGGAAGGTACGTCTATTGCCCCCAATATTTTCCCTATTTTTCCTTGTGTCGCGCGTTGAAATAATTTGTTTTTTGTGCTTACAGCTGGATGAGTTTCTCGATATTGCGCTCTCGTGGAACGAAACCTACATAACCACGAAGGATGATTTTCTCTCTTTGCGGACGAAACTAGCCGCATCCGAGGACTCGCTGGTGGAGGCCCGGAGGAAGAAGAAGGAAGTTGTTTCCTAGCCCTTTAATGCAGAGTCATAATTGTTCTCCTCCCAGACTGAGGTCGAGACTCTTTGGGTCAAGCAGAGTGCTCTAGACACCGAGATCGCTGCTCTTCATGAGAGGTTGGTCTCTATCGAGGCAAATCTTATGGAGTCGGTCCGTTGTATCGAGTTGGTCGACGCTGCGATGTACCAACATGAGGCAAAAGTTGAGCAATTGAATAAAGAGAATGCTCAGCTGATTTCAGAGCGGGAGGGGGCGTGGACGTGCCGGCGGTTGCGGCGGCCGAGTATAGATCTTCTCACAACTTCAAGGTAGAGCGGTCTCGTATTGCGGAGGAGCTGTGCTCTAAGATGATGGCGCAACGCTCTAGGCATAGAGGATGCCTCAGATGATGATGTTGATGATGCCATGGAGGGATGATCCCGTGGACCTCTTCTTCCCCTATTTGTTCTGATTTGCCCGTGTTTGCTTTGTAGGCATATTCCTGCGTCGTTGTATGTTTTTGCTTTTCATGATGATGTAGCACGTGGGGCACCTTTTATTTGAGTGAAGACCCTTTTTGGCTTTTGGATCTGTCGCGTTTTGGTTTCGCTTTCGGCAGAGTAGTGCTTTGCTCGAGTGTTGTTTGTTTACTCGCGCTCTTGGGGAGAGTCGTAGGCTACCTAGGATTTGGAGATGATGGAGGACCTTTGTCCGTTTGCACCTTAGGAGAACCAAACTTCATCTGGATGGAGGTGACGAAGAACCCTTGTTCATTTGTGCCTTAGGAGAGACGAGATTCGTCTAAGTGGAGATGGAGAAGAGCCTTTGTTCGTTCGGGACTCAGGAGAACCAGGGTTCGTCCAAGTGGGGGTGGCGAAGAACCTTTGTTCGTTCCTGCATCAGGAGGACCTAATTTCATCCAAGTGGGGGTGACAAAAAAACCTTTGTTCGTTTGTGCCTTAGGAGTACTGGAGTTCGTCCGGGTGATGGGGGCGAAGAACCTTTATTCGTTCATGCCTTAGGGAAACCAAGGTTCGTCAAAGTGAGGTTAACGAAGAACCTTTGTTCGTTCGTGCCTTAGGGGAACCAGGGTTTGTCCAAGTGGGGATGACGAAGAACCTTTGTTCGTTCGTGCCTTAGGAGGACTGAGGTCCGTCTAAATGGGGGTGAAGAAGAACCTTTGTTCGTTCGCGCCATAGAAGGATTAGAGTCTGTACAGGTGAAGGGGGTGAAGAACCTTTGTTCGTTTTCACCTTAGGAGAATCGGGATTCGTTCAGGTGAAGGTGTCGAAGAACCTTTGTTCGTTCTCACCTCAGGAGGACCGGGGTCCATCAGTGTGGAGGTGGAGAAGAACCTTTGTTCATTCGTGCCTTAGGAGAACTAGGGTCCGTCCGGGTAGAGGTGGTGAAGAACCTTTATTCGTTTGTGTCTTAGGAGGACTGAGGTCTGTCTGGGTGGATATGACAAAGAGCCTTTGTTCGTTCGCATCTCAGGAGGACTAAGGTCTGTCCGGGTGGAAGTGGCGAAAACCCTTCGTTCATTCGCGCCTCAGGAGGACCGTGGTCCGTTCGGGTGGAGGTGGCAAAGAAGCTTTGATCGTTCGTGTCTTAGGAGGACCGAGGACCGTCCAGGTAGATATGGCGAAAAACCTTTGTTTTTTCTGGCCTTAGGAGCACCATGGTTTGTTAGGGTAGAGGTAGCAAAAAACCTTTACTCGTTCGCGCCTTTGGAGGACCGAGGTCCGTCCGGGTGGATGTTGCGAAGAACCTTTGTTCGTTCGTGCCTTAGGAGAACCGGAGTTCGTCCAAGTAGAGGTGCAAATAGACCTTTGTTCATCTCGCCTGGGTGGTGCTCATAGACCTTTGTCCGTCTCGCCTAAGATGTAGAAGGGTTTTCGCCGATCTCGCCTGAGGTACAGAAAGGATATCACCAATCTTGCCTGAAAGTGTAGATAGACTTTCGTTTATCTTGTCTGGGAGGTACATAAAGACTTTTGCTAATCTCGCCTTTGAGGTGACCAGTCCGTAGTGTAGAGAAAAACAAATGTTGTATAACTAAAATGAAGATACATATACTCACGGATTTTTTCTCGCGACTTATTCTTTGAAAAAATAGGGAAAGCAGTAAGTAGATGGGGGCGTGCTGGTTTAAGCTCCACCAAAATTCTCTTGTTGCAGGCCCTGGCTGGGATGCGCCTATTGGATGTAGCATAGTCGTGTCGCCTCCTGATCGCCTCGTTCAACACATATTTCTCCCAGAGTGACAAACTTCAGCGACATGTGTGAAATGAAGGGGATTGCCTCGAAGAGCGTTTGGAGCGGATGACCGACAATTACGTTGTATGTCGATCTGAAGTCAACTACCACAAACTGGATGTCCCGAGTGGCTTGCCTTGGGAACTCCCATAAAGTGATGGGTAGAGTGATCGTTCCCCGCACGGGCACGCGGGTGTTGTCGAAGTCGTATAACGGACTGGTTGCTGGCTCAAGGCATTCTTGGGGGATCCTCATGTTGAGTAGCGTGGATTGGAACAAGATGTCCATCGAGCTTCCACTGCCAATCAGTATCTGACTGACCATGATGCCCGCGCTGATGACAAGAGGATCTTAGAGTGTCGTGTGCACGACCTTCAAGTCCTCGTACCCAAAGCTGATGTAGGTATCCGTCAGTCGCTTCGGGTCTTTCGGGCCCCTCTCATACTAAGCGATGGAAAGGAGTTGGAAAGAAGAACCAGTGATGGTCCCGACTTCCCCGACCATTTGCCTACACCCTTGTACGTCCTGGCGCGGCGGGGGCTGATCTCGTCTGGGTTGGTGCGATGGGGGCCAATTGGGTGCTTGATTCTGTAAGTATCTCCCCAAATTCCCTTTATCAAATGAGGTGCTCTACCTCCTCCTTTAGTTGGGTGCAATCCTCTGTGTTGTGCCCATTCCCGTAGTGGAACTCGCAGTACTGTGCCTGGTCCCCTCAATTCAGGGGCAACAACTTTGGGCGTCGAAGCATGCCGGAGTCCTGAATGGCCATGTGCACCTGCGTCTGGGAGGTATTTAGCGGGGTGAATTCCTGATGCCTTGGGAGCCTTGATCCTAGCAGAGATTGTCGCGACAGTCATCATTATGGAGGTGTATTGGGGGCGCAGGTTTCGATTCCCTCTTCTGCTTGGAAGACCCTTCAATTTGCCGGCGGTGAGACTCGATAGCCTCGTAAGCTGCGATTTGTGCTTTGACCAGTGAACGAGGTCGGCGTAGCTGGGAACCGTCTCCCTCATCAGAGCCGAGTGGAATTCGCTTGGTGGAGCCCTCCAAGAAAGACGTCGCGGAGAAGCTCCAGGTCGACTCCCGGGATTTGTCATGCCTCGAAGATGAAGCATTAGAAGAATTCCTTAAGTAAATCTTCTTCGTTTTGGCGGATGCCAGAGAGGTGAGAGGGTTCTCTGATGATCCGTGAATTGGCTATGAACTGATCGATGAAGAGACGATTTGTAACATCCCAAATCCCAATTTGGGTTCAGGATTGGGTGACATGGCCTGGGACACGGGCGTGTCCTGCTCGGGTTGAGCAGTTGGTCGCGTGGTCGACGAAAGTCGGTCGACGAAGAACACGCCATGTCACACGGGCGTGTACCGTGTGACACGGGCGTGTCAGAGGGCATGTACCCCTCTTATCGACGAACTGCGCTCAACAATCGTCGAGGGGCAAGCAAAGGGAGTACACGTCCTGTGACGCAGGCATGTCACAGCTCGTGTCCTTTGCGGGTTTCAGCCAGGGATGCGTGTGATGGTGGACACTGGTGTGTCCTGGGGTACACGGCATGGGACACGGGCGTGTCCCATGGCCGTGTCCTGCTTGGGTAAGTTGATGTTGTGCTGTGTGATATACACGGATGCTAGACACGGGCGTGTTGGGCATGACACGAGCATGTAGGGTGTGACACGGCCGTGTACTGGTTGGATTTGAGTTGGTTGTGTGTCGCTTAAGGGACACAGCCTGTGACACGGGCATGTCACAGGGCGTGTCAGGCCATGTTTAGCCTATTTTTGGGCAAATCAGAGCCGTTCGTTTCCCTTATTCTGGATCCAAGGGTCCAGACTGCTTCCCTGTGGATATAAGGCCGAGAAATGAGCGATAAACTCCTCCATTTCATCCTTCTTCTTCTCAAAGAGAGAGAGAGATAGGGTAAAGGAAGGGAAGGAGGAAGGAGAAAGCCAGCTGCTGGAGGAGCTGCGCAGTGCGGATCCAAGATCCGAGTTTGGATTCGTGAAGGCAAAGCCGAGGCGGTGATTTCCATCCGGCTAGGTCATGGCTCCAAAGCGATCTTTAAGGGCAACGATCTCCTTCTTGGACATCGAAGTCCTTTCGTTATGCATATGCATGAAGTCCTCCACCAAGAGGTGGACATCGTAAGTGATTCCAAGTTGAGTCTGCATCTAGAGCCGGAAGTGTGGAGTGCGACATAGGCATGCTGTGTGAAGCCCATCTGGATGGTTAGTCCGGATTGGTGATGACGTCAATCATGACCGCGGAGGATTAGCTTGCAAGAGTGAAGAAGATTGGCTTGCAAGAGTGAAGAGGATCCTGACTGCAATCATGACCACGGAGGAGCAGAAAGTGACCTTAGCCACGTTTCTGTTGGAAGGCGATGCGCGGATGTGGTGGGACGAAGTGGAACTGCACTACTTGGCAGGTCGAGTATTGGAAGAAATAGCGATCGAAGAATTCTCACGATTGTTTCTGGCCAAGTATGTGCCAGTGTCGCAGCGGATTGTCATGGAGAATGAGTTTCTACGTTTGGTGCAGGGTGAGCGTGATATTGATACTTACCTGCATGAGTTCACCAAATTGGGGCTCTATGCGGGGTCTACCTTCGATGAGGAAGCGCGAAAGACGAATCGCTTTTATGAGGGACTGCGTGAGGAGTTAAGGTTGGCACTCCCCAGTTTGGTGAACCAGGGCTTCCAAGCATTGGTAGATACAGCCCGGGCGCTGGAGAAGGATTTAAAACGGGTACACAAAAAGAAGAGCCTGACAGTGGAGAAGCCAGAATTCAAAATGTCGCAGTCAGAACAGTCAGAGTTTAGGAGACGAGATAAGAAAAAGTTCAGGCCTGCCGAACCAACTCCGTCGACTGTTTCATCGGGGGCAACCTATGGGCAAGAACGAGTTGAAATACGCACATGTTTTAAGTGCGGAAAGCCGGGACATATAGCCCGTGATTGCTGAAGTGGCCCTCCAAGGAGTGAGAAAAAGACAGGTGCGTCTTCTAAAGCAAAGGATAAAGCATTGGCTGAGTCATCTACATCCCGAACGCAACCCCGACTGCATAATTTGGAAGTGCAAGAGCCGCAAAGTTTAATTGGTGAAGTTCAGCCTCGTATGTTTAATTTGGAACTTCAAGAGGCTATGAAACGATATATGCAAAATGATGCGGGTGAGCGGAAGTAAGCATCGAATCGTGACCCGTACTACTTGGGCGTTGTAACTACTGTTGTATATAAGGAATGAATAATGAGATGATTGTGGACATATCTGTTGTGTGTCGTATTGAACGATGAAATGTGGGTGCACATCTTGTTTGATGATATATGTATATAATGTTTGGACCTATATCACTAGATGAAATTTGGGATGGATGTGCACATGTGAGAGATATGTATGTGTGTATGTTATGAATGTGATGTTTATTTTGTTCTATGCCTTGGGGCGAAACAAGCTGAGGCCTCTGAGCACTACCCCGACTCGCTTTATTTGGGTAATCGATTGTTTATGGTGCAACGAGGAACGTTCAGGTGAATGTCTGTAGTGGAGCCAAATTTCGGGACGAAATTTTTTTGAAGCAGGGGAGGATTGTAACACCCCAAATCCCAATTTGGGTTCATGATTGGGTGACACGGCCTGGGACACGGGCGTGTCCCAGGGCATGTCCTGCTGGGGTTGAGCAGTTGGTCGTGTGGTCGACAAAAGTCGGTCGACGAAGAACACGCCATGCCACACAGGAGGGTACCGTGTGACACGGGCATGTCCCCCTCTGGTCGACGAACTGTGCTCGACAATCGTCGAGCGGCAAGCAAAGGGAGTACACGCCATGTGGTACGGGCGTGTTGCAGGGTGTGTCCTTTGCGGGTTTCAACCAGGGATGCGTGTGATGGTGGACACGGGTGTGTCCTGGGGTACACGGCATGAGACACAGGTGTGTCCCATAGCCGTGTCCCGCTCGGGCAAGTTGATGTTGTGTTGTGTGATGTACGCGACTGCTAGATACTGGCGTATCGGGCATGACACAGGCATGTAGGGTGTGACATGGGCGTGTCACACGGCCGTGTACTGGTTGGATTTGAGTCAGTTGTGTGACGCTTAAGGGACACGACCTGTGACACGGGCGTGTCACAGGGCGTGTCAGGCCGTGTTCAGCCTATTTTTGGGCAAATCAGAGCCGTTCGTTTCCCTTATTCTGGATCCAAGGGTCCAGACCCCTTCCCTGTGGATATAAGGCCGAGAAATGAGGGATAAACTCCTTCATTTCATCCTTCTTCTTCTTCTCAAAGAGAGAGAGAGACGACAACGGAAGGAAAGGAGGAAGGAGAAAACCAGCTGCTTGAGGAGCTTCGGAGTGCGGAGCCAAGATCCGAGTTTGGATTTGTGAAGGCAAAGCCGAGGCGCTGATTTCCATCCGGCTAGGTCATGGCTCCAAAGCGATATTCAAGGGTAACGATCTCCTTCTTAGACATCGAAGTCCTTTCGTTGTGCATATGCATGGAGTTCTCCACTAAGAGGTGGACATCGTAAGTGATTCCAAGTTGAGTCTGCATCTAGAGCCGGAAGTGTGGAGTATGATATAGGCATGTTGTGTGAAGCCCGTCTGGATGGTTAGTCCGGATTGGTGATGACTATGGGTAAACCGGAGAAGACTCTGTGTATTTTATGGATGCATATGAACTGTGAGTGTAAGCTCTTTTATATGGATGATTGACCGGGGACGCTTTGGGTAAGCTCCTTGTGTTGTGAGCGCGGTGGGCGCTAGTTGCTCTGGGAGAGCGAAAATCTGCGGCTAATCAAGAGGGAAAGCCGACCCGCATCATGTACTGCACTACTGACGGATTGAGCACGGGAAAGGCCGATCTGCCCCTGGTTGTTTTGGGAGGTCGATTAGTGGCAATGTTTGGGAGGAAGCGAGGTAGACCCTACTTGCTACACCACAATGGTGGGACGATCTTGTAATGCTCAGGTTTGTCGTAAGGTTCTCACCACTGAGTGGTTTGGGCAGAATGTCGCCGGTCTGCGCGCTGGTAGACTAGGACCGACCAGCCAACAAGTTAATAACCTCTGATTGGTGGTGTTACCATAGAATCCGGTACACCGTAAGGTGCCCTGAGTGCACGGAGCATCTGGTGGAGACTGACGTTTGTGATATTGTTTGTGATTGGTATATCCTATGTTTGGCAATGCATACAGGGAAGGAACCACTGCCCCGGGTAAGGGGTAGGGTTGTTATAATTGGTCAGCTAATGTTGTCTGTTGCTTTGTTTACCTCTCTTGGGGTGGATGATTATTTGCAGGTGTTGGAGGATTAAATCGAATTGAGCGGAAAAAAGCTTGCTACGGAAAGGCCCTTGAAGGTCGTGCGAAGAATGTTTGGATTTCATGTGTGGCCGGCCTGCGTGCCGATGTACAAAGTTGTAAATTTGTAAAAAGTAACCTGTAAGGCCTTAAGTCCATGAGCATGTGTGTGTTGTAAACATTCCTGGTTTATATATAAATGTGGAGTTTATATATTTAGTGGACATTCGCTGTGTTGAGTTCATATAACTTAAAATGTTGCGCTAGAATGCCTTGTGTTAGGCGACGAGTAGAAAGATTTTGATTTTCACACGTAATTCCGTCGTTTGTCTGTGAAATATGGCGTGGGCCCCGACCGAACCCACCGTTATATTCCATGTGACGAATGGAGGCGTTACATGATTTAGCTTTCCAAAATTATTGATTGTTCCAACTCGAAGGGAGTGGAACTACGTATGTACTTGCCATTTCCGAGTTGTGGGGAACACTTGGCACTGCAGCTGGTGAGGTGCGTTGAAGATACGCATGATCGTCTCAAAATGATTTATGTGCTCCATGCGATCCTCTGCCCTATCGAAGGCCTCAAAGTGCGACAACTTGAATTTGTGCGGAACGGGGTGTGCAAAGACTTGAGGGGCGAGAAGGGACCCGTGATGGAAATGACGTTGCAAATTCACAGGGCGGTGACGCTCCAGGCATACTCCTCTTTTATCATGTCCCTGACCTCCTGGAGGGTAAGCTAATGGTTGCCCAATTGGACGTCCATGTCCATCAGGCGAGGGTTATGCAGGATGTCATCCCACGACTCTGTCCTTCAAGCGGCATGCATGTAGCTAACTTCATCAAAAAGTTCATTAGCAGGAGGATCCTCGAGGCGGTTCGCCTCTTGTGGCGGGGGTACCCCCGTGCAACTACTAATTGAGCCCCGTACGCGTCATCGACATTGGGGGGATTAGACACTCCTAGGTCCCGTAGGAGGGTGATTACGTCAGTCTGGTGTTCCTCCATTAATCAGAAATGCTCCTCCATTGAGTTGGTAGGAGCGACAATGATAGTCCCATTGGGCAGTGGGCGTTGATCGCAGGTGAGTTAGCCGGGGCTAACTCGGGGCGCTCTTCCAGGGTTGAGCCATTTGCAGTCCGCGTGCTTATTCTTGCCATTGCCGTTAGTTGTGGGATGCTGAAACTTGTCAAAGCATCTGGGAACACCTTCCCACAGACAACACCAAACTGTTGATGGTCGCCTGATCTTTCCCAGACCGCCTTAGCTCGGAATTGGATCGGGCGCACAAATAGTCAAAGTAAACAGTAGTATATGACAAGAGGGTTTTGACGTGGGAAACCCGGAAAAGATGAAAAAACCACATTGCTAGATCTCTGCCAAGCCAAAATCCACTAGTTCCTTTGAATTTATAGGGATTGAGATCTGATCTCGGAGGGCGACAGACCGCTTCTCCGTTACAATTGCAAAGCACAAAAAAGATGAAAAAGAAGTTAAGTTCTCGGAGCCTTGATGGAAGCATTTTTTCCTTGAAAATTTGGATAAGTCCACTGAACCTCTACAGAAGCGTTCTAGCTCGGAGAATTCTCTTAAGTCTTTGGAACTTGGTGGGCGCTCTCATTGCTGCGGAGCCTTGATGGGAGCTCTCGCGGAGGCGAATGTTAGGACTTGACGCTTATTGGAGCCTTGTCGCAAGGAGAAGAGCGGAGTTGCTTCCTTAGCGGAGGATTGACTTAAGTTCACAATCTCACCGGAAAACCTCAGAGCTCTCCCTTACCTCTGGAGTTATTACTATTTTTTCTAATGAAGGTCTGTAAACCTATTTACAATTTTTTGGAGGGTCATGGTCGTAATTGTGCCATAGTTTATTTTGTGCTGGCAAATAAAGTCACTCCATTTCGATATCCTGAATCACCAAATTTAGCGAAATGACGGAAGTGCCCCCAAGTAGTTCGGGCGGCCAGGTCAAGGTGACCGACGACGGTGGTGGCTGTTGAGAATTGTGTCATACAATGTTCCTCGGGATTTGAAGAGGCATCACCAATCATGCTAAGGGGCATAATTTATTTGATGTGTGTTTTAGTTCATGCATGCAAGTTGTCCTTGATTGGACAGGAAAAGTAAGTTGAAAGTCAGATAATTTGACTAAGGAAAAAGCGTTGAGACCGTTGAGACAGCTGAGACATCTGAGAAGAATGTCTCAGCATAACCGCTGAGACAAAGCCTGTAGAAATTCTCTAAGTCCAGAAGCGTTGAGTGAAACAGGTTCACTCAACACTTCTAATGAAGAGGAAAGCATTGAGACAGTTGAGAAGAAATAACTAAGACAGGAGATAGTCTCAGTTATGAAGAAGAAAGCAATCAGACAGTTGAGAAGAAACCGCTGAGATATGATATAGTCTCAGCTGTGAAGAAGAAACCGCTGAGACAGTTGAGAAAAAACCGCTGAGACAGTTGAGAAGAAACCGCTGAGACAGGAGATAGTGTCAGCTGTGAAGAAGAAACCGCTGAGATAGTTGAGAAGGAACCGCTGAGACAAAGCTAGTTAAAATTCTCAAACTCTAGAGCGTTAAGTGAGGCAGGTTCACTCAACGCTTCTAATGAAGAGCCAAGTCAGCTGGCGTTGAGTGACTTAATATAACTCAACGCTTAATGAATTCTGGAATTTTTCTAAGTCCATAAAGTGATGACCACTGCTGACGTCACCAGAAGTCAACAAGTCAAAGTAGTTCGTGTTGTTGCGGGAAAGCTACAGCAACACCGGATGACCATTGCTGACGTCACCAGAAGTCAACAATGTCAAAATAGTTCATGCCATTGCGGGAAAGCTGTAGTAGCGCTATAAGCTACTATTTGTCCTTTTTTGAGGGAGGTGGCGCTCACCATCCTTGGTTGGGTCCACACTCAAATTATGTCATTGATTTAAATCAACGGATATAAAAAGAAGAAAGAAAAGGGAATTAGGGTTACGAAGAACACACAAAGAAAATATGAAAAAAGAGGCGACTGGACTTCATCTTCTCCGACAAGCTTGAAAGCCAAGTCCAACAATGCAAGCCAGCAGACAGAGAAATATAGCTAAAGCTTTTTCCAATTCAGCAAGTTTGTTCTTTGTAAAACAAGGCAACTGATTCATCTAATCACCAAGGAGATTGTTGTGTGAAGGGTCGTCAGCCTTCAACAACAGATAACTATTCTTCAGTGCAACAGAGAACCAGTTAGCTATAGAAGAAGACTCATTACTTATACAATAAGAGGGTTGGACTGATATCTGCTCAGTCCATCAAGATAGACTCAGAGATTTATCTCTGAGTCAGTGCTTTAAATTTAATTCAACTTCTTGTTTAAATTCCTGTAGGATTCAGGTTGTCTGAATCTGAGTTGTAAGGCCTTTTATGCCTGAGGTAGGTGACTAATTAGTCACTAAGGTAGGTGCCCTGCTGGGGTACTGGGGTAGGATCCAAGTGTGGATCTGTGAGTAGGGCTATCCTCCCAGCCTGAGTAGTAGGGCCTAGTGCCTGAGGTAGGTGACTGTTGAGTCACTGAGTTGTAGGTGATAAGCGTGTCATTGAGTTGTAGACCTTGAAGGAGGCTGAGCTGTAGGTGCCTGAAAGGACACTAAGTAGTTACATGGAAGGGTACTGAGTTATAGGAGTGTTGCATCACTCTGAGAGTAGGGCCTTATGCCAGAAGTTGTAGGGCTGAAAAACCTGAGCTGTAGGCCGTAGAGATAAGGCTGAGGTAGGTAGTTTGTGGACCACTGAGCTGTAGGAGCACTGCGGGGCTCTGAGGTAGGAACCTTTGTGGTTATGAGGTAGGGTTATAAAGAGAACCTGAGTGTAAGGCTGAGGGCCTGAGGTGTAAGCTCTGAAAAGCATTTTGGAGGAGTTTGTGCCTAGTCCAATAAGATAGTTGGATAAGTGGGAGGGAAAGTGAATGTAACCAATTGGAAAATCACTATAAATAGGTGTGTGCTTTGCTGTATTGCTTGTTCTTCTTTTATATTACAGGTACTAAGGACAAGCTCTAGATCATTTAGAAAGAAAATAGTAAAAAGACTGAAATTTTCAAAGACCTATTCACCCCCCCTCTAGGTGATTAGCTAACCTTAAGTTAATAACTTTCAAGTGGTATCAGAGGGAGGTTTCTCAAAAAGGATCTAATAATCTGACTATACCTCCAAGGTTAGCTATAAGATATAATTATGAGGTCAGGAATGAACTATAAGGAGCTAGGGGTCATGAAACTACCAATCTGTAGGAAGGAAGGATTTGGCCTCTGGAAGCAAAGGGTCAGACTGTTCATGGAAACATCTGACCCTAGGATCTATGTAACAGTAGTAGAAGGTCCTTTTATCCCCACAAAAGCTTCCACCATAAATCCAACTCTGAGAGTGCCCAAGGCATATACAGAGATGAACAGAGATGAGGTAATTCTGTCTACCATGGACAAAAGGGCACAAAATATTATAGCCAGTGTCATTGATGACTCAACCTTCCAGAATCTTGTACACTACAAGACCTCAAAGAAAATGTGGGACACTCTTGTAGTCTACATGGAAGGCTGTGAGGAAGTTAGAGATGATATGAAGTTCATGCTCAACCAATGTTGAAGTATTAGACCGGGCGGCTTGGCGGTCTGATCCAGCGGTTTGTTGACCGAGCGGCTTAGCGGTCTGATCCAGCGGTTTGTAGACCGGGCGGTCTGTCGGTCTACCTCTGCGGTTTGTTCTATCCTGCTGGAGTTGCCGAGCGGTTAGCCCATCTGTCTAACCGCGCGGCCTATGCGGTCTCCATTATTCTAGCCGCTCAGTACTGTAAATGTTTAGTCCCACATTGTTTGTATACTCTCTTTCTTATCTCCTCCATTCTATATAAGGGAGGCCATACCTTTGTAAATGATATCTTTTTTGGATAATAAAATTTCAATTATTCAAAAGTTTGTTCGCTTGTTCTCTACTTTTCTCTTCTTGTTCTCTACTTTCTAACATGGTATCAGAGCCAAGGTAAATGGCTGATTGACTCCGGTGCCACCAATCATATGACGGGCAACCCTCATTGCTTCTCCCGTCTTGAGACCCATGACCGCTTACCCCCAGTTCGTGTGGCGGATGGTTCCCCGTCTCCGGTTCATGGGACGGGCATGGTTCAACTCACTCCATCGCTTTGCTTGGAGGATACCCTCTATGTCCCGAAGTTCCCGTGCAACTTGTTATCTGTTACTACTTTATGCCGGCAACTTCAGTGCTCCGTTTTGTTCACTCCCACTACTTGTTCTTTTCAGGACCCGAGGACCCAGCGGACGATTGCTACTGGGACTGAGAGCGGCGGCCTCTACTTCCTCGACGATGTTTCCGCTCTTTCTGCCTACTCCTCCTCCACCGATCTCCTTCAGTGGCATCTTCGTCTTGGACATCCTCCTCCTCGGCTTATTCGTCAGCTTCTGCCCCACTTACCTCCCACCAGTTCTCTGCTCAACTGTGATGCGTGTCAGCTTGGCAAACATCATCGCTCCTCCTTCCCGCCGAAGCAAGGTCGTGGCTCCTCTCGCATTTTTGATCTTATTCATTCTGATGTATGGGGTCCTGCTCCTACCCTCACAGTTGGTCGGGGCAGTTCCTATTTTGTCACTTTTATCGATGATTTTACTCGATGTACCTGGGTGTATCTCTTAAAGGATCGCTCTGAACTATTTTCTGTTTGGCAATCTTTTTACTTTATGATTAAGACTCAATTTGCTATCTCTATTAAAGTCTTACGTTCTGATAATGCCAAGGAATATCTGTCTCATGAGTTCTCCGCGTTCTTTCACCAACACGGCCTCATTCATCAAACGACTTGTGTTTACACCTCCCAACAGAATGGGGTGGCGGAGCGTAAAAACCGTCACCTGCTTGATGTTGCGCGTACTATCATGGCGCAGATGCACGTCCCTCGCTCCTACTGGGGCTACGCTGTGCTCCTCGCTTGCTATCTTATCAATCGCATTCCCTCCACGGTCCTCCACGGCCGGACTCCCTTCTCTCTTCTCTACCCCCACCAGGAACCTTTTCCTCTTCCTCTCCGTGTCTTTGGCTGTACGGCCTTTGTTCACGCTCCCTCCGCTACCCGCGACAAGCTTTCCCCCGTTCCACCAAATGTGTCTTTTTGGGGTACTCTACCGCTCAAAAAGGCTATTGCTGCTTTGACCCCCTTCTCCGCAAGCAGTTTGTCTCCGCAGATGTCACTTTTTTCGAAAATGCTTCCTATTTCTCTCCTTCCTCTTCTCTTCCTTCTCTTCCTTCTGATATCTCCGTTCCTTCCACACCTCTCGACGTTTTCCCACCTTCGTCTCCTCCTCCACCCACTCCTTCCCAGTCCGTCTCCCCACCCACCCCTCCACCCTCCTCTCCACTGCCGTCTCTCTCTAGTCCCGGGCCAGCCTTCTCCGCCACGGACGCTCCGGTCGCTGACGCTCCCGTCGCCGACGCTCCCGATGATCTGGATGTTCCCATTGCCCTTCGCAAAGGGGTGCGGGCGTGTACTCAACACCCGCTCACGGCTATTGTTTCTTATGATCAGCTTTCTCCTTCTCGCAGGTGTTTTGCCTTGGCTATCTCTGCTACTTCTACTCCTCGTACCTACCAGGAGGCTCTCGCTCTCCCTCATTGGAAGTCTGCCATGGATGAGGAGATGGCTACTCTTACTGAACGGGGTACCTGGACCCTGGTTCCTCCTCCCGTGGGCACTGATGTGGTTGGCTGTCGCTGGGTCTTTATTGTGAAGTTTCGCTCCGACGGCACTGTGGATCGCTACAAAGCCCGGCTGGTGGCCAAGGGCTTTACTCAGACTTATGGCGTTGATTACTTTGATACCTTCTCTCCGGTTGCTCGCCTCAGCACCATCCGGGTTCTCTTTTCTGTGGTTGTTAACCGGGCTTGGGATATTTCCCAGCTTGATGTGAAGAATGCCTTTCTCTATGGCGATCTTCAGGAGGACGTCTATATGGAGCAACCTCCTGGGTATGTTGCTCAGGGGGAGACACGTGTCTGTCATTTGAAGAAGGCCATTTATGGCCTAAAGCAGAGCCCTCGGGCATGGTTCGAAAAATTCAGTGGTATTGTGGCAACCATCGGCTTTCAAAGGAGTTCGGCCGATCACTCCTTATTCATTCGCAAAACGGCCTCAGGACTGGTGGTTTTGGCCGTATATGTGGATGATATTCTCCTTACTGGTGATGACCGAGATGGGGTGGACTTGACGAAGAAGCACCTCCGTCAGCACTTGGTCACGAAGGATATGGGCTCCCCAAAATACTTTTTGGGGATAGAAATCTCTCGGAAACCTGACTCCTTGGTTCTCTCTCAACGGAAGTATGCCCTTGATCTTCTTCAAGAAGCAGGCTTGACAGGTGCCAAACCAGCTCATCTTCCCATGGCTGTTGGAGAAGACAAAACGTGGACGGATGAATCGCCTCCTCTATCTGATGTCACACGGTACAGACGTTTGGTAGGGAAACTCATCTATCTCACTGTGACTAGACCCGACATCGCCTATGCTGTAGGAAAGGTCAGTCAGTTTATGCAAGCTCCCAGGGAGTGTCATCTTCAGTCCGCCCTGAAGATTTTAGAGTATATCAAAGCAGCACCGGGCAGAGGGTTACTCTTCCAGAAAAATGGCCATCTGAGGGTTGAGGCCTACTCAGACTCAAGTTACGCGGATGACAAAGGCGATCGTAAATCCACGTCAGGTTTTTGTACCTTTGTTGGAGGTAATCTCGTGAGTTGGAAGAGCAAGAAACAGTCTGTTGTTTCCAGATCCAGTGCCGAAGCAGAATACCGGAGTATGGCGTCAACTACGTGTGAGTTAAAGTGGTTGCGGGCTCTCATGCTTGACCTGGGCGAGGTATATGATTGTCCTCTCCCTATGTTCTGTGACAACAAGGCCGCTATACACATATCCAGAAATCCGGTCTTCCATGAGAGAACGAAGCATATAGAGGTTGACTGTCACTTCATTCGGGAGGAGATTTTGAAGAATCAGATTTGTACTCCTTTTGTCACCTCTGACAAGGAGTTGGCAGATATCTTCACCAAACCGGTTTCTACTTCCTTCTTCCGCATTTGTGACAAGCTGGGCATGATTGATATCTATACTCCAGCTTGAGGGGGAGTGTTGAAGTATTAGACCGGGCGGCTTGGCGGTCTGATCCAGCGGTTTGTTGACCGAGCGGCTTAGCGGTCTGATCCAGCGGTTTGTAGACCGGGCGGTCTGTCGGTCTACCTCTGCGGTTTGTTCTATCCTGCTGGAGTTGCCGAGCGGTTAGCCCATCTGTCCAACCGCGCGGCCTATGCGGTCTCCATTATTCTAGCCGCTCAGTACTGTAAATGTTTAGTCCCACATTGTTTGTATACTCTCTTTCTTATCTCCTCCATTCTATATAAGGGAGGTCATACCTTTGTAAATGATATCTTTTTTGGATAATAAAATTTCAATTATTCAAAAGTTTGTTCGCTTGTTCTCTACTTTTCGCTTCTTGTTCTCTACTTTCTAACAACCAACAGTATGGAGCTTTCAGACAAAGTAAATCTGAAAATGTGGTTGACTGCTTTGAGAGGTTGTTTAGGACAGTTAATGAACTAAGAACCTATAGTATGGTCTTCAGCAACTATGAGCTGAATGACAAGTTTCTTAGATCTCTCACAAGATATTGAGACACCAAGATTTGTGTCATTAGGGAAATGGCTAAGCTGACAGACACTCCTCCACCAACTCTCTTTGGAAAACTGTTATCCTATGAAATGCAGTTGGCTACTAGACAATAAGAGGACAAAGGGAGTCAATCCAAGACCAAGGATGTTGATGCGCGAAAACGACACCGCCTAGTTAACATGGATGGGGTGTTCGATCTCACAGGCTAGGAGAGGAAGATGATGAAGGCTGCGGGAAAAGAAGAAGCTTCTGAGTGCTCGAGAGTGGAGCAAGCACTTGCCAAAGGGGTTGCGGGGATAGAGGAGAGGTTTGCTGAGAGCATCGGAGGAGGTTGATCCGGATCTGTCGAGCAGGCGATTACTTGGACTGTTGTGCTTGCAGGTTGAGTGTCGAGGGCGCTGAGCTGAGCTAAGAAGGAGAGAGGGGGGGGCGCTAGCAGCGGCAACAGCAGACTTCACCCGCCGCGGCTTAAATGCCACTCTTGCAACGGGCTTTCCTTTGATTAATGTTGAGAGTTACAGCTTGCTAATACGCCTTTACAAGAAAGCAATAAAGGGGTACAAGAAGGAAGCTGGCGGCTAAGAAAGAAGTGCCAGAAGAGGCCGCGCGGACTGAAGAGCGTAGTTGGCAGGCTGCACGGTTAAGGGAAACGGGAGACCGTGCGGACTGGTAATAGAGGCCGGCAGGCCGCGCGACTAAAGGCACAGAGAGGGGGCGGACTGAGAAACGGAGTCCTCAGGAATTGGGCTTGCTATGGGCTGTCTTCGAGTGTGAGCATCTTGGCGATGATGAGACCTCGGTGTGTCTGAACCTCCCTCCCCCTATGAGATGTATGGGGGTCTATTTATAGACACGAGGATGTAATGGCTTGCGGTGACGTTACCCCCGGTGAGACGGTAACTTGGGTGAGAAGAAGACGGAGTCCGCCAAGTCCGCAATAAATAGGGCGGACTGGAGCTTTCTTCTAGAGCTGGTGCTGCTGATAGCGAACTGAGAGACTGAGTGGCAGGCTGCAAAGGAGAGTCTGTCGAGTCCGCTGCTGATGAGCTGAGGTTGTCCTCCTGCTGCTGGGGAGGCGGACGCTGGAGGCTAAGTGGCGGACTGGGAGGAGAACTCGTGAAGTACGCCGCTACTGAGCCGAGCGAGCCTGCACCAAGGGTGCAGGCTGAAAGCTAGCCGCCAAGTCTGCAGAGTCCACGCGGGGCTATGCATCCTGGGTCTGCCTTGAGGAAGTTCTGCTGCCTGACGGGCTGCGAGAAGAATCCGCGTAGTCCACCACAACTGATTGAGTACGCTCCATACTGTGCGGGCTAAGGAAATTGACCCTGCTATTGGAGTGAAGCGGGTGCTGGAGGCCGACTGGCGGGCTTCATGGCGAGTCCGCTGAGACCACAGAGTTCGGCTCTGCTAGCAAGCTGAGTCTGCCGAAGATGCCTGATGCTGAGTTGGGGTTCATCAACGTAGGCGGACTGGAAGTTTTCACTGCACTTCAAGTCCGCCTAGCTCGCGAGGAACTGGATGGTGCTGTCAATTTCTGCGGGTAGACGGGGAGTTGGAGTCCGCACTCCTTAGGCGGACTGGCGAAGCTGGCTGCCCACGTTGTTGGGCGACAAGAGACATTCGACCTGCCGGTCTGACGAGGCAGGCCGCGTATATTGGCGAGATGAACTTGAAGCTGGCTGGCGGTCTGGGATCAGGTCGCCAGGCTGGCTATACAGCGAGCTGGAGGGTTGACGCTGGTGAAGGTGTGCGGCCTAGAGGCAGACCGCACGACGTTCTGAGTCCGCCAATTTTGGATGTCTCTTGTTAAGAGCGAGCTAAGTAGCGGCTAGTTCCTGCAAAGGATGCGACCTATTGCCGTCCTGGGCAGACAGGGATACGAGTCCGGCAGAGAGACACCTACGGAGACAAGCTTGCGGTTAAGCTGAAAAGGGGGCGACCTGCAGAGGCGGACTGCAGGAGCAGTCCGCGGCCCCTGCCGACCAAGGGAAGGCGCACGACCTGGACGGTCAAACTGCTGAGACCGCCCAAGCCTTAGCGGATAGAGAATTCTATCCACCCACACTAAGGCATCGCGACCTCCAGGAGGAACCCTGGGGCATGCCGTGACAAGTGAGCTGGCTGCCTTGGGAAGGATCGCCGATTTCGGGGTTAACAAAGGATAAAACAATGGCCCTCAAGGCAGAAGCCCCAAGAAGGAGCAGAAGAAAGACTCCTTCTCTACCAAGGAGAGAAGCTGAGTCCAACTCAGAATTATCTAGGACTACTTCCTCACACAACCACATGTCTGATGAAGAGTTTACAGCCTTCTACAGAAAATTTCAGAAGTTTATGAAGAAGAAGCACTGGGAGAGCAGACCCTCATCATTATCTTATCACAGGAAGTCCTCCATAAAGGACAGGTGTGGCCCTAAAATTAGTAAATAGATTTCATCTAATGTTATATGTTATTTTTGTAGCAAGACTGGATATGTCATTGCTGACTGCCCAATCAGGAACAAGGAAGAAGATGAGAAGAAAAAGAAGAAGAAGCATCACCATCACCACAAGGACATGAAGAAGGAGAAGTCCTTTGTGGCTAAGAAGGAGAAAAGCTGGACAGATTCTTCCTCTTCAGAATCAGAAGATAATGAAGAATAAGCCTATATAGGGCTGATCTCTATTGGTGCAGATCCAGAAGAAGAAGAGGAATATCCTGCTGTTAGGATTGGAATAAGGGCCCCTCTATCACACTCTAATAATGACAATGAGGAGGATGAAGAAGGCTATGGATGCCAAGGGCTGATGACAATAACTGAAGAAAGAAGTGAGGTACATGCAGAATCATTCAAGGTACATCCTCTCTCCATTTCTTCATCTTCCTCTGACTATGAAACCAGTCCAGATACTGATGCATCTTCATCCTGTTATAAAGATTTCTCAAAATCTGAGACTGATATCAATCAATTAATTGACAAGTATAGACTGCTCCTAGATGCTTTAAAGAAGAGCATAAATCTTTCCAAAAGGCAAGCAAAGGAGATCGAAGTCCTCACGTCTTTTAAAACTCTTTATAACATTAAATCTATTGAGTTTTATAAGAAAAGTCACGAGGTGCCTGAACTCAAGAAAAGCCTTGAGTGTCAGACCAAGGTTCTTGTTGGAACACCCTATTACTGATTTGGGCAAGGATCACTATGTCCTTAGGAAAATTGTTTTGACCTCCTTGTATAGTTTTTAAGGTCAATTAGAGTGAGTCTAAGGGTTAGAATTTAGGCTTGAAAGCTGCCCCCAAGTCTCTCAGATCAGATATTCAAATTCAGGAGACTAAGTCATTTTCGTCGAGCTCAGGTCGACGAATCGTCGAACTCAGTTCGACTATCTCTGAGCTCAGGTCGACGATAGTTGAGCTCAGATCGACGATTTCTGTTTCCAGTCTAGTTCCAGTCTCTGAGCTCAGGTCGACGGTAGTTGAGCTCAGGTCGACGATTTTCTGGAGAGATCGACGATTCTCAAGATTCAAATTCAGACAGTTATGGAATTCTATCTTATTTATTCCCAGCATTTATTTCAAGGATCTTGTAGCCGTTTCAATTAATCTGGAGCAAGTTTCAATGGAGATTTAAAGGAATGTTTTCTAGGACTTTCCTCCAGAGACAAAATTCATTTAAGGAAGTCATTAATGAGTGGCTAACGGCTATTTTGGAGACAGAGAATCAATTCATTCTTTTCAGATCTAAGGAATAAAAGAGGATTTTATTCTGCTACTCCGAACAGTTACACACAGAAAGAGAACAGTCACAGACAGACACACAGACAGAATTCATTCAGAACACACACCACTGAAGGAGATCAACATACAGAAAAGAAGATTTTCTAGATCTCTTTTGACTCAAGTGTTCAGAGGCTTCATCCATCAAGACTCCAGACACTACACATTTCAGCAACTGCTGGAATCATCCTTTGCTGGAGATCTCATCTACTGAAGGCCTATCACCCTAGTGCAAAGCTTCTTTTCCTGAACAACTTCCAGATCTCAGGGGGAGCTTTGACAACATCATCCACTAGTCTTCTCTCTGATTGTTGACAGAGAAGAACATCTCACATATTTATTTTTCTGTTGTAAAAGGGTTTCTCAAAACTCCCTTCAAAAGTTTTGTGTTGGTTTCTGAGACCTTGTCAAAACTCAGTGGTGGCAAGACACCTGATCAAAAAATCTAGTTTGGTTTTTGAGCACCTTATGAAAAGCTCATTGGTGCCCAGGACACCTGATCAACTCATCCTGCAGTGGATTCCTACCTAGGGTGGTAGAAGAGTGGATGTACCCAGATTGATTGGGGAACCACTATAGTTCCTTGTGTCTTCTGGTTGCTATATTTTGTTTGCTGTGTGTTGTGTTTTTATTTCTTGCTTTCATAATTTTTATTTACTGCAAGCACCTTACACATATATTTAAATTAAGTCTTCCACTGCAAAATAATTTTTAACTTAAAAATTATTTTAATATACTCTATTCACCCCCCCCCCCTATAGAGTTAAGGTAGATCTTATCCCCACTTTCAATTGGTATCAGAGCGAGATTCATTTGGTTGTTATTCAAACTAAATCTTCATCAGATTAGTTGTTCCTACAGGCTAACACCTGAACCAAATGATCTCTGATAAGATCAATCTTTTATAGAGGGTTTTTATTTTTATTATTTGTATTATATTTATCTTTATATAAAACCATGACACAGAACAAAGATTATGCTAACACCAGACCTCCAGTGTGCAATCTATCTAAGTTTGCACTTTGGAAGGCAAGGATAAGATTGTACATGAATTCTATTGATGAAGATATCTTTAATTCTGTTTTGAGAGTGTGTCCAAGACCCCCAGCAAATACAAGTACAAGTGTTGTTCCACCTTCTTCAGGAACAGATGCAGAAATCAAAAAATGGAAAGTTGCATATGCCAAAGCAATGAACATTTTGGCACAAACCATGTCTGATGAAATATTTCAAAAAGTAGATGAATGCAACTCAGCAAAAGAGATATGTGACAAACTATCTAAAATAGTGTCAGGATCCGCAGATGAAAGGAAAGATAAAAGATCCCATCTCATAACTCAATATGAGAACTTCAAGAAAGGAGAAACTGAGTCAGTTGCTGATATGTATAACAGACTCAGTCTTATAGTCAATGAACTGAAAACCTTGGACAAGGAGATCTCATTGACTGAACTCAATGACAAAATCCTAATGTGCTTCCCCAGCACTTGGGACTCAAGGATCTGGCCAATCAAGGATGCCAGAAGCCTAAATGAGATCACCACTGAGGCTCTTTTGGGCAAGCTCAAGTCTTATGAGCTGCTCATCAAGAACAGAGAAGAAGAGCAGAAGGCTGCTTCACCAGCAATCAGAAAAGAGAAATTAATAGCATTCAAAGCTATGGAAGATCAGCCTGAAGACAAGGTCACATGCAATGAAGAGCTGCTAAGCTTACTGGCCAAAAGGTTTTATAAAATGGTCAGGAAGGACTTCAGGAAAAAGTCATTCAAAGGGCATGAAAAGCCAAGGTATGATAAGTCCAATAACAAAGAAATTATTTGTTTTGGATGCAGGAAACCAGGCCACATTGTGTCTGACTGTCCAGAAAATCAGAATAAGAACAAGAAGGACAGGAAAGAAAGGATAAGAGACAAAGACTTCAGGAAAAACAGCAATGACAAACCCTCCTCCGACAAGAACAAACATACTAGGAAGGGGTTTGTAGCTGAAACCTGGAGTAAAACAGAAGAAGAATCAGAAGCTTCATCCAGCTCAAGTGATAATGAAGATGATGCTGAAGAAAAGGAGTTCTGCATGATGGCTATCAATGCCTCTCAACTCAATACTGATGCAGAACAAGAGTCAGAGTCTGAATCAGAAACTCAATCTGAAGAGGATCAGGTAATAGACTCATTTGATTTTAATTCAGAGGACTTCAAATGTGAATTTAAGGCACTTTGTTTAGATCTATTAAAATCTGAGAAAGAAATTATTTCTCTCAGAAATCAACTGTCTGAACAAAGCACCTTAAAATCAGATAACCTCAAACTCTATGAGGAGTTGGAATGCTGTAGGGAGCAGATAGCCTCACTGAAATGTGAACTATCAGAGGCCAAGAAGTTTGAAGAATCCCTCAATGGGAGAAGTATCAAACTAATGGACATCACAAGCACAGTGGACTCAAGATTCAATAGTACACTGGACTTGGGTGCTTCATCCAACCAACCTATAGTATTAACAACCCCAATCAAGTTTATCTCAAATAAAGGTGAGGGAGTTGTAGAGGTGTCTAGGAAGAATTCTGATTTACCTAAGAAAATAAAAGTTCAACAAAAAACGTCGAACGGAGCTCGACGATCGCCAAATGGAGCTCAACGATCTCAGGTTGAATCATCGAACTCAGGTCGACGATCTCTGAACCCTGAACTCTGGCATAGTCGATCTTCGAACGGAGCTCGACGATCTGACCCAAGATCGTCGAACTCAGCTCAGACATCGTTGAACAGAGCTCAGAGTCTTGAAAAATCTTTCAAAGGTAAATCAAACTTCAATCCTAGAAGTCCTACATCTCTGAGGTTTAACCATATACTGAATGGATAATACCTCCTAGGAGATATCATCCTAAAGGCTATAAGAGTCAACCAGGGATGTCTTTTATTTCAGAATTTAAAGGTTATCAACCTAGGCCCAAGGTAAACTGGGTCAAAAACAAATAAATTATTTTATGTGCAGGTGAAGACCTATCCAACATCAAACCAGCAATGGTATCTGGATAGTGGGTGCTCAAAGCACATGACAGGAAACAAGGAGAATTTCACATCCTTCAAAGCCAAACTTGAACCCAAAGTAATATTTGGTGATTCAAACTTTGGACTAACAAAATGATATGGTGTAGTCCAGATTGGCTCAGTCACATTCAAGAAAGTAGCTTATATGGAAGGATTGAAGCACAACTTAATCAGCATCAGTCAACTGTGTGATGAAGGCTACCAAGTGACTTTCAACAAATCCTCATGCAAAATCAAATTAGAGGACAACACAACTGTGTTGACAGGTAAAAGGAAAGGTAACATTTATCTTGTAGATTTTCTTTCAACTAAGGTAGATATATGCTTATTCAATTCCATTTGTAGACCTAATGAACTATGTCATAAAAGATTAGAACATATAAACCTTAGAACCATTGCTAGGATATCCAATGACAACCTTGTTAGAGAACTACCTTCTGGCCCCTACAAGAAGGAAGGACTTTGCAGGGCTTGTCAATTAGGCAAGCAAACCAAAAATAGCTTCAAGTCACTTAATAAGAGTGATTCACCTAGGATTTTGTATCTGTTACGCATAGATCTCTTTGGACCCATTACAGTACAAAGCTTAGGAGGGAAATCTTATACTTTAGTAGTTGTAGATGACTTCTCTAGATTCACATGGGTGCTCTTTCTGAGGAAGAAGTCTGATAACTTTAAGTGTTTGACATAGTTTCTCAAATGCATACAGAGTGAGTTCAATACTCACATTGCCCTGATCAGAAGTGATCATGGGACAGAGTTTGAGTCTCTTCTTATGCAAGAGTTCTGTCAGAGTGAAGGGATCAGACACACTTTCTCAGCTCCTAGAACTCCTCAACAAAATGGGGGTAGCTAAAAGGAAAAATAGAACCCTTATTGAATCTGCTACTACATTGTTGTCAGATGCTCACCTTCCTCTATTCTTTTGGGCAGAGGCAATGAACACCTCCAACTATGTGTTGAATAGAAGTTTGATACATAAGCTGAAGGGCAAGACTCCATATGAATTACTCAAAGGGAAGAAACCTAAAGTATATTATTTTAAAAATTTTGGTTGCATTTGTTACATTCACAATAATGACAAAAAATACATAGCAAAATTTCAAGCTAAAGCTGATGAAGGAGTGTTTCTGGGATACTCCATGATCAGTAAAGCTTATAGGGTGTATAACAAATCTACTCTTAAAATTGAAGAATTTGTTCATGTATCATTTGATGAATCTAACATGTCTTTTAAGGAGAAGAATGCTTCTACCATAGAATCTTTGCAGGTACACTCTCTTACTGAAAATTTGGATAGGTTACATATTATACAAAAGGATGAAAGCAGTGAAGATGAAGAAGATATTCAACATCTTGGAGAGAATCTTCTTGAAGAGCCAGTTGTTGTTCCACAAGAGGAAACATCAACACAGGTTGGTGAACAATCAACACCCCCTGTTGATTTAGTAACATCAAGAGACCATCCAATCTCCCAAATGATTGGAGACATCTCAGCTGGTGTGCAAACCAGAAATCAGGTCAACCAAAACCTGATGCACACCTGCTTTCTTTCTCAAATTGAGCCTCAATCCATTCAAGATGCAGAACAAGATCCACACTGGATCATTGCAATGCAAGAGGAATTACATCAATTTGAAAGGAATATAGTTTGGGAACTAGTGCCAAGGCCAAAGGATCACTCCATTGTTGGAACAAAATGGGTGTTCAAAAATAAATTGGATGATCAAGGAGTCATTGTAAAGAACAAGGCAAGGCTAGTTGCTCAAGGATACTCTCAAAAAGAAGGGATAGACTATGACCAGACCTTTGCACTAGTTGCAAGGTTAGAGGCCATAAGAATCTTCTTACCTTATGCAGCACACAAAGGATTCAAAGTATATCAAATGGATGTAAAGAGTGCTTTTCTCAATGGAGACATAAAGGAAGAAGTCTATGTTAGACAACCCCCAGGTTTTATTTCTCCAACTCATCCTGATTATGTTTTCAAATTGCATAAAGCATTATATGGTCTAAAGCAAGCTCCTAGAGCATGGTATGAGACCCTAGCATGCTTTCTTATGAAAAATGATTTTATAAGGGGTAGAGTAGACCAAACTCTTTTTATTAGAACTCATAAGTCCAATACCTTACTAGTACAAATCTATGTAGATGACATTATCTTTGGTTCTACTGATTCAAATCTGTGCAAAAGGTTTTCCAACCTAATGCATTCTAAATTTGAAATGAGTAACATGGGTGAGCTTTCCTTCTTTCTAGGATTGCAAGTCAAACAACATGTTAAAGGCATATTCATCTCTTAAACCATGTATGCAAAAGAACTGGTTAAGAAATTTGGTATGTCTGAAGCATTATGTATGAAAACACATATGCTTACTAATGTTGTATTAGATGCTGATGAACATGAGAAACCTGTTGATCAGACAACATATAGAGCAATGAATGGCTCTTTATTGTACCTTACAGCTAGTAGACCTGACATAATATTTGCTACATGCATATGTGCTAGATTCCAAGTGAGCCCTAGAGAGTCACACTTAACCTTAGTAAAAAGGATTCTTAGGTATGTGAAAAGTTATCCAAATCTAGGTCTCTGGTATCCAAAAGACTCAGCATTTGACTTAACTGGATTTTCAGATGCTGATTATGCTGGATGCAGAATATATAGGAAAAGCACCAGTGGAACTTGCCAGTTTCTTGGTGACAGACTTGTCTCCTTGTTTTGCAAGAAACAAACATCTATGTCCACATCAACTGCTGAAGCTGAATATATGGCAGCAGTTAGTTGTTGCTCACAAATCTTGTGGATTCAAAATCAGCTCCTAGACTATGGCTACAACTTTGAGAAGTCAAAAATATTCGGTGATAACACTAGTGCTATTTCTATAGCACAAAATCCAGTCCTCCATAGTAGGACAAAACATATAGAAATTAGGCATCACTTTTTAAGGGACGATGTTGAGAAAAATAGAATTGAACTTCAATATATCCCAACTGACTTGCAAAGGGGAGATATTTTTACCAAACCATTGGATGAAAAGAAACATACATTCTTCCTGAATCAGTTAGGAATGTTAGATGGAGGAAGTTTAAAATAAGATCCATGATTTTAAAACTCTAAAATTGACCAAGACTAGGCAAACAATTTGATTTTTCTAGTGTCTATAGGTTGTTTCTGGTCTCTGAACTGCGCTCGACGTTTTTCCCCAAGATCGTCGAACGGAGATCGACGTTCTTAGAAATCGTCGACCGGAGTTCAGCGCTTTCCAAATAGTGCTAAGTTATCTTCTTCCGGTCAGCGATCGTCGAACGGAGCTCGACGCTCTCCAATATCGTCGAACGGAGATCGACGATGTTGAAGACCTTTCAGATTCCTTTAGAAGCCCAGATCGTCGAACGGAGTTCAACGATCTTTCCTTTTCTACGTCGAACCCTAATATAAAATTCATTTCTCGGTCGTCGTTCTCCCTTTGCGCTTTCATACTCTCTGCAGAATTTCCCTTTCCCTCCAAACTTTTCTGCACTTGGTCTTTTGTTTGTTCATTTTTGCAGGTAAAAATGGTCGTTTCTGTTGCAGTTTTGGCAGCAATGAAATTTGACACTGGATTCGATATCGATATGGTCTCGTTTGAGAATAGTGATCAGCTTTTCAAGGATATTCTGGATTTATTCACTGATCAACAGCTAATACACATCATGACCACAAGGATAAAACTGGCTGCAGATGAAATCAAAGAATGGGTGTATACTGCTCACAATCAAGATCAAAATACAGTGATTGGAACTATATCAGGAAATCTGAAAGATATAGTACCTAAACACCTAGAGGGGGGGGTGAATAGGTGACCTAATTCTTTTTAAACTTTAATGGCAGCAATCACAGCAAAGCACAGCACAGCAGACACAGAGTTTTATAGTGGTTCCCCAAGCTTTGGGTACATCCACTATCCCCCTTCGTCTATCTAGCAGTGTACTAGATTCGGCCAAACTTCACCACTGTCTCAGAACCCAAACTGGTTCCTACACCTCAGGCCCAAGGCCTTACAACTCAGCTTTTCCACAAAGCCTACACTCAGCCACAAAGGCCTACACTCAGCCACCAAGGCCTACACTCAGCCACAAAAGGCCTACACTCAGAGATTCCAATCTCCTACACTCAGGCTCTCAAGCCCTACACTCAGCCTTTATAATTATAGGCTTACAATCACTCAGATCCAAAGGATCTTACAAAATAAAAATGAATTTACAATTGTTAACTCAACAACTCAGAAACAAGAGAGGGGAGTTGTGAGTTTCTTGATGAGTTCTTGGAAGAACTCAGCTGGATTCAATATGACTTAGCTTTCTTCAAAGCTTCTTGAAAGTAGAACTCCATTAGATTGACTCCTTCTGCAGTTGATCTTTGACCTCTGCTTCTTAAGATCCAGAATAAATCTGAACCCTTCTTCTCAGCCTAGTTCCAACGGCTGATTTCTTGGATGGAGCCCTCTCTCTCCAACTTCTTAGATCCGCACTTGGACAACTAGATCTTCTTGTCTTGATACTTGATCAATAAATTGAACAACTCTGTGAACAACTTCAACAACTATTTTAACCACTTGAACAACTGTTTCTGTAGACTGTATGTGCCTATTTATAGGCCTTCTTCATGGTAATCGGCTGGTCCGGTCCATAACTGAATTCTGACATTTTTGACAGGTGCTGTAGACCGGCTGGAATGGCAGCTGTCAAGTCATCCAGTCAGTTCTTGAAAGTTCTCTAACTGTCTGAAAGTGTCAAGACTTTCTGTCTTTAAGTGTCGACACTTATAGACCAAGTATCGACACAAGTTGTGTAAGTGTCGACACAAGTCTATAAGGTGTCGACACAACTCCTTGTGTTGTAGATTCTATGTCTCGACACAGTTTCTTCTTCAGGTGTCGACACTGAAATTGAGTGTCGACACAAGTACTTGAACTTCTATCTTTTGCTGAATTCTTCTAAGTGTCGACACATCTCCTTTGTGTCGACACATCTTCATGTGTTGAATCTGTTAAGTGTCGACACTGCTTCTTGGTGTCGACACATAGTCTTCTATGTTGATACTTGCTGAGTGTCGACACAGCTCCTTGTGTCGACGCTTGATTCTTCTGTTGAGACTTCAGCTGAGTGTCGACACATTCCCATAGTGTCGACACTTGTACTTAGAATATTTTGTTGATCTTGCTGTTCTTTGCTAAGTGTCGACACAGCTCCATGTGTCGACACTTTCTTCAAGTGTTGAGTCTTCAGCTGAATGTCGACACATACTATCTTGTGTTGACACTTTCTTTAAGTGTTGACTCTTTTGTTGTGTGTCGACACATTGTTCTGGGTGTCGACACATACTTCAAATGCTGACTCTTCTGTTGAGTGTCGACATATTATTCTGGGTGTCGACACTTATACTTAGTCTCTGCTGACTTTTGCTGAGTGTCGACACAGCTCCAAGTGTCGACACTTTCTGGTGTAGACACAGTTCTTCTAGGTGTCGACACTGCTGTTAAGTGTCGACACAGCTTTACTGTACTTTCTTCACTGAGTGTCGACACAGCTCCTTGTGTCGACACTTTGTGTCTGGTGTCGACTCTGCATCCCAGGTGTCGACACAATGACTCCAAGTGTCGACACTGCTTGTCTGGGTGTCGACACAAGTCTTCTTAAGTGTCGACACTTTCCCTCTGGGTGTCGACACATGGACTTAGAAATTTTTGCTTCAGTCCTGCAAATACTTAACCTGCACAAGTAACTCAAAAACACATCAAATACATTTTGATGTATATCATTGAGTTGGGTGAGGCTTCTTCAAATCAGGTACATTTAACCAATGTACCCAACAATCTCCCCCTATTTGGAGAAGTCATAACCCTTAGTCAATGATATACATCATTCATAATAAAATTACAAAATGATGTAAAGCAGGATAATGTACAGCAGGGTAAACATAAACATGTATCAATTTCACATGTATATAAATACATCATTACAGAATAAATATGAAATAGACATAGACATTATCACAGAACAAACATGAAATAGATTAATCATATAACATATTGTTCTAATATCTATCTTATACATTTTCAGAAGTTCACAAACTGTTTTACATCCAAAAGATTACAAAATAAACTTCAAGAAAATTCTAATCCTATTTTTGTTCTGGCTCCTTAATCACTATGCCTTTGCCAGCTTGGACTTTAGCTTGGACAGGAGCATCAGCAGCTACAGCATCAGCATGCTTCTTGCCTTTCAGATCTTTCTTTTTAAGCTCTTCTGCTTTAATTTTCTGCCTTTCAAAATAATGGTATGGCTTAGGAAAGTACTTGCTAGGCTCCTGAGCAGTAGGAGGTAGCTTTCCCATCTTTGCCTTCCTTCTGTATTGAACTATTGCCTCTTGCCTTGATTCATGTTTCATCCATTCAGCCTCAGAGAACCACTTGTTCCTGTCATGAATGTTGTCTTTGGCAGCTTTCCAGACAGTCAATATAATGTTTCTAGAGGTAGGGCTCCACTGCTCAAAGTCTGGTCTTTGCTCAGCTTGTTCCCTAAACCTCTTCTTTGACAATCTTGTCTCTTCTTCTTTCTGCAAGGCCTCTTGCATGACTTCAAATATAGGATGATCAACCTTTTCAATATTGGCATTGTCCTTGCCCCCAGGTGGGCTGTACATGGTCTGTACATCGGCATGAATCATGTCAAAATCTAGAGGAGGGTATATGACTTGAGCCACTTCAGGTTGCTCTCCTCCTAGATATGCAGGATGAATTCCAGATTCTGTCACATTGTCATCATCACAAAGAGGAGGATAACCGAGTGTAGCTCTGATAGAATTGGATATCCATTTGGCATGATCAGAGCTTGCCTTGACTAACACTCTCTCCCCCTTTATGACTTCTCTTTCAATATGATCTCTCACATCATCCTTTTGAAATCTCACTTGATTATCCAAGTAATTCACTCCATCTTTGAAGAAAGGTTTTAACCTTTGGAGTTTGTCAGTTATCAACTTCTGAGATTCTTGAATAGCAGTCTTAATAGCAGAGAGTTCTTCTTGGAATACTTTATCAAATTCAGCTTTAATAGTAGCAGTTGAAGTAGAGGGTCCAGCAGCTTGGTTCTTTAATTCTGTGACAATAGCATTATGGGAAGCAGTAAGATTGTCATTCATCCTTATCTGATTTTCAAGAACATACCCTTGCTTCAATGCTATGTCATCTACTTGTGCTTTGATCTTTTCCTGGTGTGTTGCCAAGTACACCACTGCATTTCCACCCTTGGAGAAACATTCAGTCATCTCCTTCTTGTTGAGGTTCATCTCAAATCTTATGGATTTAATATCCTGGGCCAGATCAAATTGCAATGATTTCTGCCCTTCATCTACATAAGTCTCTATGGCTTTTCTATGTTCATCCAGTTTAATCTGCAGTGCAACCATTAAAGCAGTATAATCAACAGTTGGAGCTTGCTGAACTATAGGCTGTGGTGCAATAGATTGTAGAGCCTTCTTATAACTTTGACTCCTTCTTTTGAATACATAAAGTTTCTGCTTCTTAGCCCTGGCAATCTCCTCATCTTCAGAGGCAGATGTGCTGGCTATATCCACCCTCTCCTTAGGGCTTGGAGGCTTTTCAGCTTGCACATTTGGTGCTTTCTCAGGTTCTTGCCTCACAGGCTCTTCATGAACTTGCACTTGCTCCCCCTCAAGTGGAGCATTCTCCTTCTCAGCAGCATCAGTTTCCTTGTCAAAATCTGCTTGATCCAAATTTAGGAATAAATCTTCCATGGTGTATTCTTGTGGTGACTGAGCAGGAGAACTTCTAGGTTCTTCAGCCACTGGATCAGGAACAACTTCTAGTACAACAGATGTGTCTGCTATAACAACATCTGGAACTTGACTATTCAGCTGAGTTTGCTGATGATCATCAGACAAATCAGTATCTTCCATAGAAAAATCTAAAGTGTTTAGTTCAGTGATTACCTCTAGTATGATGGTGGTTGCTTGTTCACTTTCCAGTGTAGTGGGTTCATCTACAACTGGAAGCTCCCCTGGCTTTAATCCTTGTGTATGGGGCTTGCTTGAGGTAGCTCCCCCTGGATCTCAGCATCATCTTGAGGAGCAGGACACTTCACTGCAGGCTCTTTCTCATGCTCATCTGGAGTGAAGACAACCTGTTCTTCACTATCAGAACTGCTAGTGGACTCTTGTGCCACTAGAGCAGTCTTCCTTTTATTCTTGGGAGGAATTTCTTTCTCATACATTGTCTTCTCAGGGGTTGGCATCTCTTTAGTCAACACCCTGTCCCATCTTGAGAACAACCTCATGTCCATTTTCCTCATGTGATTAATTTTACTTCCAGCAGATTGTTGCATTACCTCTGGTATGGTTCCAGCAAGGTAAAGACTTATGATTCTGCCCAGATTAGGCTTCTTCAAGCTTTCCTTGATTTTCTCAAAGACTATAACAGACCAATCAGTTCTTAAAGTGAAGATAATCCTGGTCATTATATTGAACATAGAGGCAGACACTCTGTCATACCCTCCTGGCTTGCTGAGTATGACCTTACCAACAATTTCAGAAAGAAATTTTCCTTGATTGTTCATCCCTTTTCTGTTAAAAACAGAACCAATCTTCATTGTAGAATCTAGTATACACCAGGTTAGAGCTTCCCTGGTCTTTGATGCAGTAACTTCACCTTCATCTTTAGTTCTTGGAAGCTGTAGAATCTTCCTCAGACTTTTTGGTGATACCTTGACCTTCTCACCATGAACTCTGGATTTGATTTTGAATCCAGTTTCGTCCACTTCAGCTCCATTGAGGAATTCAAGTACCTCTTTCTTCCATATCTTAGTAGGTTCTGAAACTAAATATTCTAACCCTGAATCGGCAACTAGGGTTACGACAGACTTGATTTCTTGATCAGCATCATTGAAAGCGCCGCGCACCAGCTCGTATCCTTCGTTGACGTTCTCCTCTAGCTTAGGCGCCATTAGGATTTGTAGAATTTATCTTGAGAGAAGAGAGGTGTCGACACAGAAGTTTGGTCTCGAAACTTTGAAAGCGTGTCGACAAACAAAGACAAAACCCTATATATACCTTTCTGATTTTGAAGATGAACAGGCGGGACAGCTAACTTAAAATGTGTCGACACTGGCAATAAGTGTCGACACTGACTTAAAATGTCTCGACACATATGTGTCGACACAAGTTTAGTCAACAGATTTTATGTGTCGACACTTGTTTATGTGTCGACACAACATAACTCGACACATAGTCGAGACTTTACTTAGAAAATTCTGAGTAAAACTTAAGTGTCGACACCACATTGGATGTGTCGACACCTACTTGACATGTGTCGACACTAATATTCTGAAGTGTCGACACCAACTTCCTAGATGTGTCGACACCTTTTTCCTGAAGTGTCGACACCACTATTCTGTGTCGACATAGACTTGTCTATGTGTCGACACCTTTTTACTTAGCCATTTTTAATTCTGTAAACTTACTCTAAGTTTATCATTCCTAGTTCAATTTTAAATCTATTGAACTTAGCTTCTTCTAGGGGCTTAGTATACATATCAGCTACTTGATTATCAGTTTTAACATATTCTAATAAAATATCTTCTCTTTCTACATGCTCCCTAAGAAAATGATATTTAATTTCAATATATTTTGTTCTACTATGGGATACAGGGTTATTAGCTATTGAAATATCACTTGTAGAATCACAGAAGAGTGGAGTTCTACTTACCTGAAATCCATAGTCCTCTAGCTGATGTTGTATCCACAGAAGTTGAGCACAGCAACTTCCTGCAGCCACATACTCTGACTCTGCAGTGGAGATAGCCACGCTGGTTTGCTTTTTGCTACTCCATGAAATTAGTCTCCCACCTAGGAATTGACAGGTTCCAGTAGTGCTTTTTCTATCTTCTTTGCATCCTGCAAAGTCTGCATCTGAATAACCTATTAGTTCAAAATCTCCATTCCTAGGGTACTAGAGGCCTAGATAGGGAGTGCCCTTTAGATATCTCAATATTCTTTTGACTGCTGTCAAATGAGACTCTTTAGGGCAGGCTTGATACCTTGCACAGACACATGTAGCATACATGATATCTGGTCTACTAGCAGTTAAGTATAATAGGGAGCCAACTATCCCTCTATACAAGATTTCATCTACAGGTTTCCCTGCATCATCCTTGCTAAGAGACATACTTGACCCCATAGGAGTCTTCATGGTACTGGATGAATCCATACCATACTTCCTTATGAGTTCTAGGGTGAACTTGTACTGACATATGGATAAACCATTCTCAGTCTGTTTAACTTGGAGACCCAAGAAAAACTTCAGCTCTCCCATACTACTCATCTCAAATTGACCTTGTATAAGTTTTGCAAACTTTTTGCAAAGGCTGCTTTCAGTAGACCCAAATATAATGTCATCTACATATATTTGGACTAGTATAACTTTGCCTCTAGATTCCCTAAGGAATAGAGTCTTATCTATTTTCCCCCTTAAGAACTTGTTCTCAATGAGGAAACTAGATAGGGTTTCATACCAAGCCATAGGGGCTTGCTTTAACCCATATAAAGCTTTCCTAAGTCTATAGACATGATGAGGTAGAGTTGGATCAACAAAACCTGAAGGCTGTTCCACATAGACTTCTTCTTTAAGATTACCATTCAGGAATGCTGACTTGACATTCATTTGGTAAACCTTGAATCCTTGATAGGTTGCATAGGCTAAGAACATCCTTATGGCTTCCAGTCTGGCTACTGGAGCAAAGGTTTTATCAAAGTCAATACCTTCTTCTTGCCTATATCCTTTAGCAACCAATCTTGCTTTATTCTTAATGATGACCCCTTATTCATCCATCTTATTCCTGTAGATTCACTTGGTTCCTATTATATTGTGGTCTTTAGGTTTAGGAACAAGTTCCCAGACCTTGCACCTCTTGAACTGATTAAGCTCTTCTTGCATTGCTTCAGTCCATTGTGGATCTAGTATTGCTTCTTCAAACTTCTTAGGTTCAACTTGAGATAGAAAACTGGAGTAGATTGCTGCATTCAGGTTTCTGCTCCTTGTTTGTACTCCTTGTCTTGGATCTCCAATAATCTGCTCTATTGGATGATCTCTAAGATGCCTGTTGGCTGGAGCCATCCTAACTTCTGGTTGAACCTCTTCAGCATCTCCATCATGCTGTACTCCTTGTACTTCATCAGCAATTGGTACATGTAGTTCTCCCCCTGGACAACAACTACTGTCTTCTACTTGTTGTCTTGCAGCAGGTACTTCTTCTATAGTAAGCTTGTCCATTTTCTTTGTTAAACCTGTGGGGCTGCATACACTACTAGACAACTCATTGTTAATAAGTTTAGTCTCATCAAAAACTACATGCACAGATTCTTCTACAACTTGTGTAGACAAATTGTAGACTCTATAAGCCTTACTATTATTGCTGTACCCAACAAAAATTCCCTCTTGGGACTTGGCAGCAAACTTAGTCAAGTAAGACTTCCCATTGTTAAGTATGAAGCATTTGCAACCAAAGATCCTGAAGTAGGAAAGGTTTGGCTTCCTGCCTTTCACAACCTCATAGGGGGTCTTGTTGAGCCCTTTAGTGATGGTAGCCCTATTTATAACATGGCATGCAGTATTAACTGCTTCAGCCCAGAAATATTCTGGCAGTGATGTATCACTTAATAGGGTCCTGCCAGCCTCTATCAAGGTCCTATTCTTCCTCTCAGCAATGCCATTTTGCTGAGGTGTTCTAGGTGAAGAAAACTCTTGAAATATCCCAAATTCTTCACATAGTTTTGTCATGCTATCAGACTGAAATTCAGTACCATGGTCACTTCTTATCTTGATCACTGTATTATTTAGTTCATTCTGAATTTGCTTGACAAAGCTATAGAAGACATTAGGTGTTTCAGATTTCTGTCTTAAGAAGAACACCCAGGAAAACCTTGAGTAGTCATCTACAACTACAAGGGTATAGACCTTCCTACCTAAGCTGTGAACTAGCATTGGACCAAAGAGATCCATATGCAAGAGGTATAAACACCTCACAGCATCTTTGTTTTCTATGCTTCTAAAGGTGGATTTAGTTTGCTTGCCCTTTTGACAAGCTGAGCAAATACCATCTTTAACACACTTAACTTGAGGACCATTCCTCACTAACTCTTTGCTAAAGAGTTTGCTAATAGTCTTGTAGTTAAGATGGGCAAGCCTCTTGTGCCATTTGACATAATGAGAGACTGTCTCATCAGCTACAAGACACACTGGAGAACTATTGTTTTCAACCATAATGTCTAAGCAATAGACATTCCTTTTCCTATAACCAGTCAAAATGATCTCTTGATCAGTTGACCTCCTGATATGACAACCATTTTTAACAAATGAGATGTCATACCCTACATCACTTAATTGACTTATACTTATTAGGTTGTGTTTCAACCCTTTAACATAAGCCACTTGAGTAATGGTAACCAAGTTGCTAGAAATGTTACCAAATCCTTTGATAATTCCTTTTTCAGAACCACCAAAGGTGACTTTTGGACCATCTTTTATTGGAATGTAGTCCCTTAGTAATCTTCTAGTTCCAGTCATATGTTTGGAACATCCACTGTCCAAGTACCATGTTGGGGTATGACCACTTGGACTCACCTGCAAAACAGATTAATGAACCTTAGAACCCAAAGAATTCTTGGGTCCTTGGTACTTGTTAGTTTGCAATCTGACAAAGCTACCTACTGGCTTTCTAACAGGTAGTTTGGTACTCACTTTGGCACTAGCATTGTGCCAACAGTCCACTGCAAAGTGGCCAACCTTGCCACAGCACCAACATTCAAACTTATTGTACCTTTGCTTAGGTACTGTCTTTGCTGTCTTATCTACAGCAGACTTGTTGAATGTTGGGGCTTTGCCCTTGGACTTGGACTTGGACTGCTCAGTCCTTGCAGGTTTAATAAAACCCAGTCCAGTTTTACCCTCGTGATGAACAAATTCATCAATTATGGGTAACACTGACTTAGGTTTAGAAAACCTAGCAACAAGCTCTCTCTCCTTCTAAAGATTGATCTCCAGACTCTTGATTTGATCATTTTTAAATGTTATAGTACCCATCTGAATCACTGTAATGTGCTTCAGTTTGGCTATCTCATTAAGCTTTTGATCAAATAAGTTCTTAAATTCTGTTGCAGCAGCTTTGAGATCAGCAATTTCCTTTGCCTGACTTTTGGCAAGGGACTTGCTCTTCTTATAAGCTTGCAACAGTACTTTATATTCATTTATAAGCTGATGAATATCTTCCTCAGACTCAGATACATTCTCATCACTAGATGATGATGAATCTGATTCTGTACTGGCACAAGAAACTGAACTTAAAGTTGAACTTTGTACCTTACTGGGTCCTGGCTGCTCCAGGATTTTGTCATTCTCTGTCAAAGCCATTAGCCCTTGGCATTGATTGTCTTCTTGTTCATATATAGACTCCATGATCTGCATGAATTCTTCTTCTTCTTCTTCTTCAGCAAACAGCCCTATGTATGCCTCAGCATCAGACTCAGTTTCTGAAGAAGAGATATCTGATAGAGTCTTCTCCTTCTTGGCAACAAAAGATTTTTCTTTCTTGCCTTTAAAATGAGTCTTCTTCCTGTCACTAGACTCCTTTCTCTTTTCAGGACAATCTGCAATAACATGACCTTGTCTATTGCAGCAATAGCACACTATTTTTGAAACAGTTACTTTGCTAGATTTAGTCCTCTTCCTGTCCTTCTTTGAAGCCTTTTTATCCTGATAAAAATCTTCTTTTCCCTTTGAAGTAGAAGGCCTTGTCTTCCACTGTTTCTTCTTCAAGAATTTCTGAAAATGTCTAGTGAAGGCAGCAAAGTCTTCATCACTTTCGCTGCTTTCAGACTTTGTGCTGAATGACTCATCTGACTCTGATTCAACTATCTTTGGAGGTGGAGTTGGTGACTTATTCCTGCACTTCCTGGAGGCTTCTGTCTTGAAAGCTACTGTTCTTTCCTTGTGTTCAGTTCTTGTTGATTTCTCCTCCTCTTTTCTCACTGTCAACTGCATTTCATAAGACAATAACTTGCCAAACAGTGTAGGTGGAGAAATTTCTCCCAACTTAGCCATTTCTCTAATGATACAGATCTTTGTGTCCCAATCTTTAGTTAGGGACCTTAGGAACTTGTCATTTAGTTCATAATTACTGAACTCTCTTCCATAAGACATGAGTTCATTCACTATCCTCTAGAACTTCTTATAGCACTCAGTTATGCTATCACCCTTTCCTTGTCTAAAACTTTCATACTCTTGATTTAGCAAGGATTTTCTATCTTGCCTAACTTCTTCAGAACCCTCTATATACACAATAAGAGTGTCCCACATCTCTTTGGCTGTCTTACAGTGTATTAGATTCTGAAAAGTTGCATCATCTATGGCACTCACTATAATGTTTTGTGCCCTTTTGTCCATGGTGGCTAGGACAATCTCATCCTTAGTCATTTCAGAGAAATCCTTTGGTGTTCTCTGATTTGCATCTAGAACTGATATCTTCATGGGCACATATGGCCCCTCTTTTACTGTGATGTAGATCCTAGGGTCTGAGGCTTCCATAAACAGCCTTACCCTTTCCTTCCAGATCCCAAATATCTCTTTCCTACATAGAGGTAATTTCATGGACCTCAATTCCTTGTGATTCTCAGAGGAACCCATGGTTCTTGAATTTCTTGAATCTGTAATTTGCCTTAGACTGAATCTGCCAATCAGGATCTCCTCAGACTGTTAGTCCTTTTTGAGGAACTTGGCTCTGATACCACTTGAAAGATATAGTACTTAAACACCTAGAGGGGGGGTGAATAGGTGACCTAATTCTTTTTAAACTTTAATGGCAGCAATCACAGCAAAGCACAACACAGCAAACACAGAGTTTTATAGTGGTTCCCCAAGCTTTGGGTACATCCACTTTCCCCCTTCGCCTATCTAGCAGTGTACTAGATTCGGCCAAACTTCACCACTATCTCAGAACCCAAACTGGTTCCTACACCTCAAGCCCAAGGACTTACAACTCAGCTTTTCCACAAAGCCTACACTCAGCCACAAAGGCCTACACTCAGCCACCAAGGCCTACACTCAGTCACAAAAGGCCTACACTCAGAGAATCCAATCTCCTAGACTCAGGCTCTCAAGCCCTACACTCAGCCTTTATAATTACAGGCTTACAATCACTCAGATCCAAAGGATCTTACAAAATAAAAATGAATTTACAATTGTTAACTCAACAACTCAGAAACAAGAGAGGGGAGTTGTGAGTTTCTTGATGAGTTCTTGGAAGAACTCAGCTGGATTCAATCTGACTTAGCTTTCTTCAAAGCTTCTTGAAAGTAGAACTCAATTAGATTGACTCCTTCTGCAGTTGATCCTTGACCTCTGCTTCTTAAGATCCAGAATAAATCTGAACCCTTCTTCTCAGCCTAGTTCCAACGGCTGATTTCTTGGATGGAGCTCTCTCTCTCCAACTTCTTAGATCCGCACTTGGACAGCTAGATCTTCTTGTCTTGATACTTGATCAATAAATTGAACAACTCTGTGAACAACTTCAACAACTATTTTAACCACTTGAACAACTGTTTCTGTAGACTGTATGTGCCTATTTATAGGCCTTCTTCATGGTAACCGGCTGGTCCGGTCCATAACTGAATTCTGACATCTCTGACAGGTGCTGTAGACCGGCTGGAACGGCAGCTGTCAAGTCATCCAGTCAGTTCTTGAAAGTTCTCTAACTGTCTGAAAGTGTCGAGACTTTCTGTCTTTAAGTGTCGACACTTATAGACCAAGTGTCGACACAAGTTGTGTAAGTGTCGACACAAGTCTACAAGGTGTCGACACAACTCCTTGTGTTGTAGATTCTATGTCTCGACACAGTTTCTTCTTCAGGTGTCGACACTGAAATTGAGTGTCGACACAAGTACTTGAACTTCTATCTTTTGCTGAATTCTTCTAAGTGTCGACACATCTCCTTTGTGTCGACACATCTTCATGTGTTGAATCTGTTAAGTGTCGACACTGCTTCTTGGTGTCGACACATAGTCTTCTATGTTGATACTTGCTGAGTGTTGACACAGCTCCTTATGTCGACACTTGATTCTTCTGTTGAGACTTCAGCTGAGTGTCGACACATTCCCATAGTGTCGACACTTGTACTTAGAATATTTTGTTGATCTTGCTGTTCTTTGCTAAGTGTCGACACAGCTCCATGTGTCGATACTTTCTTCAAGTGTTGAGTCTTCAGCTGAGTGTCGACACATACTATCTTGTGTCGACACTTTATTTAAGTGTTGACTCTTCTGTTGTGTGTCGACACATTGTTCTGGGTGTCGACACATACTTCAAATGCTAACTCTTCTGTTGAGTGTCGACACATTGTTCTGGGTGTCGACACTTATACTTATTCTCTGCTGACTTTTGCTGAGCGTCGACACAGCTCCAAGTGTCGACACTTTCTGGTGTAGACACAGTTCTTCTAGGTGTCGACACTGCTGTTAAGTGTCGACACAGCTTTGCTGTACTTTCTTCACTGAGTGTCGACACAGCTCCTTATGTCGACACTTTGTGTCTGGTGTCGACTCTGCATCCCAGGTGTCGACACAATGACTCCAAGTATCGACACTGCTTGTCTGGGTGTCGACACAAGTCTTCTTAAGTGTCGATACTTTCCCTCTGGGTGTCGACACATGGACTTAGAAATTTTTGCTTCAGTCCTGCAAATACTTAACCTGCACAAGTAACTCAAAAACACATCAAATACATTTTGATGTATATCATTGAGTTGGGTGAGGCTTCTTCAAATCAGGTACATTTAACCAATGTACCCAACAAAATCAGGTATCTCTTACTCCTGCTATATTAACAGAAATTTTTCAATTAAGTACTGGTCAAGATTCTCTTGAGTTGTCTGGAGAAGAGTTTGCAAGTATGCTTGATAGGATGGGTCATTCAGCAGCAAACCCTAACAAGCTGCTTAAGAAAAATCTGTCAGTGGAATACAGGTTTCTAGCAGATGTTGTTGGAAAGGTCATGTTAACAAAACATTCTGCCCATGATACCATATCCAGGTATCAATTCTGTTTAATGGGTGCTTTGGTGGATAAGAAATAGTTGAATTAGGGAGAAGTTTTTTTGACCTAATTAAGAAGAAAGTGAATAAGAACTTTATCAATTTTGGAAGGATTCTAGGGCTATTTCTTCATAGCAGATGCCCTGAGCTGCTTGTTTCAAGTGGGATGCATATCAATGCCTCTAAGAGGTTAACCTGTGCCCCTTTTGGCAAATGGGACAGGCAAATTGCAAAGCCAAGCAGAGCCTCTGCAGTCATCTCAACTTCAGGCACCAGGACTGATCCAGTCACTTCCCCTCAGGCAACTGCCCCATCAGAAGAACTGCATGCCTCCTCATCTCCACCTTCTCCACCTACTGTTCCCTCAACAAATATCACATCCACCATAACCATCTCAATTTCATCCCCCATATCCATTCCATCTCCAAACTCAATTCCTTCACCAACACCAATATCCACTGAAGATGTTTTCCATCCATTACATCATTATCCACGCATAACCATTAACTCATCATCTCACCTTCCATCCTTCACTCTCTTAGATGATTCCTCTATGGATGATTCTCACTCCTCACCCCTTGAGTCACCATCTTCTTCTACATCATATCAACAACTACTACAAGAAATCATTGCTCAACCATCCTTCACTCCATCTATCTCCATTCTATTAACTTCCATCTCCATCATTCCTATATCTCAACCATCAATTCTACCATCCACATTAACACTTTCTCCAACCACATCTACAGCTCCTCCTACATCCATCTCTACCACACTCATCTCTACCTCTACTCAAGCACCACTTGAGCAAGTAGATCTCTCATCCATAGCATATAAGCTCTATGAGATGTTAGATCCAAGGCTATCACTCCTACTGGAGACCTCCCTGGCTCCACTTCTGAAATCAGTTCAGGAGTTATCTGACAGGCTTTCTTCTCTATATCCTCATCAGGTAATCCCTTCTGTTGGGTGTCTTGATCCAGTAACTACTGAATCTAGGCAGGGGAGATGCCATATGAAGTAGAGAGATTGCCTACTTCAGAGATTCCAGTTCCAGCTCTAGTTCTAGTTATAACAGTTGATCTCAGGTCACTGCTGTCAGAGTTTGATACTGTTTACCTCAGCTGTCTTCCAGATCAGAAAAGTGAAGATCTTACTAAGGCCATTGTGTCTATTTCTAGCTGTGAGCCCAACATAATATCTTCTTATATAAATTCTTTCAAGGCTGTGGATAGTGCTCCTTCAGTTTTTGTTGTTCCTGCTGTTGCTGCTGATGCTGTTTTAGTTTTTGATGATGTGCTTATGACAGAGGCTAATGAATCTGAGCCTGCTGTTTCTGTTGTTATTATTTCTGAATCTGTTGTTCCAGTTACATCTGTTAGTGCTGTTTTTGTTACTGCTGCTGCTGCTGCTGTTGTTTCTTCTGTTCAATCCCAACAACAAAGAGATTACATCAAAAGGATTGATGAACTATATGACAATCCTCAGAGCTCAGATAGTGATCAATTTAGAACTGATTCTGATGATTCCTCTACAACCATTGCAAGGAAGAGGAAAGCTAGAAGCAAGGCCATAAAGAAAGTTCCCTAGGAGAAAATTAAAGATGTAAATGATATTCCATACTATATTTTGCATGATTGTCCAATTTCAGAACCATGGATGCAGTTTTCCAGGAATCAACTAAGGGCAATGAAGAAAAAGAGGAAATATGATAAAGGATCATCTCACTTCAATCCTCCTCCTCCTCCTTCACCAGATGCAGGTACTGGTGGAAGTTCTGCTTATCAGTCATCTGTTGCTAAAAGTCAAAGCACCTCTCAGTTTCAAGGAAGATCTCAATCAAGAGGCTACCAGTCTAGAAGAGGAAAGTATAGGGGAAATCAAAGAGAATTCAAAGTTTATTCCAAAGGTTATTCTAGGCAGCATCCTTATCATAGGGAAGGACAAGGTCCCACTGACTCTACATCTGGTCATTTCCCTTATAAGTTAAAAGATCTATTTTCTTCCAGAGCTACTCCTGATGATTCATCAAACAGATATGAACCTCCTGTTCCATTTGAAGACCCAGAGAATAATCTTACTTCTTGGACAGTAAGAATGAAAGAGTTGGATGCACTAGATCAAATTAAAAAGGTAAGAGAACAAGGAAGAGATACATCAAATTTCACCACTCTATCAGAACAGAGAAAGAAAGAACTTGAAAGATATTCTTCCAGCAAATTCTTTGACTCAGAAAGCTATATGAAGCTGCACCTAGAAGTTGTAGTCCCCAGGACAAAACATCAAACTTCTCTAGGTGCAGATGATGACAGAAGATTCAAAAAAGAAGCTCTTAACCCTAACAGAAAAATAGTTCTCAGAAAGAGCAAGGAAAAGGAATTATTATGTAAGCTGACAGTGTTATCTATTCTGACTTTCTGATGTGATTTTATATATGTTTCTGCAATGCTGTTTTTGGTTTTATATCTGCATTGTATGCTTTTATTTCCTATGTCATGTAAATAGTAATCCTAACCCAAATAGGGGGTGATTGTTGGAACACCCTATTACTGATTTGGGCAAGGATCACTATGTCCTTAGGAAAATTATTTTGACCTCCTTGTATAGTTTTTAAGGTCAATTATAGTGAGTCTAAGGGTTAGAATTTAGGCCTGAAAGCTGCCCCCAAGACCCTCAGATCAGATATTCAAATTCAGGAGACTAAGTCATTTTCGTCGAGCTCAGGTCGACGAATCGTCGAACTCAGTTTGATTATCTCTGAGCTCAGGTCGACGATAGTTGAGCTCGGATCGACGATTTCTGTTTCCAGTCTAGTTCCAGTCTATGAGCTCAGGTCGACGGTAGTTGAGCTCAGGTCGACGATTTTCTGGAGAGATCGACGATTCTTAAGATTCAAATTCAGACAGTTATGGAATTCTATCTTATTTATTCCTAGCATTTATGTCAAGGATCTTGTAGCCGTTTCAATTAATCTGGAGCAAGTTTCAAGGGAGATTTAAAGGAATGTTTTCTAGGACTTTCCTCCAGAGACAAAATTCATTTAAGGAAGTCATTAATGAGTGGCTAATGGATATCTTAGAGACAGAGAATCAATTCATTCTTTTCAGATCTAAGGAATAAAAGAGGATTTTATTCTGCTACTCTGAACAGTTACACACAGAAAGAGAACAGTCACAGACAGACACACAGAGAGAATTCATTCAGAACACACACACCACTGAAGGAGATCAACATACAGAAAAGAAGATTTTCTAGATCTCTTTTGACTCAAGTGTTCAGAGGCTTCATCCATCAAGACTCCAGACACTACACATTTCAGCAACTGCTGGAATCATCCTTTGCTGGAGATCTCATCTCTTGAAGGCCTATCACCCTAGTGCAAAGCTTCTTTTCCTGAACAACTTCCAGATCTCAGGGGGAGCTTTGACAACATCATCCACTAGTCTTCTCTCTGATTGTTGATAGAGAAGAACATCTCACCTCTTTCTTTTTCTGCTGTAAAAGGGTTTCTCAAAACTCCCTTCAAAAATTTTGTGCTGGTTTCTGAGACCCTGTCAAAATTCAGTGGTGGCAAGACACCTGATCAAAAAATCTAGTTTGGTTTTTGAGCACCTTATCAAAAGCTCATTGGTGCCCAGGACACCTGATCAACTCATCCTGCAGTGGATTCCTACCTAGGGTGGTAGAAGAGTGGATGTACCCAGATTGATTGGGGAACCACTATAGCTCATTGTGTCTTCTGGTTGCTACATTTTGTTTGCTGTGTGCTGTATTTTTATTTCTTGCTTTCATAATTTTTATTTACTGCAAGCACCTTACACATATATTTAAATTAAGTCTTCCAATGCAAAATAATTTTTAACTTGAAAATTATTTTAATATACTCTATTCACCCCCCCCCCCCCCCCCCGCTAGAGTTAAGGTAGATCTTATCCCCACTTTCAGTTCTAGAAGAAAAATACAAACATATTAGATATCTAGAATAGAAATTTACTGAGAGATTAGAGATTGTGATTAACCTTTCTCAATCTCTTGATATGTTGTCAAAAGCTGCAACTTATCAGACCTCTGAGAAGCTGAGTATTAATCACACAAATTATCAAGTCAAATCAAATATCCCTGATAAGTTGACAGTATTTCAAAAGGTGAATCTACCTTCTAAAACTGTCAAGTTTGCACCTCCCCTTAAGGATCAATCTAATGTGTGCTCTACTAGTGGGGTGAAGACACATGATCTCTGAAGGAGTGATGATGTCCACTTTAGCCATAATGTCCAGGATAATTTCTTTAGATTTGGATCCAAATATCCTTTATCTAAAGAGATGAGAGAGACCACTTGATGGCAGGCTCCAAAAATACAATTGCCCCATCCTGGACCAGCTGTATTTAGTTCTTCGGCACCTTCACTCAAGAAGAAGGAAACAACATCATGCAATGCTCATCTAGCAAAGTCTGGAGCTGCTCATATCTCTCATGGACAACAATTTTGTGTTGTCCTGAAGAGAAGGTACAATATTCATAAATGTAGGTGTTGTGGGAAGGTGAGACACTTTGTCATTGATTGTTGGCACAACCTGAATATAGCTAGTGGACAGAAAGGTGCTCAACTCAGATAGAGAGTTGGGCAAAGTTTTATAATGCTAACAAGAACCTAGAACCCAATTATTATTGGGTGCCTAAGGGTAAATGATTTTTTTTGCAGGATAGTCCAAATACCTGTCTAGATAAGACTTGATATTTGAACAATGGTTGTTCCAGGCAAATGTCTGGGACAAGATGATTTCCTAAGAAATATGCTCCATGTAAAGCAATAAACTGAGGTTGAGGTTGTTTAGTGTGTAATCCTCAAAAGTAGAGATAGCAAGCCTCAAGGTAAGTCTCTCTCTCTCTTATATAGAGACTAAGTTTGCAAATTGATGAATTAAGTTAGATGTGCTTAGGATGAACCTAATCAAGCACACCAATTAGAAAATAATGATTCAATTATTCTTCATAATTATCTACACTGTTAACTTATGCAACATTTACTCTCAAGTTCAAATAAATTATAAATCAATGCATAATGAGGTTGCTAATAGATCTGGCTTATTAGCATGTTAGGTCTCCATTATATTTAAAATTAATAAAATATTTTGAATAATGGTGTGTCAAATAGAATGTACATCCAGACAGTGAGGGAAGCTACAAATTAATCAAGCATTGAGTAAATGAAAGAAAAGCTGAGAGGTATAATAGAAGCGCTAAATGCCCTGTATCATAATAGGAAGCGCAACACAAGCCGTAAGACCTAAAAGTACTAATTTTAGCTAAAATGTTTAATTGGCTATTCTAATGATAAAGTAATTAAACTTTTTTGTTATAAATATAAAGGCGACAAGAAACGAAAAGCCACACCACTCTTAAAAGCCTTAACCTTAGCCGTCGAGACCAAAACCCACTCAGCATCTTGCCGCACTAGTTCGCCAAAGGTCACCAAGGAGCTCCAGGAGGGCTATGAAATTGTGAGGGATGGATTCAGTCATGCCTCGCCAGAGATTAAAGCACTGTTAAGAATGATTGAGACCACAGGTTTGGAGTACACCCTTTATGAACCCTCCACCATTCTTAGAAAATAGGTAGTAGAATTCTTATCCAACATTAAAGTGTCTTGCTCTCAAAACTCCCTTAAGTCTAAGATTGATGACATCATGATTAAGGTAAACCCTAAGGGACTAGGCAAAGTCATTCATATACCCTCCATCAACCCTAGCGAGGAAGAAGAACCCATCGTCATGGACAAAGACAGAGCTCTCAGGTGGTGTGGATACAGTGATGCCAAACCTAGGTCTCTTAAGATAAAATTCTTCAATCAGAAAGGTAAACTGCTAGTAGATATTGTAGGGAAAGCCCTTATCTGCAAACGTGAATCACATGACACAATCTCCAGGTTAATGTTTGATGTTATGATTAGGATAATCTTCAATAGGAAGACCTCTTGTTCTTCTCTCATCTACCAGAGCATAGTAGACTGTCTACCCACTCCAAACATGGGTAAAATTCTTTCTTTGTACCTAGTGAACACCTACCCCGATACATTCAAGCAGGAACATGGGGTGAAGATTCACTACCTGAAAAGAATGGATATAAAGACATTGGATAGATTCGCTAGGATCTTACCCAAGAGCCAACCTTCAACAACAAAGGACTCCTCAAGGGATAAGAGACAACAAGTTGCTGAAGTAGACAGTTCCTCCTGCTCTGAACCTGAGCTAGGAATTCCCCCCTGCTGATGTTCGTATGCAGACAGACATAACCCTGAGCCTCTCCTCGACAAACATTCAACTCCAGAATATGGTTGTGCATGTTGATAAAATCCATGCCAGCCCTAAGTTAGGATAAGTTTCAAAGAATGCTACTGAAGAAGAGGTTGCTGCAGAAGATGAGGCAGACATGACTAATACTGATGATGTAGTTGCAGTTGAAGTTATCCCTGCTGTAGAAGATAATCGTGAGCCTCCTGAGGCATTAGATACTTATCTTGATAGGTCAAGCCCAGATAAGGATGCTCAGTCTGAGGGGGAGCATAATCAGATGGATTTGACAACCTTAGACCAAGTTGTCAACAGATTGGTTAAGTCTGCACCCACTATAGGTAATACTCATACCCTCTTAATTAGCAGTGCTAATACAGTTTTAGCTAAAGAAATGACTCATTCTACAAGTGTTGTAGTTGAGGGGGAGTCTTCACAGGTCCCTGCTCTGATAGAAGTCCCTCTTCCATTAAGCCAAACCACCCACTACCCAAATCTCTAATGAGTTACTCCTAAACTATATCAAAGCACTCCTAGATGCTCAAACTACAACTCTCAAAGAGTATGTTGACCAATTAGTTGCCAAGCTAAGGGATGAATTATTAAATGAAGTCAAGGAATGTAAAGAAGAGACCTCTCACTTAAACAAACAGGTAACCACCTGGTTTGATATGGCTGGAAATGCTGGTATAAAGCTGACTACCCTCATGAAAGAGTTGGAAACAAGCCAAAAATTCTCTGCAGCTGACATAAGATATGTCAAGAACTATGTGAGTGTAACTGATGAGATGATCAGGGGTGCAACAGATCATGTAAATTAGCATGTCACCAATGTTGTTGTCCACTCTATGCAGGCAATACTTCTGAAAGATGTGTTGCTCACTGATAATGAGAGAATATTTCAAACTATATCAAGCAGAAATGAAGCCAACACCACTTTACTACAAATGACCATCCTTGAAGAAGGCAAAAAGGGGGAGAGCAGCCATGCTAAGACAGCATGACTCATTGAAAATCAAGCCTTCAATGTAATTCAAGGCACCAGGGTGGCACTGCACCTGCCCCTACTGGATAAAAAGTGGCCAGAGGACCTAGACTTCCCAACACAAGCTAGAGTTGCACATGATGCATAACTTGCTGCCAGAAGAAAAAGGGAAGGAACTCAGATGCCTAAAGAGTTCATGGCAAAGAGGAGGGCTGGGAACAAAGATGATCCAGATCATGAATAGTTAAGTGATGCCTCTGAATCCATCATTATAAATGCTTGGGTAAGCCATAGACAAGTCTTAAAGAATATTAATAGTGTATATCCTTCTGGGGAATGGATAAAGCATTTGAAAAGCAATTCCCTAAGGGAAAGAATATTCAAAGAAAATCTGGTAAGAAAGAGCAACCCTAAGAAAATGTCTCCCAAATATATTCCAAAGTCATTCTTTTACTTCAAAAGGCAGAAGAACAAAGCTGAAAACTTGAAGAAGACTGCTGTTACCAAGGATGCTGATGCAAGTTCATCAAAGAAGAGATGATATGAGGCTGCAAGACTTAGGGTTCTTTAAAATATTTAACCAATGTCTTGTAATGAATATCAATAGTGTAATAATATTAATCAATGTCTTGTAATGAATATCAACAATATAGCAATATCAAATCTCTATCAATGAAATTAATATGAGTTGACCCTAACCATATTGATGTGATAAATATGCATGCAATTCTCCTTCATATATCTGTGATTAATGAATATGCTGTTCTTTTATGTATATCTTATAATCACAAGTTTTGCCTATAGATTGTTTGGCTAAGGCTCTCTAAATTAGTTAATGATTAGGTATATCTTAATCATAATGTTTACCTTGTCAATGATTAATAAAGCTTTTGTTGTTAATCACACTGTTACATTATTAATGATTGATAATTCACCAGTACTATTGGTTATTGAATCATAGTGTTAAGCCATCTCATCTAATGAGAGTTATCCTATACTGGGATGACTAGTTGTCATGATAATGTCTCATGAGGACTATCATGATATTTTTTTGTTAATGCAGCTTAGCATGGATGAGTGTTTCTCTTCTTCAAATAGGGTGAGATTGTTGGGAATTGTGTCATACAATATTCCTCAGGATTTGAAGAGGCATCACCAATCATGCTAAGGGGCATAATGTATTTAATGTGTGCTTTAGTTCATGCATGCAGGTTGTCCTTGATTGGACAGGTGAACAAAAAGAATAAGCTGGAAGTTAGATAATTTGACTAAGACAAAAGCGATGAGACTGCTGAGACAGCTGAGAAGAATGTCTCAGCATAACCGCTGAGACAAAGCCAATAAAAATTCTCTAAGTCCAGAAGCGTTGAGTGAAGCAGGTTCACTCAACACTTCTAATGAAAAAGAAAACATTGCGACAGTTGAGAAGAAAATGCTGAGACAGGAGATAGTCTCAGTTGTGAAGAAGAAAGCGTTGAGACAGTTGAGAAGAAACGGCTGAGATAGGAGATAGTCTCAGCAGTGAAGAAGAAACCGCTGAGACAGTTGAGAAGAAACCGCTGAGACAGTTGAGAAGAAACCGCTAAGACAAGAGATAGTCTCAGCTGTGAAGAAGAAACCTATGAGACAGTTGAGAAGGAACCGCTGAGACAAAGCCAGTGAAAATTTTCTAAGTCCAGAAGCGTTGAGTGAGGCAGGTTCACTCAACGCTTCTAATGAAGAGCCAAGTCAGTTGGCGTTGAGTGACTTAATATCACTTAATGCTTAATGAATTCTAGAATTTTTCTAAGTCCAAAAAGTGATCACCACTACTGACGTCACCAGAAGTCAACAAGTCAAAGTAGTTCGTGTTGTTGTGGGAAAGCTACAACAACACCGGATGACCATTGTTGATGCCAGCAGAAGTCAACAAAGTTAAAATAGTTCATGTCGTTGCGGGAAAGTTGCATTAGCTTTGAAAGCTACTATTTGTCCTTTTCTGAGGGAGGTGACACTCACCATCCTTGGCTGGGCCCGCACTCAAATTGTGTCGTTGATTCAAATCAACAAATATAAAAAGAAGAAAGAAAATGGGATTATGTTTACGAAGAACACACGAAGAAAATACGAAAAATAGACGTGACTGGACTTCATCTTCTCCGACAAGCTTGAAAGCCAAGTCCAGCAGTGCAAGCTAGTAGGCAGAGAAAGATAGTTGAAGCTTTTTCCAGTTCAGTAAGTTTGTTTTTTGCAGAACAAGACAGTTGATTCATCTAATCAGCAAGGATATTGATGTGTGAAGGGCTGTTGATGGCGAGGATGCCCCGCCATTTGCTCGTGCCGACATGGAACTTGCTTTTGATCGCCGCCGCTACATGTTCGGGGACATTGATGGCCGTTGTCGCAACTGTCACCGCCGCCGCCGCCGCTACATGTTCGTAGACATTGATGGTCGTTGCCGCAACCGTCGTCGCCGCCTCCGCCGTCACTTCACATCATTTTGATTATAATGATAAAACATTATAATCAAAATAATTTTGTTAAACAATTTTTGTCTTAAGATTTATAAGTTTATAATTTATAAATTTATAAATCTTATTAGGTGTTTTTTTTCTTGTTGTTTGTTGTTTTTATTAAGCATGAGTGGTTAGGATTAGATTAGATTTTGATGGAGGGTGGATGGAGAGGGTGTAATATTATATATATGTGTGAGGTATTGGAGAAGGGATTATGCTTGAAGAAAAAAAAAACCCTAAGCTAAGGTGTGCGTGAAGCAGCCCCCATTCGGCCTGGCCGAACCTGAACCCGCGCCCCCTGGAATCGCAGGAAAAGCTGCTGCCACCGCCCCTCTTGGTGGCTATTCCCGCTGCTTCGGCAATCTCCTACCTCCTCCGGTGTGACTCCGAAGAAGGTGGCTCAGTTCTCCCATCCGGTGCGACTCCGGTGGACCCGTGGAAGTGTGACTCTTCCATAGTTATCTTTCTCCTCCTCTTTAAATTCAGATTTGGGTAACGAATTCCTTTCCCTAAAACTTGTGTAGTGATTCTATTTGGGTTGTGAGTTTGGTGGAATTCTAGAATCAAATTTTATCCTAAATCTTGATCACATGTTGCATTCTAAAATCTGAAATTATATTGCTTTATTTCCGAATTTTCGCGAAGGTTTTTGCAAGGATAGGTCCCCTTGAACGTTTGCAAGCCGGGGTTGGTTTAGCCTTTGGTTTCGAGCGGATCAAGTGGATTTGGTATATCCTCGTTTGATTTGGTTTTGAGGGCTGCATTTGGACTTTTTCCGAATCGAATTTCTTAGTCCATAGCACTCTCCATGTGAATGGAAATGTGGTGATATGACACTAGATGTATGGCTAGGTTATGAAAATGTGTATGTGAATGTCTCGTGCAGGTTTGGATGGGAAATTCCCCCTTGTGAGATCGCAACATTATAGACGAAACTCCGCCGAAATTTTAAGTTTTACGCGCACACCACGTGTTCGTTAAAATTCCCCTTAGGAACCCCTTTGCCTTTTCGTGCCTTAATCCCATTCCCGGGAGTGTGCTACATCAATTTGGTATCAGAGGCGGCACAAAGCTTTCTTAATCTTTGTCGGTCCTCCCGCGTCACCCCTTTTTGCACTTAGGCACGCTTGTTGGTCTTCTATTTATTTTCTTAGTTATATATAAAAACAAATTGTGTTTCCTAAAATATCTCAAAAACAAAAAAAATTGTTTTTCGTGTTCCCTTAGTTTGAGTTTTCATTTAGACCTTATGACGCACATTGGGAGTTCCGCTCACCCACCTTCATTCGTTGATCGAAACGTTATGTTAGCCCAGTATTTGACACCACCACCGCGCACTTGTAGGCTTGTTAGCGTTCCTGTTCCGACCTATGATGGGATAGGTGGACCGCGAGTATTTTTAGGTTGGGTGAAGGATATTGAACGTTATTTTGAGCAGTATCATATTATGGACCCCCACAGGATTCCCGTTGCGAGACTACAATTATTAGGTCGAGCCCAAACCTTCTGGCTCAATGAGGAGAGACGTTTTGGGACGTCCCTCGACGACTCACTTGTAGGTTGGAAGATTATGAAGAATCTATTAACGGATGAGTATTACCCTCCCTACTGTCGCCCCCACTTTTCTGATTATCTGAATGAGTCGCCACCTACGACTTTGCCTACGTCGAACCAGTATGTCCCCTCGTACTCCCATACTCGGATATCTCATGATTTTGTTTCTCCCCGCCAGGGCACTAGACCCGTTTTTGATCATAGGAGCGACTATAAGCCTCACGCTAGATCCTTGCTCCACCCTGATCTCACTATTTCGAGCACTCGTACTCCAACCTTTAGGGAGAAAGAAAAGGTTAGGTCATCTGTCCCGCCACCAATCGTTGTCACTACTCAGAATGTTATAAAACAGCGGGTGAAGCCTAGGAAAGAAGTTAAGATTTGCAAGGAAGACGCTACATGTTATGCTTGTGGGTTGATTGGCCATTATGCTGTGGAGTGCCCCACTAAGCCTAGGGTTTTGGCTCTTTTAGCGTCGACGTCTAAGCCCGCCACTGAGGGCAATGTCAATTTTTCCGACGACTGTAGTGACGAAGAGGAGAGCGGATATCCTAGTGACTTGGATGATGATATCTCCCCTGAGATATCCCTCCCTGGGATTAACCCATTTCCCCTCGACCTTATTTCAGGCCCGTCTCCTAAGACCGTTGAGGGATCGTTCGCTGTACCTATTATATTGGAAGATGTACCTAACGAGGGAAGATTATTTTTGGATGATGTTAGCGCTGAAGACCCGAAAGAGGTTACTTTGATGTTATCTCCGTTGCCTGCAACCCCATGTGGAATAAAAAATTTGTCGGGTTCGATTTTGCCTCTTTTAGAGATCGTTACTGATTATGACTTGGCTGAAATATCTAGTGGGTTGGAAGACATTTCGGCTGAGTTGGTAGAGTCCACCTGTGATGAATGTTTATCTGAGAGTGAGTTAGGTGATGACGATCCAGTTGAGTTTTCTATAAGGACGAATCCACTATTTGATCTTCCTCTTGCTTTGGTGGGCTGGCACCCGGTGGATTTTTCTTGGACGTTAAATCCGTGTTTTGACGGTGAGTATGACTTAGCTCCTCCGGCATCGACCATGTCGACTTGCCTTCTGAGTCACTTGCCTCGATTAGATGCTTTGTTAGGGACCGAGCTTGTCATTTCTTGTCCGAGCTATTTGGAGGTGCCTATTTATCTAGCTCCCTCGTTAGACTTACCTAGACAGATGTGTGTGTGCGAGTTGTTAGTTGTTGCGTTCGCTCCTGCCACTCCAGTTCCTAGATCTGACTATGCTTTTCCTAGGATGGGCCGTTCATCTGACCGCGTGGCGTTTGGTGAGGCTTTGTGTTGGACTGCTCGTGCTTCCTTGGCTCTGGGGATTTTTGATGTGGTGTCCCCTAGACACACTTATTTGCCAAGCCCGGTCGCACGCATTTATCCTCCACCTTTTGATGATCCGTGCATGCACACGTTAGTGAACCTAGTTGGATATGTTGAGTTGTATCACACGTGCGTCCTTTCAAATCCGGGAGCGTCCAAATCTCTAGTTGGTGGTGAGCATTTTTCGTTGGCATTTATTTATGACATTTTTCAATCAAAATTTACAACTATGACGTTGGACTTGTTTTGTGGGCTATGCATTAGTGAGTGTCCGTATGCGGACAAGTCTTCGTCTGCGACTACGTGTGATTTCACGGCGACTGTTCCTTTTGATTTGGTGTCCTCACGACATTATTACCCATCAAATCAAATTGCACATATTTTTCATCCATCCTGGTACGATCTGCAAGTACACATGTCGTCACCTTATGTCAGTGTCTGTGAGTTGCATCACTTTCACGACTGTTCACCTCCGAGAACTCCTGACTGCAGAATTGTTGATTCCAATTTAGTCTGGTTAGCCCACGAGTGGATACCTTCGGGTTCCGTAACAAAATTATTACGTTGGAGCGCCGATCCTTTCATGATCTTCAACAATTTTGGATTTAACGCAATTTTTTTGGATTTTTATGATGCAATCACTGTTTCGCCGTGGTTCAATTTTTCGGATTTAATTTTGCATATCTTGTTTCCACCCGAGTGGTTTTCTCCGACGTTTCTCTCTTCCACTTCAGATTCTCTTGGGTTGAGAGGTGAGATTCTTTTTGTGTCGCACTTCCATTTGGGTTTCCTGGTCCTCGCATTGGATGGTAAGATCTGCACTGCTTTTCTTTATGCTGACACATCTACGAGGTTTCCTGTTGTTCTTGCTCATGACAGGTTTTGTTCTATTGCGGATGTCTGCACTGCTTGTACTGCCCTGTGGATGTCCGCTCTTGCTATGCTACCGGTGGCTGCTGCTGTCTCCTGCGCTTCTCTCCATGGCCACTCATCGGGGATGAGTGATTTTGAGCGGGGGAGGATTGATGGCGAGGATGCCCCGCCATTTGCTCGTGCCGACATGGAACTTGCTTTTGATCGCCGCCGCTACATGTTCGGGGACATTGATGGCCGTTGTCGCAACTGTCACCGCCGCCGCCGCCATCGCCGCCGCTACATGTTCGTAGACATTGATGGTCGTTGCCGCAACCGTCGTCGCCGCCTCCGCCGTCACTTCACATCATTTTGATTATAATGATAAAACATTATAATCAAAATAATTTTGTTAAATAATTTTTGTCTTAAGATTTATAAGTTTATAATTTATAAATTTATAAATCTTATTAGGTGTTTTTTTTCTTGTTGTTTGTTGTTTTTATTAAGCATGAGTGGTTAGGATTAGATTAGATTTTGATGGAGGGTGGATGGAGAGGGTGTAATATTATATATATGTGTGAGGTATTGGAGAAGGGATTATGCTTGAAGAAAAAAAAACCCTAAGCTAAGGTGTGCGTGAAGTAGCCCCCATTCGGCCTGGCCGAACCTGAACCCGCGCCCCCTGGAATCGCAGGAAAAGCTGCTGCCACCGCCCCTCTTGGTGGCTATTCCCGCTGCTCCGGTGATCTCCTACCTCCTCCGTTGTGACTCCGAAGAAGGTGGCTCAGTTCTCCCATCCGGTGCGACTCCGGTGGACCCGTGGAAGTGTGACTCTTCCATAGTTATCTTTCTCCTCCTCTTTAAATTCAGATTTGGGTAACGAATTCCTTTCCCTAAAACTTGTGTAGTGATTCTATTTGGGTTGTGAGTTTGGTGGAATTCTAGAATCAAATTTTATCCTAAATCTTGATCACATGTTGCATTCTAAAATCTGAAATTATATTGCTTTATTTCCGAATTTTCGCGAAGGTTTTTGCAAGGATAGGTCCCCTTGAACGTTTGCAAGCCGGGGTTGGTTTAGCCTTTGGTTTCGAGCGGATCAAGTGGATTTGGTATATCCTCGTTTGATTTGGTTTTGAGGGCTGCATTTGGACTTTTTCCGAATCGAATTTCTTAGTCCATAGCACTCTCCATGTGAATGGAAATGTGGTGATATGACACTAGATGTATGGCTAGGTTATGAAAATGTGTATGTGAATGTCTCGTGCAGGTTTGGATGAGAAATTCCCCCTTGTGAGATCGCAACATTATAGACGAAACTCCGCCGAAATTTTAAGTTTTACGCGCACACCACGTGTTCGTTAAAATTCCCCTTAGGAACCCCTTTGCCTTTTCGTACCTTAATCCCATTCCCGGGAGTGTGCTACATCAGCCGCCAGCCTTCAACAGCAGATAGTTGTTCTTCAGTGCAGCAGAGAAGTAGTTAACTGTAGAAGAAGACTCATTCCTTCTACAGCAAGAGGGCTGGACTGATATCTGCTCAGTCTAGCAAGGTAAACTCAGAGATTTATCTCTGAGTCAGTGCTTTAAATTTAATTCAACATCTTGTTTAAATTCCTGTAGGATTCAGGTTGTCTGAATCTGAGTCGTAGGTCCTTTTGTGCCTGAGGTAGGTGACTAATTAGTCACTGAGGAAGGTGCCCTGCTGGGGTACTGTAGTACGATCCAAATGTGGATCTGAGAGTAGGGTTGTCCTCCCACCCTGAGTAGTAGGGCCTAGTGCCTGAGGTAGGTGACTGTTGAGTCATTGAGCTATTGGTGACAAGTATGTTATTGAGTTGTAGGCCTTGGAGGAGGCTGAGCTGTAGTTATAATACCCATGTCCGTCACATAGCATATATCAGTAGGTCCGGCCGAGGCCCGATGTCATATACCATAGACAGACTGAAGAGTTATGAAATGAAGCCATCCTTCCAATAACACATGTCCTACACAGAGTACATTCTAGCGGAAGCATTTTAAGAGTTGCAAAGAAAAGAACCCAAGCCAACAGCATGAATGTCCACGAAATACCCAAATTAGGAATGAGCGTACAAAATACACAAAGTACTTGGCCTTACAAGAATTTACTTAAAATAAACAGTGTTTTTCAAACATCGGCACGCAGGCCGGTCACACATAAGTATAACAAGTAAACATTCGCATTGGCCTTCGAGGGCCGGCTCAGCAACCAAGGCTTCAGCCCGCTATTTGACAATAGGCACTGCAGCACTTGCAGTAACAATCCACCGCAGCGGTGGTGAAAGAAATTGTACCTAATCACCTAGAGGGGGGTGAATAGGTGACCTAGTCTTTTTAAACTTTTTAGGCAGATTGCAGATTATAGATTTATAAACAATTCTTCACAGTAATCAATCAGCAATCACAGAATAAACAAGCACACAGTGAACACACAGATTTATAGTGGTTCCCCAAGGTTTGGGTACATCCACTTTCCCCCTTCGCATATCTAGTAGAGTACTAGATTCGGCCAAACTCCTCCACTATCTCAGATCCTCAGATCTTACACTCAGAACCCCAAACAGGTTCCTACAGCTCAGGCCCAAGGCCCTACAACTCAGTCTTCTCCAAAGACCTACACTCAGCCACAAGGCCTACACTCAGCCACAAGGCCTACACTCAGCCACAATAGGCCTACACTCAGAGAAATAGATCTCCTACACTCAGTCATACAGGCCCTACCACTCAGCCTTTATAATTACAGGCTTACAACTCAGATCCCTAAGGATCCTACAAGAAATTTAGAATACAAAGTATATACCTACAACTCAGAGAAAAGAGAGTAGAGTTGATAGGTTCTTGATGAGTTCTTGGAAGAACTCTGCTGAGATCAACCTCACTTGGCCTTCTTCAAAGCTTCTTGAATGTAGAACACAATAGGATTGATTCTCTGCAGCTGATCTTCAATCACTGCAACTTAAGATTCAGAACTAGGTCTGAACCCTTCTTCACAGCCTGGTTCCAACGGCTGTCTTCTTGGAAGGAGCTCTCTCTCTCCAACTTCTTAGATCTTCACTTGATTCTTCAATGAATAGCTAGATCTTCTTCTTTGATTGTTGATCTCTTGTTGTAAATCTCAATCTTTGAACATCTCTTTCTGTTGACAGTATAAGCCTATTTATAGGTCTTCTTCATGGTGACCGGCTGATCCGGTTCCTAACAGCTTTCTGACAACTCTGACAGTTGCAGTATACCGGCTGGAATGGCAGCTGTCAAGTCATCCAGTCAGTTCTTGAAATATCTGTAACTGTCTGAAAGTGTCGAGATAGTCTGTCTTTAAGTGTCGACACTTATAGACCAAGTGTCGACACAAGTTGACTAAGTGTCGACACTAGCCTTCAAGGTGTCGACACAACTCCTTGTGTTGTAGAATTCACTTCTCTACACAGCTTCTTCATCATGTGTCGACACTGATATTGTGTGTCGACACAATTTCTTGTTCTTCAGTACTTTGTTGAATTCTTGTAAGTGTCGACACAACTCCTTTGTGTCGACACATCTTCATGTGTTGAGCTTGTTCAGTGTCGACACTTCTTCTTGGTGTCGACACTTGCCTTCTGTGTTGATACCTTTGCTGAGTGTCGACACTTATCCTTGTGTCGACACATTCTTCTTCTGTTGAGACTTTGGCTGAGTGTCGACACATCTCCTTTGTGTCGACACTTGCACTTAGAATTTGTTGAACTTTGCTGAGTGTCGACACAGCCTCCTAGTGTTGACACTTCCTCTTGTATTGAGTCTTCTGCTGAGTGTCGACACATTCTTTCTTGTGTCGACACTTTCTTCAAGTGCTGAGTCTTCTGCTGTGTGTCGACACATTCCTCATGATGTCGACACTTATACTTAGACTCTGCTGAAATTTGCTGAGTGTCGACACAGCCTCCAAGTGTCAACACTTTCTGATGTAGACAAAGTTTCTCTAGGTGTCGACACTACTGCTAAGTGTCGACACTGCTTCTCTGGACTTCTCTTCACTGAGTGTCGACATAAACTGTATGTGTTGACACTTTCTGTCTGCTGTCGACTCTGCATTCCTGGTGTCGACACAATTACTCCAAGTGTCGACACTGCTTCTCTGGGTGTCGACACAAGTCTTCTTAAGTATCGACACTTTCCTTCTGGGTGTCGACACATGGACTTAGAATCTTTTCTGCTTTCCCTGCAAATACCTAACCTGCACAAGGCAACTCAAAATACATCAAATATATTTTCATGTATATCATTGAGTAGGGTGAAGATTCTTCAAATCAGGTACATTCATTCCAATGTACCCAACAATCTCCCCCTATTTGGAGAAGTCATAACCCTTAGTCAATGATATACACCATACATAACAAAATTACAGTATGATGAAAAACAGGATTATGCAATCAGGGAAAGTACATAAACATGTATTAAACAAAACATGTACACACATATATCTCAGAACAATTATGTAATAAATTTTTCACACATCACATTGTTCTAACAACTTTATCATATTCATTATACAAAAGTTTACAGAATGTTTAAAATCAAAAGATTACAACTGTAAACTGAAGATAAATTCTATTCTATTTCTGCTCAGCTTCCTTAATAACTATGCCCTTCCCAGACTGTATCTTTGCTTGCATAGGGGCTTCAGCATCTTCAGCAGCAGCAAGCTTCTTGCCTTTAAGATCCTTCTTCTTTAGTTCTTCAGCTTTGATCTTCTGCCTCTCAAAGTAATGATAAGGCTTGGGAAAGTACTTGCTAGGCTCCTGGGCAGTAGGAGGTAGCTTTCCCATCTTTGCCTTCCTTTTGTATTGCACAATGGCTTCTTGTCTATTCTCATGCTTCCTCCACTCATGTTCAGAATACCACTTGTTTCTATCTTGAATATTATCCTTGACAGCCTTCCAAGCAGTCAAAATGATATTCCTTGAAGTGGGGCTCCACTGTTCAAAATCAGGCCTTTGTTCAGCTTGCTCTCTGAACCTTTTCTTAGACAATATAGTCTCTTATTCTTTGAGCAGCAAAGCTTCTTGTTCTTTCAATATAGCCTCTAGCACTGGCTGAACCACTTTTTCTAGGATAACCTTCTGATTTCCCTCAGGTGGGCTATACATTGTTTGTATATCAGCTTGTATCACATCAAAGTCTGGTGGAGGGTAAATGACTTGAGCCACTTCAGCTTGCTCCCCTCCAAGATAAGCAGGATTAATCTCATACTCTGCCACATTGTTATCATCACATAAAGGAGGATAACCAAGAGTAGCTCTGATAGAATTAGAAATCCATTTTGCATGATCAGAGCTGGCTTTGACTAACACCCTCTCCCCCTTTATGACTTCTCTTTCCATGTGATCTCTTAGATCATCCTTTTGAAATCTTATTTGGGCATCAAAATAGTTTACTCCATCTTTAAAGAAAGGTTTCAACCTTTGGAGCTTCTCAGTTATCAACTTCTGAGAGTTTTCAATAGCAGAAGTAACAACAGTTATGCCCTCTTGTAAAGCTTTATCAAACTCTGCCTTAGCAGTAGCATTATATGTAGTCTGTCCAGCAGCTATATTCTTCATCTCTGTGGTAATTGCATTGTGTGAAGCTGTCAAATTATCATTCATCCTTATTTGATTCTCCAGAACATATCCTTGCTTCAGTGCAATGTCATCCACTTGAGCTTTGATTTTCTCCTAATGAGTAGCTAGATAGACTACAACATTCCCTCCCTTGTGGAGGCAGTCAGTCATCTCCTTCTTATTTAGATTCATCTCAAATCTAATAGACTTAATGTCTTGGGCCAGATCAAACTGTAAAGATTTATGCCCCTCATCCATATATGTTTTTATTGCTTTCCTTTGCTCATCAAGCTTTATTTGCATAGCAACCATCAGAGAACTGTAATCTACAGATGGTGCTGGCTGTGGGGTAGGCTGTGGTGCAATGGTTTGTAAAGCCTTCTTATAATTCTGGCTCCTTTTAAAGACTTGGAATTTCCTCTTTTTAGCTCTTGCAGCCTCCTCATCTTCAGAAGCTGAAGTGCTTGCTATTTCTACCCTCTCCCTATGTAGCTCCTGAACATCCTTTGGCTTCTCAGGCTCTTTCCTTGCAGTTTCTTCTAGAATCTCCACTTGCTCGCCCTCAACTTGGGACTTCTCTCCCTCAGCAGCAACACTTTCCTTCTCAAAGTCTGTTTGGAGTAGATCAGGGAATAGTTCTTCCAAAGTAAATTCTTGTGGAGGATGGGGTGGAGAAACTCTTGGCTCATCAACAAAATGATCAGATACTTGTTGAGCTGCAACAGATGTGTCCTCCATGACAACATCTGGGGGTTGACTATCAATCTGAGGTTGTTGATTAACATTATTTAATGAATCAGACAAAACAGTATCCTCTATATGGAAAACTAAGTTATTGATTTCAGTGAGTACCTCAAGTATGGTGTGGGTTGCTTGTTCACTCTCTAGTGGAGTTGGATCTTCCACTAGTAGAGGCTCCCCCTGGATAGAATCCTGGTGAAGTGGGCTAGCCTGTGGTAGCTCCCCCTGCCTCTCTACATCATCTTGTATAGCTGGAGACTTTCCAGCAATTCCAGTGTCTTCTTCATCCGGAGTGAAGACAACTTGCTCCTCATAGCTGCTAGATGAATCTTGAGCCACAGGGGCTATCTTCTTCTTCCTTTTCTGGGGTGTAATCTTCTCATGAGTAGGCAATTCCTTGGTTAAAACCCTATCCCATCTTGAGAAGATTCTCATGTCCATCTTCCTCATGTGATTGATCTTTGATCCTGCAGCTTGACTCATTACTTCTGGTATACTACCAGCCAAGTAAAGACTTAGTATCCTACCCAAATTGGGCTTCTTCATACTCTCTTTAATCTTATCAAAGACTACAACAAACCAATCAGTTGCTAGTTTGAAAATTATCCTTGTCATGAGACTGAACATATGTGCTGAAACTCTGTCATGCCCTCCAGGCTTGCACAAGATCACCTTGCCAACAATTTCAGAGAGAAATTTTCCTTGGCTGTTCATTCCCTTTCTGTTGAATACTGATCCAATTTTCAGCTTGGAATCCAGTCCACACCATGTTAAAGCTTCTCTAGTCTTAGAAGCAGAAACTTCATCTTCTTCCTTAGTCCTTGGTAGGTTTAGTACCTTTCTCAAACTCTTTGGTGAGACCTTCACCTTTTCTCCATGAACCCTTGACTTTATCTTGAGTCCAGATGCGTCTAGGGTTGCTCCATTCAGAAATTCTAGAACTTCTTTCTTCCATATCTTGGTTGGCTCTGAAACAAGAAAATCTAACCCTGAGTTTGCAACTAGGGTTACCACATCCTTGATCTCCGATTCTGCGTCATCAAACGCATGCCGCACCAGTTCATATCCTTCATTCACATTCTCATCGAGCTTGGGCGCCATTAGGGTTTGAAGAATTTGAATTGAGAGAAAAAAGGTGTCGACATACAAGTTTGGTCTCAAAACTTTGGTGAGCGTGTCGACAGACAATGGCGAAATCCTATTTATACCTTTCTAGGATTGAAGATGAAAGGACGCGTCAACTAACTTAAATTGTGTCGACACTGTTGAAAAGTGTCGACACAGACTTATAATGTCTCGACACCTATGTCTCGACACAAGTATAGTCGACAGAATATATGTGTCGACACTGGTTTATGTGTCGACACCACTCAACTCGACACTTAGTCGAGACTGTACTTCACTAATTCTGCATAAAGTCTAAGTGTCGACACCACCTTGGATGTGTCGACACCTACCCTGTATGTGTCGATACTAATTTTCTGAAGTGTCGACACCAACTTCCTAGATGTGTCGACACCTTTTCTCTGAAGTGTCAACACCTATTCTCTGTCTCGACACAGACAACTCTGTGTGTCGACACTATTTTACTTAGCCATTTCTGTAAACTTATTCTAAGTTTATCATACCTAATTCAATTTTGAACCTATTGAATTTGGTTTCTTCTAGGGGCTTAGTATACATGTCAGCTAGTTGATTATCTGTATTAACATACTCCAGTGAAATATCTTCTTTTTCTACATGTTCCCTTAGAAAATGATATTTTATTTCAATGTGTTTAGTTCTACTATGGGAAACAGGATTGTTTGCAATAAATATAGCACTAGTAGAATCAGAAAACAGTGGTGTTCTACTTACTTGAATACCATAGTCTTCTAGCTAATGTTGTATCCATAGAAGTTGAGCACAACAACTTCTGCAGCCACATACTCTGATTCTGCTGTGGATATAGCCACACCTGTTTGTTTCTTGCTACTCCATGATATCAGTCTTCCACCTAGGAATTGACAGGTACCAGTTGTACTTTTCCTATCTTCTTTGCAGCCTACAAAATCTGCATCTGAATAACCTGTTAGTTCAAAGTCTCCATTCCTAGGGTACCAAAGGCCTAGATAAGGAGTGCCCTTTAGATATCTCAGTATTCTTTTGACTGCTGTCAAATGAGACTCTTTAGGGCATGCTTGGTACCTAGCACAGACACATGTAGCATACATGATATCTGGTCTACTTGCAGTCAAATACAATAGGGAGCCAACTATCCTTCTATACAAAGTCTCATCTACAGGTTTCCCTGCATCATCTTTGCTAAGAGACATACTTGACCCCATAGGAGTCTTCATGGTACTGGATGAATCTATACCAAACTTCCTTATCAATTCTAGGGTGAACTTAGACTAGCATATGAATAAACCATTCTCAGTCTGTCTAACTTGGAGACCCAAGAAGAACTTAAGTTCCCTCATACTGCTCATCTCAAATTGTCCTTGCATAAGTTTTGCAAACTTCCTGCAAAGACCACTTTCAGTAGACCCAAATATTATGTCATCTACATATATTTGGACTAGTATGATCTTGCCTCTGGATTCCCTAAGGAATAGAGTTTTATCTATTTTCCCCCTTGTGAATTTATTCTCAATGAGAAAACTAGACAGGGTTTCATACCAAGCCCTAGGGGCTTGTTTTAACCCATACAAAGCCTTCCTAAGTCTATAGACATAATTAGGTTGAGTTGAATCAACAAAACCTGATAGATGTTCCACATAGACTTCCTCTTTCAGATTGCCATTCAAAAAGGCTGACTTACCATCCATTTGGTATACTTTAAAACCTTGATAGGTTGCATAGGCCAGGAACATTCTTATGGCTTCTAGTCTGGCTACTGGAGCAAAGGTTTGATCAAAGTCAATACCTTCTTCATGCCTATATCCCTTAGCAACCAGTCTTGCTTTGTTCTTAATAATGACTCCATGTTCATCCATCTTGTTCCTAAAGATCCACTTGGTTCCAATTATGTTGTGGTCTTTTGGTTTAGGAACAAGCTCCCAGACTTTGCACCTCTTGAACTGATTCAGCTCCTCTTGCATTGCCTCAATCCAATGAGGGTCTAGGATGGCTTCTTCAAACTTCTTTGGCTCTACTTATGATAGAAAACTGGAGTAGAGTATTGCACTCAGATTTCTGCTCCTTGTTTGTACCTCATATCTTAGATCACCAATGATTTGATCTGCTGGATGATCTCTTAGATGTCTATTAGCTGGAGGCATCCTGGCTTTAGGTTGAACTCATTCAGCTTCTTCAACTTGCTGCACTCCTTGGTCTTCTTCTGCATTAGGTACATGTAGTACTCCCCCTGGACAACAGCCACTATCATCTACATGCTGACTTGCAGTAGGTCCTTCTTCAATAATGAGCTTGTCCATCTTCTTAGTTACACCTGTGGAGCTGCAAATACTTCTAGACAACTCATGGTTAATAAGTCTAGCTTCATCAAATACCACATGTACTGACTCTTCTACAACTTGAGTAGACAAGTTGTAGACTCTATAAGCCTTACTATTGTTGTTGTACCCAACAAAGATCCCCTCTTGGGATTTGGCAGCAAACTTAGTCAAGTAAGACTTACCATTGTTAAGTATAAAGCATTTACAAGCAAAGATCCTGAAATAGGATAGATTTGGTTTTTTGCCTTTCACAATCTCATAGGGAGTCTTGTTGTGGCTTTTAGTAATGGTAGCCCTATTAATTACATGACATGAAGTATTCACTGCCTCAGCCCAGAAATATTCTGGGAGAGATGTATCACTTAATAGGGTTCTACCAACCTCAATCAAGGTTCTATTTTTCCTCTCAGCAATGTCATTTTGCTGAGGTGTTCTTGGTGAAAAAAATTCCTGAAATATCCCAAATTCTTCACATAGTTTTATCATGCTATCAGACTGGAATTCAGTACCATGGTCACTTCTTATCTTGACCACTGAACTGTCTAACTCATTCTGAATTTGTTTGACAAAGCTATAGAAGATACTAGGTGTTTCAGATTTCTGTCTAAGGAAGAACACCCAGGAAAACCTTGAGTAGTCATCTATAACCACAAATATGTAGACCTTCCTACCTAGGCTGTGAACTGGCATAGGATTAAAGAGATCCATATGCAAGAGGTATAAACACCTCACAGCATCTTTGTTTTCAATGCTATTAAAGGTGGATCTAGTCTGCTTGCCCTTTTGACAAGCTGAGCATATTCCATCTTTAATACACTTAACTTGAGGACCATTCCTCACTAACTCTTTGCTATAGAGTTGGCCAATTGTCTTGTAGTTAAGATGAGCTAGCCTCTTGTGCCATTTGACACAATGAGAGACTTTCTCATCAGCTACAAGACACACTGGAGAACCATTGCTCTCACACATAATGTCTAGGCAATAGACATTTCTCTTTCTATAACCAGTCAAAATGATCTTTTGATCATTTGACCTCCTGATATGACAACCATCTTTGACAAATGAGATGTCATATCCTAAATCACTCAATTGACTTATACTAATAAGGTTATGTTTCAAACATTTAACATAAGCCACTTGAGTAATTGTTATATGGGTACTATAAATGTTACTAAAACCCTTGATGATTCCTTTTTCAGAACCACCAAAGGTGACTTTAGGACCATCCTTGATTGGTGTGAAGTCCTTTAGCAATCCCCTAGTTCCAGTCATATGTCTGGAACATCCACTGTCCAAGTACCATATTGGGGCATGACCACTTGGACTTACCTGCAAAACAGATTAGTTGACCTTAGAACCCAAAGAATTCTTGGGTCCTTGGTGCTGGTTAGTTTGTCTCTTAACAAAGCTACCTGCAGATCTTCCAACAGGCAGTTTGTTACTCAACTTGGCACTAGAATTGTGCCAACAGTCTATGGCAAAGTGGCCTACCTTGCCACAACACCAGCACTCAAATCTATTGTACCTTTGCTTAGGTACATCCCTAGCTGTTTTATCTACAGCTGGCTTGTTGAGAGCTGGGGCCTTGCCCTTAGACTTGGACTGAACAATCCTAGCAGGTTTAGTAAACCCCAATCCAGCTTTACCCTTGAGAGGTATAAACTCATCAATCAAAGGTAGAACAGACTTTGGTTTAGAAAACCTAGCAACTATATCTTTCTCCTTCTGAAGACTAATCTCCAGACTTCTGATTTGATCATTCTTGAATGTTATAGTCCACATCTGAATAACAGTTATATTCTTCAGTCTGGCTATTTCATTTAACTTTTGATCAATCAGCTTCTCAAAATCAGTTGTAGCCTATTTGAGACTAGCAATTTCCTTAGCCTGACTCTTGGCCAAGGATTTGCTTTTCTTAAAAGCTTGCAACAGAACTCTATATTCATCAATCAATTGATGAATATCTCCTTCAGATTTAGACCCACTGGCATCATTTGATGCTGATGTAACTGAATCTGAACTAGCACTAGAAATTGAACTTAAAAAACAATTTTGTACCTTACTAGGTCCAGGCTGCTCCTGGATTTTGTCACCTTCTGTTAAGTCCATCAATCCTTTGCACTGAATGTCCTCTTGCTCATATATAGAGTTCATTATCTGGATGAACTCCTCTTCCTCTTCTTCAGCAAACAGTCCTATGTATGCTTCACCTTCTGACTCAGTTTCTGAAGAAGATATGTCTAACAGGCCTTTGTCCTTCTTGGCAACAAAGGACCTTTCCTTCTTGCCCTTGAATTGAGTCTTTTTCTTATCTGTTGACTCTTTCCTTTTCTCTGGACAGTCTGCAACAACATGTCCTTGCTTGTTACAACAATAGCATACAATTTTTGATAAAGTTGCTTTGCTTGACTTGGGCTTTCTCCTGTCTTTCTTTGATGACTTCTTGTTCTGATAATAGTCATCTTTTCCCTGTGAAGTGGATGGCTTTGACCTCCACTGTTTCTTCTTTAGAAACTTTTGAAAGTATCTTGTGAATGCTGCAAAGTCCTCATCACTCTCACTGCTTTCAGACTTTCTGCTTTCTGAATCATCTGACTCAGTCTCAGTCACTTTTGGAGGTGGAGATGGAGACTTACTTCTGTATTTCTTGGTGACTTCTGTCTTGAATGCCACTGCTCTTTCTTTGTTCTCACTTCTGGTAGTCTTCTCCTCTTCTTTCCTTACCATCAACTGCATTTCATAGGATAACAGTTTTCCAAACAAAGTTGGAGGAGGAATATCTGCTAACTTGGTCATTTCCCTTATGGCACAGATCTTGGTGTCCCAATCCTTGGTTAGGGACCTCAAGAACTTATCATTTAGCTCATAATTACTAAAATCTCTTCCATAGGACATTAACTCATTAACTATCCTATAGAATTTCTTATAGCATTCTGTTATGCTATCAGACCTACCTTGCCTGAAACTTTTATATTCCTGATTTAACAATGACTTTCTGTCCAGCCTAACTTCTTCTGAACCCTTCATATACACTATAAGAGTATCCCACGTCTCCTTTGATGTCTTATAGTGTATCAAGTTCTGAAATGTAGCATCATCTATGACACTCACAATGATATTCTGAGCCCTCTTGTCCATGGTGGCCAGAATAATCTCATCTTTTGTCATTTCAGAAAAGTCCTTAGTTGTTCTCTGATTTGCATCCAGGACTGAAACCTTCATAGGCACATATGACCCTTCTTTAACTGTGATATATATTCTAGGGTCTGAGGCTTCCATAAACAGTCTCACCCTTTCTTTCCAGATGCCAAAAATCTCTTTTCTGCAAATGGGTAACTTCATGGATCCAAGTTCCTTATGATTCTCTGTTGAACCCATTTTCTTGATTTTCTTGATTATGCTGAATCTGTCCTTGATTTCACTGAATTTGCCAACAGGATCTACTCAGACAGTTATGTCCCTTTTTGAGTAACCTCCCTCTGATAACACTTGAAAGAAATTGTACCTAATCACCTAGAGGGGGGGTGAATAGGTGACCTAATCTTTTTAAACTTTTTAGGCAGATTGCAGATTATAGATTTATAAACAATTCTTCACATCAATCAATCAGCAATCACAGAATAAACAAGCACACAGTGAACACACAGATTTATAGTGGTTCCCCAAGGTTTGGGTACATCCACTTTCCCCCTTCGCCTATCTAGTAGAGTACTAGATTCGGCCAAACACCTCCACTATCTCAGATCCTCAGATCTTACACTCAGAACCCCAAACAGGTTCCTACAGCTCAGGCCCAAGGCCCTACAACTCAGTCTTCTCCAAAGACCTACTCTCAGCCACAAGGCCTACACTCAGCCACAAGGCCTACACTCAGCCACAACAGGCCTACACTCAGAGAAATAGAACTCCTACACTCAGGCACACAGGCCCTACCACTCAGCCTTTATAATTACAGGCTTACAACTCAGATCCCTAAGGATCCTACAAGAAATTTAGAATACAAAGTATATACCTACAACTCAGAGAAAAGTGAGTATAGTTGATAGGTTCTTGATGAGTTCTTGGAAGAACTCTGCTGAGATCAACCTCACTTGGCTTTCTTCAAAGCTTCTTGAATGTAGAACACAATAGGATTGATTCTCTGCAGCTTATCTTCAATCACTGCAACTTAAGATTCAGAACTAGGTCAGAACCCTTCTTCACAGCCTGGTTCCAACGGTTGTCTTCTTGGAAGGAGCTCTCTCTCTCCAACTTCTTAGATCTTCACTTGATTCTTCAATGAATAGCTAGATCTTCTTCTTTGATTGTTGATCTCTTGTTGTAAATCTCAATCTTTGAACATCTCTTTCTATTGACAGTATAAGCCTATTTATAGGCCTTCTTCATGGTGACCGGCTGATCTGGTTCCTAACATCTTTTTGACAACTCTGACAGTTGCAGTAGACCGGCTGGAATGGCAGCTGTCAAGTCATCCAGTCAGTTCTTGAAATATCAGTAACTGTCTGAAAGTGTCGATACAGTCTGTCTTTAAGTGTCGACACTTATAGACCAAGTGTCGACACAAGTTGACTAAGTGTCGACACTAGCCTTCAAGGTGTCGACACAACTCCTTGTGTTGTAGAATTCACTTCTCGACACAGCTTCTTCATCATGTGTCGACACTGATATTGTGTGTCGACACAATTCCTTGTTCTTCAGTACTTTGTTGAATTCTTATAAGTGTCGACACAACTCCTTTGCGTCGACACATCTTCATGTGTTGAACTTGTTCATTGTCGACACTTCTTCTTGGTGTCGACACTTGCCTTCTGTATTGATACCTTTGCTGAGTGTCGACACTTCTTCTTGTGTCGACACATTCTTCTTCTATTGAGACTTTGGCTGAGTGTCGACACATCTCCTTTGTGTCGACACTTGTACTTAGAATTTGTTGAACTTTGCTGAGTGTCGACACAGCCTCCTAGTGTCGACACTTCCTCTTGTATTGAGTCTTCTGCTAAGTGTCGACACATTATTTCTTGTGTCGACACTTTCTTCAAGTGCTGAGTCTTCTGTTGTGTGTCGACACATTCCTCATGATGTCGACACTTATACTTAGACTCTGCTGAAATTTGCTGAGTGTCGACACAGCCTCCAAGTGTCGACACTTTCTGATGTAGACAAAGTTCCTCTAGGTGTCGACACTACTGCTAAGTGTCGACACTGCTTCTCTGGACTTCTCTTCACTGAGTGTCAACACAAACTGTATGTGTCGACACTTTCTGTCTGTTGTCGACTCTGCATTCCTGGTGTCGACACAATTACTCCAAGTGTCGACACTGCTTCTCTGGGTGTCGACACAAGTCTTCTTAAGTGTCGACACTTTCCTTCTGGGTGTCGACATATGGACTTAGAATCTTTTCTGCTTTCCCTGCAAATACCTAACCTGCACAAGGCAACTCAAAATACATCAAATACATTTTGATGTATATCATTGAGTAGGGTGAGACTTCTTCAAATCAGGTACAATCATTCCAATGTACCCAACAGGTGGCAAACAAAAGCAACGATCAGCTAAACCTGACTAAATTATAACTGTACAACCCCTTGTCTGGAGAGTGAGGTCGCCAAGGACCATACCGGGCGGTTCAGATCGTCCAAGCAACATGCAAGCCCAATAAAGGACTGAAGATTGTGGGCGAGCTCAGCAAGGAGAAGCCAAACCCGAGCTCGGCATTCGTCGACCATGAGCTCGGTATTTGTAGAGCTAGGACAGGATCCGTCGAGCTTAGGTCGACTAATGGAGGCCGACTGATGGGCGAGCTCGCCATCTCGAATCGCGCTCGCCGAAGGAGCTCGGCAACAGCAGGCGAGCAGGATCTGCCAAGGTGGCCAGGCTCCCCAGCTCGCCCAGATATATGAGGTACTTTTTACTGTTTTGCCCCCGTTGGTCTGGCCATAGCCCTTCAAAATAGCGGATCTTGGCTGTTGGCAGACCCGACCAAGGGTTTTGTGGTAATTTCAGGTCAGTTCAGTTTGGTTATTGGCAGTTCAGATTCTAAAAACTATAAATAGGACTCAAGGGGTACCCCAGAAGGCAGGCTTCCTGTGCTTTCCTGCTCCAGTTTTCAAGTGCTTTCTGAGGGTACCTTAGCTCGGCCTTTGTCTAAGGAGGGGAAGCGCTCTCAGATCTTCTGGGTGTTTGGTGGGTCCTCCCCGCCGAGCCCTTGGATCGGTTCCCCTTATTTCTTTTGTTGTTTTACTTGCAGGAGTGAAGTAGACGCGCGATAACCCCTTCCCCGAGGGTGAACTCCACAGGAGACCTTTTTTCGGTTTCAACATTTTGGTGCAGTGAGCGTGGAACGTGGTCAGTGCAGAAAAGCTTCAGTGAGCCCGATGACAGGAGGAGAGGGATCTGACAGGTCGGACTCGCCCCCCCCCCCTACGCCTCTCTTCATAGTGAGGATGTTCGAGGATTTCAGGAGTGAGGTGATGAACCTCGTCAAGTTTGCACTCGGCATGAGGGCCGAGTGCTCGACTCCAGCAGCCCAGATCGCGGTCACCCCCTCTCTGGGCGAAGACACCCCCAGCAGGCGAGCTGGGAAGGAGGTGGCCGAGGAAGGCCGGGGGTGCGAGCTCCTCGGGCGCGAGCTCTTCCCTGGCTCGGTAGGCCGAGGCCGGTTCGGTGAGCTAGGCTCACGAGACTTGCCAGCTCGCCCAGTAGGGAGAGGAAGCCCCTTCAGTGACTTGGTTTCCTCTGCCCCGGTTCCAGATGGGTTCAGGGAACCCGAGATGTCCTACTACACTGGGAAGGGATACCCGGACTAGCATGTTCAATGGTTCAAGGATGTGTTTTCGATCCGGCAGATGTCGGACGGGTTCAAGTGCCGACTCTTCGTTATCACCCACAAGGAGAAGGCAAGGGAGTGGTTCCACCAGCTACCAGCCAGCTCCATCTACTGCTTCGAGGACCTGCGTCGGGGGTTCATGCTGAGGTTCACTACCTCGAAGAGGAGGAAGAAGGAGTCGGAATCCCTGTTCCACATCAAGCAGGGGATGAATGAGACGCTGTGGAGCTACGTGGATCGGTTCCAGGAGGAGGTTACTCAGGTCCAGGAGATGTCGGGCCATAGTTTGATGATGGCCTTTACCCTGGGCCTGCAACATGGATTCTTTGGGATGGAGCTGAAGAGAGTTCCCCCCCCCCCTCTCCTACGAGGAGCTGATGGAGAGGGTGGCGAGTGAAGTTGACGGGGAGGCGTCAAACCCGGAGTTTGCGCGGAAGCTGGCCAGGTGGGCCATGGAGGAGGAGAATGAATCAAGAGGAGGAAGGGGGCAAGAAGAGAGGAGAGGAGAGCCCCGGCAGAGGGAGCAGTGGCAGCTCCAGGGGCAGCAGCAGCCTAGGTGGGGGCGTTAGGAGCCCGACCGTCGGCTAGGCTGGAGGCCTGAGTGGCAAGAGTAGAGGCCACAGAGAGGGTACCAAGGAAGGGATCTCCATCAAGGGGGAACAATCAATTCCACCCACCGGGCTGGAGGCAAGCCCAGAGGCCCCGACTCCCTGACTCCCCGATCAAGAAGAGCTATGGCCATAGCCATGGGGGAGAGGAGGAGAGCAGCAAGGAGGAGGAGGAGAGAAGTTAGGGTGGAGTTGGCCTATTGTGACTTCCATCAGGAGGAGGGGCACGCCATAGCCACGTTCCCGGAGTTCGTTGAAATGAGAGGGAACAGGGAGCAGCAGCAGCAGCAGGGGCGCCAGGAAGTCAGGATCGAGGAGGTCCTGCCTCGGGTAGAGGAGGACTGTTGTGAAGACCGGGTGGACATTGGGACCCGAGGAGGGATCAGAGTGATCCATAGAGGGGTGGGGGTCGAGGCTTCCCGGAAGGCGATCCTCCACACCATGTATCGTCGGAGCATTGCCACCACATCGCAAACCCCACCCCCAGAAGAGAGGATCACCTTCTCCAGGAGCGATATGCCGGATCACGAGGATCCATTCTGTGATGCGCTGGTCATCAAGGCAGCCATCGAAAATTTTACTGTCTCTCGGATCCTCGTCGAAAACAGAAGCTCCATCAACGTCATTTTCAAGAAGGCGTTTGACGCGATGAAGGTGGAGGCGAAGAGGGTGCTGGCCTCGGACGGACCCTTGTTCGGGTTTTCGGGGGAGAGGAAGGAAGTGGAGGGAGGAGTCGGCCTCCATGTCACCCTGGGGGGGGGGGGGGGGGGGGGCAGTCCAGAAACTGCAGGTTCGTCATCGTAGATGCCCCCAGCAGCTACAGTGCCATCTTCGGGAGGCCCCTTATCAGCGCCTTCTAATGCGTCCCCTCATCATTCCATCAACGCTTGAAGATCAATGCTGAGGGGATTCAGGTTAGGGTCAGGGGGACCCCAAGGTGGCGCGGGAATGCTATGTCATCACTGTGAACTCCATAACTTGGCAGGAGGGAGCTCAGGAGATGGGGTGAAGGATGGAGGAGGCTGAGCAGGAAGCAGGCAGGGAGGAGCTGGAGGTGGAGAACTGCGCAGAGGAGGAGACAGCAGGAGGAGACCAGGAGGAGATGGCCAAAATGATTGCCGTGGAGGAAGAGGTGGAGGTGGAGGTCCCCGTTCCGGAGGAAAGGGATGCTGAAGGATGGGGGGAGTAGTCCAGGTTGGAGGCTGTAGAGGAAGTGGTGGAGTTGGAGGTCCTCACCCGTGGAGGCATGGTGGAGAAGGTCCGCGTCAGCGGAGGGCTGACCCCGGGGGACCAAGACAGGATGTTGGAGTGCATCCAGAAGAATGTGAACATCTTTGCATGGAATGCCGCAGAGATGCCGGGGGTTGACGCGGATGTGGCCTTCCACTGCCTCAACCTGGACCCGGGAACACGCCCCGTCCAACAAAAGAAGAGGTCTACTGCGGACAAGCTGGCAGAGCCCATCAGAGAGGAGGTGTCAAAGCTTCTCAGGGCCGACTTTGTGTCCGAAATCCAATACCCCGGCTGGGTCTCCAATGTGGTCATGGTCAAAAAGGGAGACGGCCGACGGCGAATGTGTATTGATTTCTCTTTACTTAATAAAGCTTGTCCTAAGGACTGTTACCCCTTGCCTCGGATCGACGCGCTGGTTGACTCAGCCGTTGGTTTTTTTATAATGAGTTTTCTAGATGCTTTTTCAGGTTATCATCAAATCAGGATGCACCCTCGGACGTCAAGGATGTCTCGTTCATCATGGGGGATGGATGCTATTGTTACAAGATGATGCCCTTCGGGCTAAAGAATGCAGGGGCGACCTACCAGAAGATGATGGATAGGGTCTTCAAAGAGCAAAAGGGGAGGAACCTGGAGGTGTATGTGGATGACCTTATGATCGAGAGTCAGGATGTGGACTCCCACCTCCAAGACCTAGAGGAGACCTTTGCCACCCTGCGCAAGTACAAGATGCGATTGAACCCCCTGAAATGTGTTTTCGGGGCTAGCTTGGGGAAGTTCTTGGGACATCTCCTCACCCCTGCGGGGGTCGAGCCGAATCCTAATAAGGTCAAGGCTATTGTGGAGCTAGGGTCACCACGGAATACCAAGGAGGTGCAGCACCTGACGGGGAAACTGCCAGGGCTAAGTAGGTTCCTCTCCCGGGCTGGGGAAAAGTGCCCCCCTTCTTCAAAACGCTAAGGGGCGGTCAAAGGTTTGAATGGACCAAGTAGTGCGAGGAGGTATTCCAAGCCCTCAAGATGCAGTTGACCCAGGATCCGCTGCTCCAAGGTCCCAAGGAGGGGGAGGACCTGTTTTTGTATCTCGGGGTCGGGGCAGAGGCCTTGAGCTCCGTCCTAGTTCGGGAGGAGGGGAAGAAGCAGCTCCCTATTTACTACGTGAGTCGGGTCCTGAGGAAGGCCGAGCTCCGGTATCCAATTTTGGAGAAGCTGGCTTTCGCCCTGATCATCTCACCCCGAAGGTTGCGACCTTATTTCCAGGCGCACTCAATCCGAGTGGTGACTGACCATCCTCTCCGCAACATCTTTGAGGGGGTGGAGCATTCTGGTATGCTGGCCAAGTGGTCGGTGGAGTTGAGTGAGTTTGACGTTTCCTTCGTTCCGCGCCTCTCGATCAAAGCTCAAGCGATGGCCGACTTCTTGACTGATTATGTGATTGAGGTGGCGGAAGAATAGCTCACTCGTCTGACTCCTTGGAAGGTGAAGGTGGACGGTGCCTCGTGGAAGCATTCCCTGGGAGTGGGAGTAATCTTGGAGAGCCCTTAGGGGACTAGAATTGAGCAGACGGTAGTGGTGCACTTTCCCATCACCAACAATCAAGCCGAGTATGAGGTTGAGATAGCAGGGCTGCGCCTGGCCAGGGAGCTAGTGGTGCTAGACGTGAAGGTCCTTACCGACTCCATGGTGGTAGCTTCCCAGATCAACGGGGAGTTTGAAGCAAGAGAGCCTACCTTGCGGTTGTACTTAGCCAAGGTAAAGGGGGTCATCGACACGTTCCAAACTTTTTCCATCCAGCACGTGCCCCAGGAGGAAAATGAGCAGGTCGATCAGCTCGCAAAGCACGGTCCTCGGGTGGGGAGTACCATCACCGACCTATTCTGCCCTTCCATCGAAGAGGGGGAGCTCATGGAGATAGATCAACAGCCTTCATGGATGGACCCAGTTGTAACTTTCCTCTCCACGTGAGAGTATCCGGAGGGAGAAGATAAGAAGAAGCTCAGGCATAAGTCAGTGTACTACCTCCTCTAGGACGGGCAGCTGTACGGGAAGACACTCTCGGGAATATTGGCTCGTTGCGTAGCCGAGGGGGAGGTGCAAAGAATCTTGGAGGAAGTCCACTCCGGAGAGTGTGGGAGTCACTCCGGGAGTCGGACCCTATAAGGGAGGATCATCAGGCAGGGGTGCTTCTGGCCCACCCTGGGCCATGATGCAACGGAGTTCACAAGAAGGTGCCACAAATGCCAGTTGTTTGCCCCCCTCAAGCTGCAGCCGGTTCAACGACTCAAAAGTATCATAGCCCCCTGGCCCTTCGCCATTTGGGGAATGGATTTGGTTGGACCGTTCCCTTAGGCCAGTAGGCAGAGGAGATTCCTCCTAGTAATGATTGATTATTTCTCCAAGTGGTTGGAAGTGAAGGCGCTGGCCAAGGTGACCTCCCAGGTTATCAGAAACTTTGTTTGGGGGGAGATCATCTGCCGCCATGGGCTGCCCCAGGCCATTGTCACGGACAACGGGCCCCAGTTTGCCAGCGTTGAGTTCACCAGTTTTTGCGAGCAGCTTGGAATCGACCTCAGGTTCGCCTCAGTCCATCACCCCAGGAGCAACGGGCAGGTGGAGGCCGCGAACAAGATCATTGTCAACCTCCTAAAAAAGAAAGTGAAAAATCTGAAGGGAAGCTGGGTGGAGCAGCTCCCCACGGTTCTCTGGGCCCTGGGGACCACCCCCAACACAGCTACCGGAGAGACCCCCTTCAAACTCTCTCATGGGTGCGAGGCAGTGCTCCCCGTAGAATTTGAAGTTCAAACACCTCGAGTTGTTGCGGCTAAGGAAGGCAGGGAAGAATGGCAGGATGAGAACGAGGAGGAGCTGCGGTGTAACGCTCCCACCTGTCACATGACATATAATGGTACTGTTACATTGACTACACCCTCACGCACATCATGTGCATGACATACATTCCTCGTGGACATTCATGAGTTCAGTTATGTTCTCTCCTCCCAAACAATCGCAACCTCCCTCTGATACCACTTTGTAACGCCCCCACCTGTCACATGACATATAACGGTGGGTCCGGCCGGGGCCCCACGCTATATATCACAGACAAGCGAATGAACTACGTGTGGAAATCAAACTCTATACGTATCCTTAACTCATTCCATTCTAGCGCAGCATTTTTCTTGTTAGCATGAACTCAAACCAGAATGTCCACCAACATATATAAATACCACATTTATATAACAACACCAGGAATGTAGACAACTCACACACCCTGGCCTTATGGCCTTACAAGTTCCTCTTTACACAGCAACAATTTCGTACATCGGCACGCAGGCCGGCCACACATGAAATCCAAACACAGCTCTTCACATGGCCTTCAAGGGCATATAGCAGCAAGCTAGCCATTCCACTTAGTCATTTCCAGCCGCAACACCTGCAATTCCCATCCAAGCCAACACAGAAAACAAAGTAATGGTCAGCATCTGGCTGACCCATTATAACGACCCTACCCCCTACCCGGGGTAGTGGTTCCTTCCCTGTATACAGTGCTATCATCTATCATCAAGTATCCTCAAGCATATATGTATATCATTTTCTTTATCCCGCTAGCAAACACATCATATCACAAACGCTGGAATCCACCAGACGTTCCGTGCACTCAGGGCACCTTCTTGGCGTACCGGAATCCACCAGTCGTACACCGCCGATTCGAGGTGTTAACTTGTTGGTTGACCAGACCTAGTCCACCAGTCTCGCAAGCTGGCGACATCCCGCCCAAACCACTCAGAGGTCCAACCTCACAGCATTCAATAAACAATCAGAGTAGGTTGACCCACACCCTGTGGTGTAGCACGCTGGGTTTATCCAAGCTCCCCAGACAATGTCTACCCATCGACCCCCCTCCTAATCTGATCGACCCACCCATGTGGTGCAACAAGCCGGGTTTAACTCGGCTCCCCAGACATTTCCACCAATCGATCCCTATCTAACTAGATCAACCCACCCTAGTGGTGTAACAGGCCGGGTTTATCTCGAGCTCCCCAGGCGTGCTACCAATTGATTATATCATAACCAGGAGCTTTGCCAAAGCCTCCTCAGCATCACATCCATACAGTCATCACAATAGAAATCCATTTACATATCATCAAAACCACAGAGTCTTCTCCGGTTTACCCATGAACATCACCAATCCAGACTACCGGTCCAGATGGGCTTCACACAGCATGCCTATGTCTTACTCCATATTTTCGGCTCTAGATGCAGACTCAACAAAGGAATCACTTCCGCGATCCACCTCTTGGTGGAGGATTCCAAGCACATGTATAAAGAAAGGACTTCGATGTCCAAGAAGGAGATCGTTACCCTTGAAGATCGCTTCGGTGCCATGAAGTAGCCAGATGGAAATCACCGCCTCGGCTCTGCCTTCACGAATCCGCTCTCGGATCTTCGCTCTGCACTCCGCAGCTCCTCCAGCAGCTGGTAGACTCCTCCCTTCCCTCTTGCCTTGGCCTTCCTTCTTCCCTTTCTTGGAATAACATGAAGGAGAAGAAGAAGAAAAGAGGGATTAAATCCCCTTTTTCTCGACCTTCACAACAACTGCACAGAGCCCAACCACTGGATCCAGGAAGAGGGAAACAAACAGCTCAGATTTGGCCAGAAAAGCTTGAACACGGCCTGACACGCCTTGTGACACGCCCGTGTCACAGGTCGTGTCCCTCTAAGCGGCAGACAAACGACTCAATCCAGCCAGTACACGGCCGTGTGACACGCCCGTGTCACGTGCCGTGTCCACGACACGCCCTCAAACACGCCCGTGTCTGAGGCCGTGTACCTCAACGAAAATAATCCCAAAACAACCCGAGACTGCACACGGCCTGGCACACGCCCGTGTTCCTGGTCGTGTGCACCTGGATACACCCGTGTCCCGCAAACACGCCCCGGCTCAAGACGCCGAGCTGAGGTCGACGACCACTGACACGCCCTGTGACACGCCCGTGTCACAGGCCGTGTCCTCACTGGAAACTCGACACTCGACGATCGTCGAGTAACATTCGTCGAGCACACGACACGGCCTTGGACACGCCCGTGTCCTGGGCCGTGTGCCCACTCTCGACACATCGTCGAGCAAAAAATCGTCGACACTAAGGCCGATCGTCGACACGCCCTGCGACACGCCTGTGTCGCAGGCCGTGTCCACTGACACGCCTTGGGACAGGCCCGTGTCCTAGGCCGTGTCACCCAAAAATGTCCTGTTTCAGAAAGTTGGCCTGTTACATGCGGCTCTCCCTTGACATGGTGGAGGAACTGCGAGATCTTTCCACCCTCCGGTAGGAAGAGGTGAAGAGACGGATGGCGAAGTACTTTGACAAGCACTTCAGAGTCAAACAATTTGTGGAGGGGGACTTGGTGCTGAAGAAGGTGGATGCAGCAGGGAGATCAACAACCGTGGGGAAGCTCAACCCCAGATGGAAAGGCCCATTTATTGTAAAATAAGCGTTGAGATCAGGGGGGTATCGACTCTAAAATGTGGAGGGCAAGACCCTAAGTCTCACCTAGAGTGGTGACGACTTAAAACACTTTTTCTCTTGAAACTTGTAAGTTGTGCCTTGATTTTTAATGAAAGTTCTTCAATATGCTAATGTTGTTGCTATGAGTTCGCATGAATAAGTGAAGTGAATTTGGACCCCGAGCAGATCCCGCTGTCAGGCTCTCACCTAGCTAGCAGGGCTGGAAGTCACTCGGTGTCATCCTTGGGCCTCGAGCAGATCCCGCTGTCAGGCTCTCACCTAGCTGGCAAAGCTGGAAGTCACTCGATGGTGTTAGTAGTGGACCCTGAGCAGATCCCGCTATCAGGCTCCCACCTAGCTAGCAGGGTTGGAAGTCACTCGGTGTCATCCTTGGGCCTCGAGCAGATCCCGCTGTCAGGCTCTCACCTAGCTGGCAGGGTTGGAAGTCACTCGATGCTGTTAGTAGTGGACCCCGAGCAGATCCCGCTGTCAGGCTCTCACCTAGCTGGCAGGGCTGGAAGTCACTCGGTGTCATCCTTGGGCCTCGAGAAAATCCCGTTGTCAGGCTCCCACCTAGCTGGCAGGGCTGGAAGTCACTCGATGGTGTTAGTAGTGGACCCCGAGCAGATCCAGCTGTCAGGCTCCCACCTAGCCGGTAGGGCTGGAAGTCACTCGGTGTCATCGTTGGGCCTCGAGCAGATCCCGCTGTCAGGCTCTCACCTAGCTGGAAGGGCTGGAAGTCATTCGATGGTGTTAGTAGTAGACCTCGAGCAGATCCCGCTATCAGACTCTCACCTAGCTGGCAGGGCTGAAAGTTACTCGATGGTGTTAGTAGTGGACCCCGAGCAGATCTCGCTGTCAGGCTCCCACCTAGCTGGCAGTGTTGTAAGTCACTCAATGTCATCCTTAGGCCTCGAGCAGATCCCGCTATCAGGCTCTCACCTAGCTGGCAGGGCTGAAAGTCACTCGATGGTGTTAGTAGTGGACCCTGAGAAGATCCCGCTGTCAGGCTCTCACCTAGCTGGCAGGTCTGGAAGTCACTCGGTGTCATCCTTGGGCCTCGAGCAGATCCCGCTGTCAGGCTCTCACCTAGCTGGCAGGGCTGGAAGTCACTCGATGGTGTTAGTAGTGGACCACGAGAAGATCCTGTTGTCAGGCTCCCACCTAGATGGTAGGGCTGGAAGTCACTCGGCGTCATCCTTGGGCCTCGAGCAGACCCCGCTGTCAGGCTCTCACCTAGCTGGCAGGGCTGGAAGTCACTCGATGGTGTTAGTGCCGAGTAGATCCCGCTGTCAGGCTCTCACCTAGCTGGCAGGGCTGGAAGTCACTCGGTGTCATCATTGGGCCTCGAGCAGATCCCGTTGTCAGGCTCTCACATAGCTAGCAGGGCTGGAAGTCACTCGATGGTGTTAGTAGTGGACCCCGAGCAGATCCCACTGTAGGGCTCCCACCTAGCTGGCAGGGATGGAAGTCACTCTGTGTCATCCTTAGGCCTCGAGCAGATCCCGCTGTCAGGCTTTCACCTAGCTGGCAGGGCTGGAAGTCACTCGATTGTGTTAGTAGTGGACCTCGAGCAGATCCCGTTGTCAAACTCTCACCTAGCTGGCAGGGCTGGAAGTCACTCGATGGTGTTAGTAGTGGACCCCGAGCAGATCCCGCTGTCAGGCTCCCACCTAGCTTGCAGGGCTGGAAGTCACTCGGTGTCATCCTTGGGCCTCGAGCAGATCCCGATGTCAGGCTCTCACCTAGATGGCAGGGCTGGAAGTCACTCGATGGTGTTAGTAGTGGACCCCGAGCAGATCCCGCTGTCAGGCTCTCACCTAGTTGGCAGGGCGGGAAGTCACTCAGTGTCATCCTTGGGCCTCGAGCAGATCCCGCTGTCAGGCTATCACCTAGTTGGCAGGGCTGGAAGCCACTCAATGGTGTTAGTAGTGTACCCCGAGCGGATCCCACTGTCAGGCTCCCACCTAGCTGGTAGGGCTGGAAGTCACTTGGTGTCATCCTTGGGCCTCGAGCAGATCCCACTGTCAGGTTCCTACCTAGCTGGTAGGGCTGGAAGTCACTCAGTATCATCCTTGGACCCCGAGCAGATCCCGCTGTCAGGCTCTCACCAAGCTGACGGGCTGAAGGTCACCCAGGGAAGTCCTTACCCCCCCCCCCCAGGTAGTGCCTAACAAACTAGACCCTTCCAAGAGAGGATAGCTCGGCATGGGTGAGTTCGAGCTCGCTGCTCCAGCTTAGGCTCGGCAGAAGATCGGCAAGCTAGAGCCTTGGACCTCGCTAAGAGGAGGCGGGTCCCGTCGGGCCGCCTCATCCCCCCACTATGTTTTACTTAGGAAGATGTAGAGAAGTTGGTCTCACATCGATAAGATGACGGACAGCTCGCGAGCAAGCTGGGGCGAATCCTGAGAATTGGCAAGCCAGGCCCTGGGACCTCGCCAAAGGGAGGCCGATCCCGCCGAGAGGCCCCGCCCCCGCTCTATTTTACTTGAAAAAATTCAATGAGTTCGATTTTTTGATTAAGAAGGCCAGGGACAGCTTGCGAGCGAGCTACGACGAAGCCTTGGGAATTGTCGAGCACTCGAGATACTCTCTCGCGGGCGCGTACTAATGATTATCCTACTCACAGTACCTGTCTATGCGAGGACGCCTGGGGAAGGGCTCGCGGATATGCAGAACACAGCAAAACAAGAAAAAAAAGAAGAGAAAGAGAAAAATGGCTCGGGTATGATCAAAAAACTTTTTCATTAAATAATGGCATTTACAGGAGCTCGCCTCGGCGAAGAAACAAAAGAAAAGCATACATATTTAGGCCTCCCCCCCCCCCCCCCCCCCGCCGGACTGGTCCTCCCCTTCGCCCGATTGATCCTAGAAGCCCTTCTCGAACATCGCGTCCATGTCATCCTCCTTCTCGCTGGGCGGCGTCGCCGGGAACAAGCTCGGCATCAGGTCCTTGGAGGAGATCTCCTCGCACCCCTCCACCAGCACCCCTCCACCAGCACCCAGTGTCCATCATTCGGAGGGTGCATTCGGCAGATTGGATGGAGTTGATCCGCAGCCTCTCGGCGAGGTCGGCCTCGCCAAAGACCCGTGGCCTCTTATAGGGGAGGGGAGGGTCGACGACGCTGGCCGGGAAGAAGATCTCTGCCGGGCGGCGGGCCTCGCGGCTGAGGTTCTGATTCTCCTCCTTCAGCCTCGCATTCGTCCCCTCCAGCTCGGAAAGTCGGGCGCGCAGCTGGCCGATCTCCTCCTCCTGCTCGGCATTGCGAGCCCGCAACTCCCCGGTAGCCTTGGCCTCCTAATGAAAGAGAGAAATTCATTAACATCGCAAAATATTTCAAGTAAAAGAGGGAAGGAGACGGATACTCACCAACCCGCCGGCGGCCTGGGCGAGGAGACCCTCGGTGATGTCGAGCTGCCTCGCCTGGTCGGCAACCTTGTCCTTGGCGACATCGCGAGCCTGCTTGGCTTTTAGGAGTTGATTGCTGAGGTCAAAGCTGCGACGGGTCAGCATGTGATGAAGCTCCATGGTCCACAGATGGGCCTACAGACCCTCATGGCCAAGCTGCCGCAGTGTCATGTTCTTGTAGGCCTCGACATCCTCACGGCCATAGAGGCCGAAGCCGAGGGCGTAAGCATGGCCAGTGGCGGGCTCGCGGTCATGTCAGGATGGATGCAGAGTGGAGATGGAGACCCGATGGGCCAGCTCATCCCACTGCACCATGGGCTCCCCCGCCGAGTCCTTCCACTGCCCCCCGAAGTTGAAGAGGGGATGATTTTTTGGCGCCCCGCGCTCGCGAGCCTCCCTCTTAGCCGAAGGAGGTGGGGAGATCTCCGCCACGGAAGAAGGAGCCTCGCTGCCCTTCCGACCTTTGCTGATGATTTCCTTCAACGGGCTCTCCGGCGACGCGTCGGGGGGGGGGGGGGGGGGTCTCAGATGAGCTTATGTATTTGGGGCTGGATTGATGTTGTTGATGTTGTTTTCCCCGTGGAGCGAGTACGACCTTCTTCGTATTTTTTGGTAATGGCTGGCGGTGTGGCGGGTTCGACCCCGCATCCTCAGGCCGCCTCTTGCTGGAAGAGGGTTGGGAGAAGGCCGCCTCATCTCGGCAGGCCGCCGCCGCCTTCTCGCGAGCAAGGGGGTCTGGGTGCGACCCCGGGTCTGCAAACGGCGGGTTCGCGAGAATCAACCACTCCCCTGCAAGGAAAAACTTGGAAAAGGTTAGAGCACTTTCAACAGCAATATGACGAGCTCGGCAACCGGGCGAGCTCGGCAATACGGGGGGAACAATACCTTCACCGGGTAGGACAGGGAGAAGCGCGTCAAGGCCCCTTCGCAGGTAGGCGACCTCGAAGTCCTTGTGGAGGAAGTATTTGTGGAGCTCGACATCGTTGTCGGATATGGTCGGCGGGCGGTAGACCTCCTCGCCTTTCTGCTGCGGCGAGTACGGGATGTTGCCTTGTAAGAGAAGAGCTTCCTGAGCACTGTCAGGTTGAACTCTATCCTCTCTCGTCGGAGGTAGCTCGTGAACGCCACCATCATGGAGATGGCGTTGGAGTTCAGTTGCACGGGTACCGCGTCATAGTACTTCAAAATTTGTCGGACCTCCAGCAAGAGGGGGAGGCACAACCCCACCTCAAAGTGAGAAATGGGGAAGGCGAGCTCATCGTCGTAGAAGGTGTTGATGGCCTCCCCTTGCCTCGGCCGGCGCGCCTTGAAGTCCAGCGGCACGTATTCTGTCTTGAACTCCGCGAACTCCTTTCTGGTATGCCACTCGAAGAAGCAGTAGTCGGTGAAGTGCTGGGCTCACTTGCTGCGGCCATCAGCGTCGGGATTGGTCTTGCCCATGCTCGCAAAAGAAGACGGGGCGCGAGTAGAAAATGAAAGAAGCGCAGAGAGAAAGAGAAAGCAATAAAAGCACAGTACGGGGGTTGGTGGTGGTGGTGGGGGGCTATTTATAGAAAAAGAAATCTGGGGTCAGGCCATCCAATCGGCTCAGCTTGCCGCCCCAGCTCGCCACCCCAACTCGCCACCCCAGCTTGCCGACTTCTGGCGTGTCCCAACCAACGCTAAGTCAAACATCGCAATATATTATTTGAATACCTCATGACCAAGAATATTCTAAGGTTACTTATTACAGAGATCAAGTGCAGAAGTAAAAAAGCGGGGCGCGCGAGCAGGGGGAACACCAGGAGGCGAGTACCGGTCGGCTCGGCAAAGGAGCCTCCCTCTTATCTACCCCGGTCTCGCGGCTCCCGCCCCCAGACTACCGCGCGCGGAGCAGCTCGCGGATCCTCCCCGAATTCCTCTTCGCCGCTGAGAGGCCGTCATCTATCTCGTCCAGAAGCCGGGAAGGGGACATTAGCTCGCCAGCTTGGCCGCTTCGCACCTCGTCGGAGAGATGCACGTAGTCGCGTTGTAGCGTCTTGTTGACCCCCTGCACCTCGCACAGCCCGCACACCAGCTTCTTAAGAAGCTTAACCTCCCTCCTCGTCAGCTCGCCTTGATCCACTTCGGGGCCCAGGTAAGAGTCCAACACACTTGGGGAGGGGAGGGGAGAGTAGTGGGCTGCCCGCGAAGATTCCTCGGCAGCGGATTGGCTGGGGGTAACTATGGAGACAAACGTCAGAAAAAAAGAGGAATGCAGGAGAAGCGTATGGGGCGGGAATCTAAGCAAAGTTGACCTGAAGAGCTCGGCAACTCGAAGGAGATGCGGGGAGGAATGAACCTCAGATCCTTCCCGCGACCTGAGCCGCGAGTCCCCGGTGAGATAAGCTCGAATCCCGGGGTAGGGATGGCTTCCAGACCCGCCCCCGCGGCCACGACAGTTTGCCGAGGAGAGGGGGCAAGCATCGGCGAGCTTGGCCTCTGCGAGCTCAGCCCCAAGGTCCCAAAGGGAGGGGACGGCTCCCGGTGGGGGTTTTTCGGAGTCATGAATCGCGAGTCCCCAAGAGTGGTCTTGGCTCGCGGGGTAACGTCTCGCGGCGCGGTGTCTTCTACACCATCAGGGCGGTTGTCTGGGCCGTCGCAGATCTCGACAACGTTCCTCCCTCTTTCAGAGGCAGACAGAGTGGAGGAGTCGGACCCGTGATCCAAGGTGGCCCTCAGGTCATTGTAGATGGGCTCAGCCGCCTGAGGGAACGGTTTCATCTTCTTGGAGCTAGGCTCGGCAGAGCCACCCTGCGGTACAGTGGCAGGGACCGCCGTCAGGGCGGCTACGCGAGCTGAAGAAGCCTGGCGAGCTCGGTCTAGACACTCTTGAATCTCCTTGGGGAGCGGCATCTTGGCGGGATTAGAGCAAAGGGAATGACAAGAGTCAGACAGGTAAGCAGGTGCATATGTATAGCCACAGGTGGACCCCACCCGAAGATTCCCTCCAGCCCACCGCACACTCGCCAAACACTTGGGGTTGAATGTTTCTTTCCGAGCTTTGCCAAGCTCAAAAAGAACGGGGATAATGTACAACCCCGTGTCTAGCGAGTGAGGTCGCCAAGGACCATACCGGGCGGTTCAGATCGTCCAAGAAACAGGCAAGCCCAGCAAAGGACTGGAGATTGTGGGCGAGCTCGGCAAGGAGAAGCCGAACCCAAGCTCGACATTCGTCGACCGCGAGCTCGGTATTCGCCGAGCTAAGCCAGGATCCGTCGAGCTTAGGTCGACTAATGGAGGCCGACTGATGGGCGAGCTCGCCATCTCGAATCGCGCTCGCCGAAGGAGCTCGGCAACAACAGGTGAGCAGGATCTGCCGAGGTGGCCAGGCTCCCCAACTCGCCCAGATATATGCGGTACTTTTTACTGTTTTGCCCCCGTTGGTCTGCTCATAGCCCTTCAAAACAGCGGAGTTTGGCTGTTGGCAGACCAGACCAAAGGTTTTGTGGTAATTTCAGGTTAATTCAGTTTGGTTATTGGCACTTCAGATTCTAAAAACTATAAATATGACCCAAGGGGTACCCCAGAAGGCATGCTTCCTGTGCTTTCCTGCTCCAGTTTTCAAGTGCTTTCTGAGGGTACCTTAGCTCGGCCTTTGGCTAAGGAGGGGAAGCTCTCTAAGATCTTTCGGGTGTGTGGTGCGTCCTCCTCGCCGAGCCCTTGGGTTGGTTCTCCTTGTTTCTTTTGTTGTTTTGCTTGCAGGAGTGAAGTAGGCGCGCGGCCACCCCTTCCCCGAGGGTGAACTCCACAGGAGACCGTTTTTTGGTTTCAACAATAACAACCCCGCCCCTTAACTCGGGGCGGTGATGCTCCTTCCCTGCACTTAATTAGCATAGCCAAACAGTAGTGGAATTACACTTCATCACAAGCGTAGGCACACACGACCACACACCCCACGCTCTCAGGGCACATTCTTGGTGAACCTGGTCAAAACCGCAGTCTCACCACCGCCCCTTGGACGACAAATCTCGTGAGCATTTTAGTCTTTCCGGCATAAGCCTAAGACCTTCCTGTTGGGTACATTGGTCAAATGTACCTGATTTGAAGAAGCCTCACCCAACTCAATGATATACATCATAATGTATTTGATGTATGTTTGAGTTACTTGTGCAGGTTAAGAAAGTACTGGACTGAAGCAAAAAGTTTCTAAGTCCATGTGTCGACACCCAGAGGGAAAGTGTCGACACTTAAGAAGACTTGTGTCGACACCCAGACAAGATGTGTCGACACTTGGAGTCATTGTGTCGACACCTGGGATGCAGAGTCGACACCAGACAGAAAGTGTCCACACTTGGAGCTGTGTCGACACTCAGTGAAGAAAAGTGCAGACAGTAAGTGTCGACACAAGGAGCTGTGTCGACACCCAGTGAAGCTGTGTCTACACCAGAAAGTGTCGACACTTGGAGCTGTGTCGACACTCAGCAAAAGTCTGCAGAGTCTAAGTACAAGTGTTGACACTCAACACAATGTGTCGACACTAAGCAGAAGAGTCAGCACTTGAAGCATGTGTCGACACTCAACACAATGTGTCGACACTCAACAGAAGAGTCAACATTTGAAGTATGTGTCGACACCCAGAATAATGTGTCGACACACAGCTGAAGACTCAACACTTGAAGAAAGTGTCGACACATGGAGCTGTGTCGACACTTAGCAAAGAACAGAAAGAACAACAAATTATTCTAAGTACAAGTGTCGACACTATGGGAATGTGTCGACACTCAGCTGAAGTCTCAACAACAAGAAGGTGTGTCGACACAAGGAGCTGTGTCGACACTCAGCAAGATTCAACATAGAAGACTATGTGTCGACACCAAGAAGCAGTGTCGACACTTGACAGATTCAACATAAGAAGATGTGTTGACACAAAGGAGATGTGTCGACACATAGAAGAATTCAGCAAAAGCTAGAAGAACAAGTGTTTGTGTCGACACTCAATTTCAGTGTCGACACATGAAGAAGAATCTGTGTCGAGACATACAAGGAGTTGTGTCGACACCTTGTAGACTTGTGTCGACACTTACACAATATGTGTCGACACTTGGACTATAAGTGTCGACACTTTAAGACAGAAAGTCTCGACACTTACTGACTGTTAGAGTTTTTCAAGAAGTGACTGGATGACATGACAGCTGCCGTTCCAGCCGGTCTACAGCAACTGTCAGAGATGTCAGAAGTCAGTTATGAACCGGACCAGCCGGTTACCATGAAGAAGGCCTATAAATAGGCACCTACAGTTTACAGAAACGGTGGTTCAGAGTTGTTGAAAGAGTTGATCAAGTGATTAACAAGTGGTACAGATTATTCAAGTAATCAGAAAAGTGGTACACAGAGTATCAATACAAGAAGATCTTGCAGTCCAAGTGCAGATCTAAGAAGTTGGAGAGAGAGGGCTCCATCCAAGAAATCAGCCTCTGGAACTAGGCTGAGAAGAAGGATTCAGATTCAATTCTGATTCTTAAGAAGCAGAGGTCAAGGAACAACTGCAGAGGATTCAGTCTTATTCAGTTCTACTCAAGAAGCTTTGAAGAAAGCTAAGTCAGATTGGATCCAGCTGAGTTCTTCCAAGAACTCATCAAGAATCTCTCAACTCCCCTCTTATCTTTCTGAGTTGTAGAGTTATAATTTGTAATATCTTTTTAACTTGTAGGATCCTTTGGATCTGAGTGATTTGTAAGCCTATAATTATAAAGGCTGAGGGTAGGGCTTGTTAGCCTGAGTGTAGGAGATTGTGATCTCTGAGTGTAGGCCTTGTTGGCTGAGTGTAGGCCTTGGATTGGCTGAGTGTAGGCCTTGATTGGCTGAGTGTAGGCTTTGGGATAAAGCTGAGTTGTAAGGCTTTGGGCCTGAGGTGTAGGAACCAATTTGGGTTCTGAGACAGTGCAGGAGTTTGGCCAAATTTAGTACACTGCTAGATAGGCGGAGGGGGAAAGTGGATGCACCCATATCTTGGGGAACCACTATAAATCATTGTGTGTTATACTGTGCTGAAATTGTTGTTGTGTATGCTGTATTTGCTGTGATAAACTAGTTAGATTGTTGTGATATAACTGATTGCTGCCAATAAAGTTAGAAAAGGATTAGGTCACCTATTCACCCCCCCCCCCCTCTAGGTGTTTAGGTACCATATCTTTCAAGTGGTATCAAAGCGAGGTTGCTCAAAACAAGGACTAACAGTCTGAGGAGATCCTGTTTGGCAGATTCAGTGTAAGGCATTACACATTTTCAAGAAAATCAAGAAAATCAAGAAACATGGGTTCTTATGAGAATCACAAGGAATTGGGTTCCATGAAATTACCCATATGTAGGAAGGAGATCTTTGGGATCTGAAAAGAAAGGGTAAGGCTATTTATGGAAGCCTCTGACCCTAGAATCTACATCACAGTTAAGGAAGGGCCTTATGTGCCAATGAAGATTTCAGTATTGGATGCAAATCAGAGAACTCCAGAGGATTTCTCTGAGATGACTAAGGATGAAATTGTCCTGGCCACCATGGACAAGAGGGCACAAAACATAATAGTGAGTGACATTGATGATGCAACTTTTCAGAACTTAATTCACTGTAAAACAGCAAAAGAAATGTGGGATACCCTCATTGTCTATATGGAAGGTTCTGAAAAAGTTAGGCAAGATAAGAAGTCCTTGCTAAATCAGGATTATGAAAGCTTTAGGCAAGGAAAGGGTGATAGCATCACTGAGTGCTATAAGAAATTTTACAGAATAGTTAATGAACTCATGTCTTATGGAAGAGAGTTCAGTAACTATGAACTAAATGACAAGTTCTTAAGGTCCCTAACCAAAGATTGGGACACCAAGATTTGTGTCATAAGAGAAATGGCTAAGTTGGGGGAAATTCCTCCTCCCACACTGTTTGGCAAGCTATTGTCTTATGAAATGCAGTTAACAGTAAGAAAAGAGGAGGAGAAATCAACAAGGACTGAGCACAAAGAAAGAACTGTTGCTTTCAAGACAGAAGTTCCCAGAAAGTGCAGGAATAAGTCTTCAACTCCACCTCCAGAGGTAGTTGAATCAGAGTCTGATGAGTCTGTCAGCATAAAGTCAAAGAGCAGTGAAATTGATGAAGACTTTGCTGCTTTTACTAGACACTTTCAAAAGTTTTTGAAAAAGAAACAGTGGAGGTCAAGGCCTTCTACATCACAAGGAAAGGAAGACTCTTATCAGAAAAAGAGGTCTTCAAAGAATGACAAGAAAAGGACAAAATCAAGCAAGGCAACTGGATCAAAGATTGTTTGCTATTGCTGCAATAGACAGGGCCATGTTATTGCAGATTGTCCAGAGAAGAGAAAGGAATCTGGTGACAGGAAAAAGACTCACTTCAAAGGGAAGAAAGAAAAGTCTTTTGTTGCTAAGAAGGAGAAGACTCTATCAGATATCTCTTCTTTAGAAACTGAGTCTGAGGCTGAAGCCTACATAGGACTGTTTGCAGAAGAAGAAGAGGAATAATTCATGCAGATCTTGGAATCAATTTATGAACAAGAAGACAGTCATTGTCAAGGGTTAATGGCTTTGACAGAGAGTGCCAAAATCCTGGAGCAGCCAGGACCCAGTCAGGTACAAAGTTCAAGTTTAAATTCAGTTTCTTGTTCTAGTTCAGAATCAGATTTTTCTTCATCAAGTGATGAGAATATATCTGAGTCTGAGGAAGATATTCATCAGCTCATAGATGAATATAAGGTACTGTTGCAAGCCTACAAGAAAATCAAGACCCTAGCCAAAAGTCAGGCAAAGGAGATTGCAGATCTCAAGGCTGTTGCAATAGATTTTGAGAAACAATTTGATCAAAAACTGAATGAGGTAGCCAGGCTGAAACACATTACTGTGATTCAGATGGGAACTATCACCTATAAGAATGATCAAATTAAGAGACTGGAGATCAATCTTCAGAAAGAAAGAGAGCTTGTTGCTAGGTTTTCAAAACCTAAATCAGTGCTACCTTTAATTGATGAATTTGTTCATCATAAAGGCAAGGCTGGACTGGGTTTTGTTAGACCTGCAGGGACTGAGCAGTCCAAGTCTAAGTCCAAGGGCAAAGCCCCAACATTCAACAAACCTGTTGTAGTCAAGACAACCAAAGCAGTACCTAAGCAAAGGTACAACAAGTTTGAATGCTGGTGCTGTGGCAAGATTGGCCATTTTGCAATGGACTGTTGGTACAATGTCAGTGCCAAGGTGAGTTGCAAGCTACCTGGTGGAAAGCCAGTAGGTAGCTTTGTCAAGTTACAGACTAACAAGTATCAAGGACCCAAGATTGTTTTGGGTTCTAAGGTCCATTAATCTGTTTTGCAGGTGAGTCCAAGAGGCCATACCCCTACATGGTACTTGGACAGTGGATGTTCCAGACATATGACTGGAACTAGGGGACTACTGAAGGACTACATTCCAATCAAAAATGGTCCTAAAGTGACCTTTGGTGGTTCTGAAAAAGGAATCATCAAAGGGTTTGGTAATATTTCTTCAAACTTAGTTACCATTACTCAAGTGGCTTATGTTAAAGGGTTGAAACACAACCTAATAAGTATAAGTCAGTTAAGTGATGTAGGGTATGACATCTCATTTGTTAAAAATGGTTGTCATATCAAGAGGTCAAGTGATCAAGAGATCATCTTGACAGGTTATAGGAAGAGAAATGTCTACTGCCTAGACATTATGATTGAGAACAATGGTTCTCCAGTTTGTCTTGTAGCTGATGAGACAGTCTCTCATTGTGTCAAATGGCACAAGAGGCTGGCCCATCTTAACTACAAGACAATTAGCAAACTCTTTAGTAAAGAGTTAGTGAGGAATGGTCCTCAAGTTAAGTGTGTTAAAAATGGCATTTGCTCAGCTTGTTAAAAGGGCAAGCAGACTAAATCCACCTTTAGAAGCATAGATAACAAAGATGCTGTGAGGTGTTTGTACCTCTTGCATTTGGATCTCTTTGGTCCAATGCCAGTTCACAGCTTAGGTAGGAAGGTCTATACCCTTGTAGTTGTAGATGACTACTCAAGGTTTTCCTGGGTGTTCTTCTTAAGACAGAAATCTGAAACACCTAGTGTCTTCTACAGCTTTGTCAAGCAAATTCAGAATGAACTTAATAGTAATGTGGTCAAAATTAGAAGTGACCATGATACTGAGTTTCAATCTGAAAGCATGACAAAACTATGTGAAGACTTTGGGATATTTCAAGAATTCTCTTCACCTAGAACACCTCAGCAAAATGGCATTGCTGAGAGGAAAAATAGGACCTTGATAGAAGCTGGTAGAACCCTACTAAGTGATACATCACTTCTAGAGTATTTCTGGGCTGAAGCAGTTAACACTGCATGTCATGTTATAAATAGGGTTACCATCACTAAAGGGCTAAACATGACCCCCTATGAAGTTGTGAAAGGCAGGAAACCAAACCTATCCTACTTCAGGATCTTTGGTTGCAAATGCTTCATACTTAATAATGGGAAGTCTTACTTAACTAAGTTTGCTGCCAAGTCCCAAGAGGGAATTTTTGTTGGGTACAGCAATAATAGTAAGGCTTATAGAGTCTACAACTTGACTACATAAGTTGTAGAAGAATCAGTGCATGTAGTTTTTTATGAGACTAAACTTATTAATAATGAGTTGTCTAGCAATGTATGCAGCCCCACAGGTTTGACAAAGACAATGGACAAGCTGACTATAGAAGAAGTGCCTGCTGCAAGACAGCAAGGAGAGGAGAGTAGCTGCTGTCCAGGGGGAGAACTACATGTGCCAATTGCTGAAGAAATCCAAGGAATACAACATGATGCAGATGCTGAAGTGGTTCAACCTGAAGTGAGGATGCCTCCAGCCCACAGGCATCTTAGAGATCATCCAGTAGAGCTGATTATTGGAGATCCAAGACAAGGAGTACAAACCAGGAGTAGAAACATGAATGCTGCAATCTATTCCAGCTTTTTATCTCAAGTTGAACCTAAAAGATTTGAAGAAGCAATAATGGATCCACAATGGACTGAAGCAATGCAAGAAGAGCTTAATCAGTTCAAGAGGTGCAAGGTTTGGGAACTTGTTCCTAAACCTAAAGACCACAATGTAATAGGAGTTAAGTGGATCTACAGGAATAAGATGGATGAACAAGGTGTCATCATTAAGAATAAAGCTAGACTGGTTGCTAAAGGATATAGGCAAGAAGAAGGTATTGATTTTGATCAAACCTTTGCTCCAGTAGCCAGACTGGAAGCCATAAGAATGTTCTTGGCCTATGCAACCTATCAAGGATTCAAGGTATACCAAATGGATGTCAAGTCAGCATTCCTAAATGGTAATTTGAAAGAAGAAGTCTATGTGGAGCAGCCTTCAGGTTTTGTTGATCCAACTCTACCTCATTATGTCTATAGACTTAGGAAAGCTTTATATGGGTTAAAGCAAGCCCCTAGGGCTTGGTATGAAACCCTATCTAGTTTCCTCATTGAGAACAAATTCTCAAGGGGGAAAATAGATAAGACTCTATTCCTTAGGGAATCTAGAGGCAAAGTCATACTAGTCCAAATATATGTAGATGACATTATATTTGGGTCTACTGAAAGCAGTCTTTGCAAAAAGTTTGCAAAACTTATGCAAGGTCAGTTTGAAATGAGTAGTATGGGAGAGCTGAAGTTTTTCTTGGGTCTCCAAGTTAAACAGACTGAGAGTGGTTTGTCCATTTGTCAGTAAAAGTTCACCCTAGAACTCATAAGGAAGTATGGTATGGATTCATCCAGTACCATGAAGACTCATATGGGGTCAAGTATGTCTCTTAGCAAGGATGATGCAGGTAAACCTGTAGATGAAACCTTGTATAGAGGGATAGTTGGCTCCCTATTATACTTGACTGCTAGTAGACCAGACATCATGTATGCTACATGTGTTTGTGCAAGGTATCAAGCCTGCCCTAAAGAGTCTCACTTGACTGCTGTCAAGAGAATTTTGAGATATCTAAAGGGCACTCCCTATCTAGGCCTCTGGTACCCTAGGAATGGAGACTTTGATCTAACAGGTTATTCAGATGCAGACTTTGCAGGATGCAAAGAGCATAGAAAGAGTACTACTGGAACCTGTCAATTCCTAGGTGGAAGACTAATTTCATGGAGCAGCAAAAAGCAGACTAGTGTGGCTATCTCCACAGCTGAGTCAGAGTATGTGGCTGCAGGAAGTTGCTGTGCTCAACTTCTGTGGATTCAACATCAGCTAGAGGACTATGGATTTCAGGTAAGTAGAACTCCACTTTTCTGTGATTCTACAAGTGCTATTTCAATAACTAATAACCCTGTATCTCATAGTAGAACAAAACATATTGAGATTAAATATCACTTTCTTAGAGAACATGTAGAAAGAGAAGATATTTCATTTGAATATGTTAAAACAGATGAACAAGTAGCTGATATGTTTACTAAGCCCCTAGAAAAAGCTAAGTTCAATAGATTCAAAATTGAACTAGGAATGATAAACTTAGACTACGTTTACAGAATAGAAAATTGGCTAAGTAAAAAGGTGTCGACACATAGACAAGTCTATGTCGACACAGAATAAAGGTGTCGACACTTCAGGAAAAAAGGTGTCGACACATCTAGGAATGTGGTGTCGACACTTCAGAATGTTAGTGTCGACACATGTCAAGTAGGTGTCGACACATCCAATATGGTGTCGACACTTAAGTTTTACTCAGCATTTTCTAAGTAAAGTCTCGACGATGTGTCGAGTTATGTTGTGTCGACACATAACCAAGTGTCGACACATAATCTCTGTTAACTAAACTTGTGTCGACACATGTGTGTCGAGACATTATAAGTCAGTGTCGACACTTATTGCCAGTGTCGACACATGTTGAGTTAACTGTCCCGCCTGTTCATCTTCAAAATCAGAAAGGTATAAATAGGGTTCTGTCTTTGTTGTGTCGACACTCAACAGAAGAGTCAACATTTGAAGTATGTGTCGACACCTAGAACAATGTGTCGACACACAGCTGAAGACTCAACACTTGAAGAAAGTGTCGACACATGGAGCTGTGTCGACACTTAGCAAAGAACAGAAAGAACAACAAATTATTCTAAGTACAAGTGTCGACACTATGTGAATGTGTCGACACTCAGCTGAAGTCTCAACAACAAGAAGGTGTGTCGACACAAGGAGCTGTGTCGACACTCGGCAAGATTCAACATAGAAGACTATGTGTCGACACCAAGAAGCAGTGTCGACACTTGGCAGATTCAACACAAGAAGATGTGTCGACACAAAGGAGATGTGTCGACACATAGAAGAATTCAGCAAAAGCAACTGTCAGAGATGTCAGAAGTCAGTTATGAACCGGACCAGCCGGTTACCATGAAGAAGGCCTATAAATAGGCACCTACAGTTTACAGAAACGGTGGTTCAGAGTTGTTGAAAGAGTTGATCAAGTGATTAACAAGTGGTACAGATTATTCAAGTAATCAGAAAAGTGGTACACAGAGTATCAATACAAGAAGATCTTGCAGTCCAAGTGCAGATCTAAGAAGTTGGAGAGAGAGGGCTCCATCCAAGAAATCAGCCTCTGGAACTAGGCTGAGAAGAAGGATTCAGATTCAATTCTGATTCTTAAGAAGCAGAGGTCAAGGAACAACTGCAGAGGATTCAGTCTTATTCAGTTCTACTCAAGAAGCTTTGAAGAAAGCTAAGTCAGATTGGATCCAGCTGAGTTCTTCCAAGAACTCATCAAGAATCTCTCAACTCACCTCTTATCTTTCTGAGTTGTAGAGTTATAATTTGTAATATCTTTTTAACTTGTAGGATCCTTTGGATCTAAGTTATTTGTAAGTCTATAATTATAAAGGCTGAGGGTAGGGATTGTTAGCCTGAGTGTAGGAGATTGTGATCTCTGAGTGTAGGCCTTGTTGGCTGAGTGTAGGCCTTGGATTGGCTGAGTGTAGGCCTTGATTGGCTGAGTGTAGGCTTTGGGATAAAGCTGAGTTGTAAGGCTTTGGGCCTGAGGTGTAGGAACCAATTTGGGTTCTGAGACAGTGCAGGAGTTTGGCCGAATCTAGTACACTGCTAGATAGGCGAAGGGGGAAAGTGGATGTACCCATATCTTGGGGAACCACTATAAATCACTGTGTGTTGTACTGTGCTGAAATTGTTGTTGTGTATGCTGTGTTTGCTGTGATAAACTAGTTAGATTGCTGTGATATAACTGATTGCTGCCAATAAAGTTAGAAAAGGATTAGGTCACCTATTCACCCCCCCCCCTCTAGGTGTTTAGGTACCATATCTTTCACTTCCCTTTATGCCATCGGTAAGTGTCATGTACTCTAGGTCTCTTTAACCGAATCACATAGAGTGGGTACGGTTCCACTCAACCCGTTGCTCACACCGCCACGACAATTCAAATCATTTGCGCGAGTTAAGCTTCCCCGCAACCCGAATATCGATCACACAATTTACATAACTCAATTATGTGCAAGTTGGCTCCCAGGCCACCAAGATGGCATAATCACGCTTTTGCCCAGTTTTTCGGGTGCACCTTGGAGTTAATCCCCAAGGTTCCATGTTACAATCTACCACGTAGAAAACCCAAAAAATAACCATCGGCGCGGTGTCTTCTTCGGCCATTCAAGCAATGAAATATCACCGATCCAGACCAACTTGTCCGGGTAGGCTTCAGACACTATGCCTATGCCCGTACTTCGATTCCGGACTCTACATGCAAAACAACGGGTACTATTCATGTCCACTCGAAGGAACATGTCACACTCACCGCATACTCGCGAGAGCGGGTTTCCTGTGTAGAAAGAAAGAGGACTTCACATGTCCAAGAAGAGAATCATTACCCTTGGGTTTCTCTTTGGCGCCATGAAGATCTAGACAGATGAAAAACACCGTAATGGCCTTGCCTCCATAGATCTGGACTCGGCTTGCGATTTTGGGCTCTGAAGCTCCACCAGCAGCCGGATCTCTCCTCCTCCTTCTTCCTTGCTCTCCCCTCTCTCTAAAGCTTTAGAAAGAGAAAGTTCAAAGTGGAATGAGGGTTTCAAACCCTATTCCCGGCTTTAACTCAGCAAGGATGACCCTGGGCCCTTAGATCCCAAAAGAAGGAAACGGACGGCCACGATTCGCACTTAAAATAATATTACTGGGCCGAACACAGCTTGTGACACGCCCGTGTCTAAGGTCGTGTGCCTCAATCGATGCCGAAACTGTCGCATCACGAACAGGACACGACCACTGGACACACCCGGCTAACAACCTGAGTAGGACACGGCCCTGGACACGCCCGTGTCTCAGGCCATGTTCATTATCTCGACGCCTCGTCGAGTGCATTTCGTCGACCATTTGATAAGTTCGTCGAACCCGAGCACGACACGGCCCTGGACACGCCCATGTCCCAGGCTGTGTGACCCTTACCAAACACCAAATTTAGCTTTAAACGTTGTCCGTCCCTCATTTAAGTTTCGGGGCGTTACCATTCTCTCCCTCTAAAAAGAATTTCGTCCCAAAATTACAGAAAGGAAGAGATACACAAAACTTAAATGGTACCTGAGTTGAATAACTCTGGGTACTCCTCAAGCATGATTTGCTCTCGCTCCCACGAGAACTCCTCCCAACCATAGTTGTCCCAACAGACCTTGACCATCCTGATGTCTTTATTACGCAGTCACTTGACTTCTGAGTCCTCAATGCGAGCGGGCTCGACCTTCGTCGTCAACCCATTATCAACCTGTACTTTATCGCCCACAATCACTTGCGAAGGCTCTTGCATCGCCTTCCACAACACCAATATGTGGAATACGTCGTGTAGACCACTCAGTTCCATTGATAGTTTTAATCGATAAGCTGCTTCGCCAATTCACTCCAGAACCTCAAACAGTCCAAGGTACCTCGGGATTAGGTTCTTCAAGTGTCGTACCCGTGAGACGCCCTTGGAAGGATTAATCTTCAAATATACCCAGTCGCCAACAGCGAACTCAACGTTCCTATGCTTGGCATTATAGTATTTATCTTACCGGTCCTGAGTGATTAACAATGGTTCTCGTATAGTTCGTACCAACGAAGTTGCATCTTCCACTTCTTGCCGCTTGTACAGCTTCGACTCACCCGTTTCCAACCATGACAACGACGTGCGACATCTCCTACCATAAAGGGACTCGAAGGATGCCATTTGAATACTTGCTTGGTAGTTATTGTTATAAGCAAATTCCACTAAGTACAGGTGATCTTCCCACTATTTCCCGAAATCCAAGACGCACATGCGAAGCATGTCTTCCATCGTCTCGTTGACTATCTCGGTCTGACCATTCGTCTGCGGATGAAAGGCCGTGCTGAAACTCAGCTTGTTTCCTAACATTTGTTGCACCAACCTCCAGTTATTGGACGTGAACCGCCCATCTCGGCCACTCACAATGCTGCAGGGCACACCGTATAGTCGAACAATGTTATCCACATAGAATTTTGTCAGTTTATCCACTGAATCATCCTTCCTATTCAAAATGAAGTGCGACACTTTCGTCAATCGATCTACGATCACTCAGATGACGTCGTTTCCCTTCTGCGACCTTGGAAACCCATGCACAAAATCCATTGAAATATCGTTGAACTTCCACTCCGGGATAGGCAAGGACTTCAAGAAACCTCCAGGATTTTGGCACTCCGCCTTCACTAAGGCGCATGTTTGACACTTTGCCACATTAAGTGCCACGTCCTTCTTAAGTGCTGAACATCAGAACAACTTCTTCATATCACGATACATCTTCGTGCTCCCTGGGTGAATCAAGTACTTGATATGATGAGCCTCGTACATCAATTCCGCCCGCAGTTTACCCACATTTAGGATGCACAGACGACTGTCCTTCCATAACAATCCATCAACAACATCAAAATGGGAATTTGACCCATCTAAAGCCTCATCAATGATTTGCTTCATATTGCTATCCAAATCCAGAGCCTGCTGAATCTGATCAGCCATGTCAGACTGAACTTCTGTCCAGTTCAATTGCGCTTCGGCACTAGTCTGCTCGTCTACACAAGAGATCTCTAATGCCTCCAACTTCTGAATCAAACGCTCATCATGAACTGACAACCAGTTGGCCCGCGCAGATGCCCTGCGACTCGATGCATCCGCAACTACATTGTATTTACCAGGCACATAATGAATCTTGAATGTGTAGTCCCCTAGGAATTCCATCCATCTCTACTGCCGCATGTTTAGATCCTTTTGATCCAACAAGTATTTCAGGCTCTTATGATCGGTATAGATATCGACATTCACACCGTACAGGTAATGCCTCCACAGCTTCAGAGCAAATATCACGGCCGCTAACTCCAAGTCATGGACCAGATAATTGCTCTCATGCACCTTCAGCTGGCGCGAGCCATAAGCTATCACTCTCACATGCTGTAATAGGACACAACCCAACCCACTGCCCGAAGCGTCACTGTAGATCTCAAAACCTTCGGTCCCAACCGGCGAACATAGAATAGACGTCGTGGTCAACTGACTTTTCAGTTCTTTGAAAGTTTGCGCGCACTCCAGCGACCACACAAACTTTTGACCTTTCCTCATCAAAGTCGTGAAAGGTAACACTATCCTCGAGAAGTTCTCTACGAAGCACCAGTAGTAGCCGACAAGTCCTAGGAAACTCCGGACTTCCGCCACTGAAGACAACACATGTCACTCTCATATAACAACTATCTTAGCCGGATCCACTGCAATTCTTTCTCCACTAACTATATGACTAAGGAACTCTACCGAGGATAACCAAAACTCGAATTTGGAGAACTTGACATAAAGCTGATTCCTCCTCAATGTCTCCAACACCATATGCAGATGCTTGAAATGATCATCCTTGTTCTGCGAGTACACCAATATGTCATCGATAAAGACTATCACGAACTTGTCCAAGTACTCCCTGAACGTCCTGTTCATCAAATCAATAAACACAGATGACACATTCGTCAGCCCAAACGGCATAAAGGTAAACTCATAATGCCCATACCGCTTACTGAAAGCTGTCTTGTGGATATCACTTTCTCTTATACTCAGCTGATAATATCCGGAGTTAAGATCCAATTTCGAGTACACCGATGACCCGACTAACTGATCGAACAGATCATCAATCCATGGGATCGGGTACTTGTTGATGTAGGGTTATCCGAAAACGGAGATCTCCGCGAAGCTAACGCTCTCCCTACGCACAACACGTCGTAGATCTACCGCACCTACACAGCACCTATCGCCCACAATATTTCCTCGTCACAAAACGCAGCACAAACAACAAAGGAGGAATGGTCGACTCGAAAATAACGATCGGAAATTTGAGTCGGATTATTCCCCAAGAAAACACAAAGGTTGCCACTCCTTTTTGAGAGCAAGACCAAGGCTATAGGCCAAGATCTGCTCAAGCAAATAGGATCCACCCGATCCGGAAATAAAAGCCTTGCAACGACGATTTCGATTCAAAACTTGCAGCGATTAAATTAAAGATCCGGAGAAAACGATGAGCGAAATCCACCACAACTAAAGAGAAGAAATCACACAAGGGAGGGGAAAGAGATTACCCAACCGGAAAACTTTCACACGAGATAACTGTGGGAGAATCACTCTCTCCACGGATCCACCGGCGTCGCACCGAATGGTTTGCAACCTTCTTCCAAGGAGTCGCACCGAAGGAAGCCATGCCGGAGTCGCACCGAACGGGGATGGAGGAGGCAAGGCTTGGCTTCACACCAAAGGGGAGGGGGCGGCTATGGACTTCTCCATGGTGGCCAAAATTTCCACAAGGGGAGTTTTTTTAGGTTTCTTTTCCAATTGCCTTAACTCTTCATGATAGCCTCCTTTAAATAGGAGTTACAAATAAGCCTTAGCCCTTCATGATGGAGATTTAATCTCATCCATCTGAATGGCTAATAGGAGTTACAAATAAGCCTTAGCCCTTCATGATGGAGATTTAATCTCATCCATCCGAATGACTAATTGCACACCAAAACTAAAATAGTTCAAATTGAAAATACAACAACACATGCAATGAATATAAAATTATCACATAAGCATAGGATAATTTTATATTCCAATTATAAAATAGAGTGTACGAAAAGGAAATAAATAAAACTAAGGCGTTGCCGTGGCGGTAGCACAACGCGGGCAGAGGTTGTAGCGTAGCCGTCCGTTAGCGTCATCATGCCGCCTCACGTCCTTGAGTCGTATGGCCTTAGCAACCTGATCATCAACAACATCATCAGCATCGTCTTCAACTGGTGGAGGAGGGGCCGCGCCATCAATCCTCCCCCGCTCAAATGTACGCATCTCCGTTGCGTGGTCCAAGCGATAGCGGTGAAGGAGAGCGGCATCCAAACTCTGCAGCTCCGTCTCGAGTACCCAAGAGTCATCCGAAGGGGGCCGATCACGCCAACGGATGAGAAAGCGGTGGGTGTCGCCATCAGCAGTGGTAACAGGCTCAGCATCAAGTATCATCTCTGGAGTGGAGAACGTCCGTGGAAACCTGGGGAACATATTAGCAGTAGGCAGGAAAGAAGGCAACTTACCATCCGATGGTATACCTGTGGGGACCGAAAGAGAGATATCATCCGTACTACCACTCCCCAACCCATGAGAATTTTTAGTGGGAGAAGAAGACGACAAAGAAATCAACTCTTGTGGTGGTGACACAAACATCGTTAAATCCGAAACATTAAAAATGGGGGAGATACCCCAATCAGCAGGCAAGTCCAAAACGAAAGCGTTGTCACCTAGCTTTTTAATAATCCGAAAAGGGCCGGCGCGCTTTGGTGCTAACTTTTTAACGGTGCCAGTTGGCAAGCGTTCGGGAACCAAACGGACTAAAACTAGATCGCCAATTTTGAAGTCTGATACTCTCCTATGTAAATTAGCGTGCGCTTGATAAGAGTCGTATTGCGTAGTCAAGGTGTCCCGTATACGTGTGTGTAAATCATGGATGTGCTGGGCGAAGGATTGTGCAAACTGACTTGCCTTGTACGTTGGGGGCAACGTCACCAAGTCAAGCGGCACAGGAGCCTTATACCCGTGGACAATCTCATTTGGAGACAGACCCGTAGACCGATTCTTGGAATTATTGTAGGCTAATTGGGCATGGGGAAGGAGAAGATCCCAAGTGCTCTTGTGATCACTCACGAGGCATCATAAAAAATTTCCTAAGCTCCGATTAACCACTTCCGTCTGCCCATCAGTTTGGGGATGATAGGCAGAGGAAAACAATAATTTCGTTCCCATTAATATCCAAAGAGTCTTCCAAAAATAACTAGTGAATTTTACGTCTCTATCCGACACTATGGTCTTGGGCACTCCACGGTGACTAACGACTTCTTTAAAATAAAGCTTAGCGACGTGAGACGCATCATTTGTCCTACTGCACGAGATGAAATAAGCCATCTTTGAAAACCTATCCACAACTACAAAAATTGAGTCGTGACGGCGTAGGGTAATGGGGAGGCCTAATACAAAATCCATACTAACGTCGACCCAAGGCATGGAAGGAATAGGCAAGGGTGTATATAATCCTACGTTGGTTTTACTACCCTTAGATACCTGGCATGTGCGGCAGCTACTCACTACCTTCCCCACCATAACCTTCAGTTTTGGCCAATAGAATTTGTCTTCGACTAACGTAATGGTCTTATCTCTACCGAAGTGGCCACTCAACCCTCCGCTATGCAACCCCCAAGAAGGATGGTACATGGAGGATGTGCGTTGATAGCTGGGCTATCAACAAAATCACCATCAAGTATAGGTTCCCCATATATTCAGCTACCGAGCTTGAGCCCTGCCGCAGAGTGGCAAGCTCATCGAACATCTGTGTCCGATGGTACGCAGGAACGTACTGATCGGTCAACAGGTTCTTCATTACTGGCCAACCTATAAGGGGGGCTCCGTGTCCGGTTCCTAATCTTCGCTCCTCATTCAGCCAGAACGTCTTTGCACGACCTGTTAACTTCATCCAGGCAACTTGGACCTTTTGGGGATCCGTCAGGTTGTGCCACTCGAAGTAACACTCCATATCCACAGTCCAGTTAAGGAAGATTTGGGGGTCTCCCATGCCATCATACGTGGGGGCATTTATCTTAATGGCCCTAGTAATGTCAAAGTCTCGCTCGGGGCGGTGTCCCCTAGGGGGCACCCGTGGGGAGTCCCCATCAGAATCCGAATCAGAGTTATGTTGGTGCCGGTTGGGCCGGTCAACATTAACGGGTGGCGGGGGTGGCCTAGCTTGGTTTTGTAGGATCTGGGCTAAGACGTTCCTAAGCTCAGCCATTTCGGCACGAAGACCCTCGATAGCCGCGGTGTTGGGATCACCATGCTCGTTCGCAGCCATACTAGACGTAGACGGGGTAGCGTACTCCGTTCCTAGCCTAGTGCGCATTCAGGTTTGGGAGGCCCCGGGCAAGATGAATTTTCCTAGGGCTGTAGCTATATTGAAAATAAGATATTTTTATATATTCCCAAAGTGAATAACACGTAGATCGTTAAATTTTTTTTTGAAATTTTGCTGAAAAATAAAGATTTCAGCCCGCTATTGGCAGACAACAGAAAATAATTTTTTTTGATTTTTTTTTTAGATCCGATCGACCAACAAGGAATGCAGAGAGGATGTTTTCAACGTGGGAGTTGAAACGACCGCCTCTGATACCAAATTGATGTAGGGTTATCCGGAAACGGAGATCTCCGCGAAGCTAACGCTCTCCCTACGCACAACACGTCGTAGATCTACCGCACCTACACAGCACCTATCGCCCACAATATTTCCTCGTCACAAAACGCAGCACAAACAACAAAGGAGGAATGGTCGACTCGAAAACAACGATCGGAAATTTGAGTCGGATTATTCCCCAAGAAAACACAAAGGTTGCCACTCCTTTTTGAGAGCAAGACCAAGGCTATAGGCCAAGATCCGCTCAAGCAAATAGGATCCACCCGATCCGGAAATAAAAGCCTTGCAACGGCGATTTCGATTCAAAACTTGTAGCGATTAAATTAAAGATCCGGAGAAAACGATGAGCGAAATCCACCACAACTAAAGAGAAGAAATCACACAAGGGAGGGGAAAGAGATTACCCAACCGGAAAACTTTCACACGAGATAACTGTGGGAGAATCACTCTCTCCACGGATCCACCGGCGTCGCACTGAATGGTTTGCAACCTTCTTCCAAGGAGTCGCACCGAAGGAAGCCACGCCAGAGTCGCACCGAACGGGGATGGAGGAGGCAAGACTTGGCTTCACACCAAAGGGGAGGGGCGGCTATGGACTTCTCCATGGTGGCCAAAATTTCCACAAGGGGGGTTTTTTTAGGTTTCTTTTCCAATTGCCTTAACTCTTCATGATAGCCTCCTTTAAATAGGAGTTACAAATAAGCCTTAGCCCTTCATGATGGAGATTTAATCTCATCCATCCGAATGACTAATAGGAGTTACAAATAAGCCTTAGCCCTTCATGATGGAGATTTAATCTCATCCATCCGAATGGCTAATTGCACACCAAAACTAAAATAGTTCAAATTGAAAATACAACAACACATGCAATGAATATAAAATTATCACATAAGCATAGGATAATTTTATATTCCAATTATAAAATAGAGTGTACGAAAATGAAATAAATAAAACTAAGGCGTTGCCGTGGCGGTAGCACAGTGCGGGCGGAGGTTGTAGCGTAGCCGTCCGTTAGCGTCATCGTGCCGCCTCACGTCCTTGAGTCGTATGGCCTTAGCAACCTGATCATCAACAGCATCATCAGCATCGTCTTCAACTGGTGGAGGAGGGGCCGCACCATCACTTGTTCTTCTCCGTAAACTTATTCAGCTCTCGATAATAAATACAGAGTCGCAAACTTCCATCCTTCTTCTTACCAAAAAGGACCGGTGAGCTCCAAGGGGACGAACTTGGATGCACAAAACCCTGCTCCAACAACTCTTCAAGTTGAACCTTCAGTTCCGCCATCTCCTTAGGCGCTAACCGATACGGAGAGCGTGACACAGGTTTAGCACCCGACACCAGCTCAATAGTGAAGTCAATCTCCCGCTAAGGTGAGGCTCCAGGGAGATCGTCAGGGAACAAGTCAGGGTACTCGAATACCACTGGGATGCTGTCCAAAGTAGGCTTAGGCTTCGAAGCCTCCACTAGCGTGAAGAACAGCTCTGCGCCAGTACAAACCGCCTTAACCACCTGTAGAGCAGAAATCAAAGTCTTGCTCGACCCTTTCAAGCCCGCAAATGTCGTCTCACGATCAGTTCCCAATTTGATCTCCTTGTGGTTGCGATCAATGTATGCCTGCTGCTTCGAGAGCCAATCCATACCAAAAATCACGTCGAACTCCACTATCGGCAGTAACAACGCTTGCAAGTCAAACTCTTGACTCCCAATCCATATCTAAATGCAACAAACCCTATCTGCACGTATTGAGCACCAATTATGCAACAATACATCCAATTTGTCCTTTGCCATCGAATAAGGTACTCCGATGCACGATACAAATCCTTCGGACAAAAAGGAATGCGAAGCTCCCGAATCGAAAGGTGCTCTCACCGGATTCTCGAAAATCAAAACAAAGTCTAGCACAAGCAGTCCTAAGCTAACATGCGCAAGGGCAACAAGTATTTAAAGCTAAACTGCTATAAATTTAAATCGTACCTGTCACCACATCAGCATGCTTCCTGGCCTCATGCTGGCCCAGGATGTACTCTCTAGGTTTCCTCTCGGACTTTGGACGTCCGCTCCAACAATCACGGGCAAAATGCCCCGACTTCCCACAATTATAGCATACGCCCGGGGTTCGGCATGTAGTTGCCCCCCGAAGTACCAGAAGAAGGGGCTGGACCCGAAGTCCTAGCCTTCTTATAGAACCTACGATACCCGAACTTTGAGGTAGTCGGCACTTTGAACTCTGTCTTCTTAGCACTAGAGTCCTTCTTCTCTTGGACTCTTTCTTTTGCATTCTGCGGTATGCAACTCTTATAGGACATGTAGAGTTCGATACCCTACTCACTGGCATCTGGTGAGTTTTCCCCAAATCTACTTCTAAAGATCTAGCCGACTCCATCAAGGCTCGAAATTCCAATAATTTTGGTCCTAGCAGTAGAATTCGTAACTCGCCACACAGACCATTATTAAATTTGTCGACTATAAACTGCTCGTTCTCCCACTCAAAGGTTGGGTAGCGCCTTATCATAAGAAACGCCTGCAAATATTCATCAACTGAGTGCGCTCCCTGCACTAAAAGCATGTTCAACTGCTGTCCCGATGGTCTTTTAAATGTCATTTGCTCCATCACACCGCCCGGCGTTGAAGCCACCTCAGGGACAAAGGGTTGCACATTCCTTCCATGTTGTGCATTAGTCACAACGAACACCGCTTCAACTACTCTTCCTATGGTTTCAAACGAAGGAGGGGTCTCAAGCACGTCGTGGGGTGCACTATATTCCTCAGAATGCGAGCGTTCTGACGGTCTTACACCACTCTTGGTCACCTATAGTCGTACAAAACACCATTAAGTGACCGACCAAAATTGCAAAAAGAAATTATAGAAATACGCAGGTTCCCCAAACATGTGTATTTTCATACCTAAGTGGACATTCATGGGTTTTTTTATGTTATAACGATGACGCACACACATGTGCTCACCACCCCTTAAAAAAATTCGTCCACGAATTCATTTAAGCATGACCGAAACCGATAGTCTGATACCAAATTGTAACACCCCTATCCGTCATATATCATATAACAGTAGGTCCGGCCGGGGCCTGACGTCATATACCACAAACAGACCGAAGGGTTACGAAATGAAACCATCCTTCCAATAACATACGTCCTACACAAAGTACATTCTAGCGGAAGCATTTTAAGAGTTGCAAAGAAAAGAACCCAAGCCAACAACATGAATTTCCACTAAATACCCAAATTAGAAATGAGTGTACAAAATACACAAAGTAGTTGGCCTTATGCCCTTACAAGAGTTTGCTTAAATAAACAATGTCTTCCAAACAACGACATGCAGATCGGTCACCCATGAGTATAACAAGTAAACATTCGTATTGCCATTCGAGTGGCGGCTCAGCAACCAAGGCTTCAGCCCGCTATTTGTTAATAGGCTCCGCAACACCTGCAAGCAACAATCCACCGCAGCGGTGGCAAACAAAAGCAAAGGTCAGCTAAAGCTGACCAAATTATAACGACCTCGCCCCTTAACTCGGGGCGGCGATGCTCCTTCCCTGCACTTTATTAGCATAGCCAAACAGTAGTGAAATTACACTTCATCACAGGCGTAGGCAAACACGACCACACACCCCGTGCTTTCAGGGCACATTCTCGGTGAACCCGGTCAAAACCGCAGTCTCACCATCGCCCCTTAGACGACAAATCTCTTGAGCATTTTAGTCTTTCCGGCCTAAGCCTAAGACCTTCCCTCTATGTCATCGGTAAGTGTCATGTACTCTAGGTCTCTTTAACCGAATCACATAGAGCGGGTACGGTTCCACTCAACCCGTTGCTCACACCGCCACGATAATTCAAATCATCGGCGCGAGTTAAGCTTCCCCGTAGCCCGAATATCGATCACACAATTTACATAACTCAGTTATGTGCAAGTTGGCTCCCAGGCCACCAAGATGGCAGAATCACATTTTTGCCTAATTTTCTGAGTGCACCTTGGAGTTAATCCCCAAGATTCTTTATTGCAATCTACCACATAGAAAACCCGAAAAACAACCACCGGCACGAAGTCTTCTCAGGCCATTCATGCAATGAAACATCACCGATCTAAACCAACTTGTCCGGATAGGCTTCACACACCATGCTTATGTCCGTACTTCGGTTCCGGACTCTACTTACAAAACAACGATGACTATTCATGTCCACCTGAAGGAACACCTCACACTCACCGCATACTCGCGAGACCAGGTTTCCTGTGTCGAAAGAAAGAGGACTTCACATGTCCAAGAAGAGAATCGTTACCCTTAGGTTTCTCTTTGGCGCCTTGAACATCTAGACGGATGAAAAGCACCGTAAATGGCCTCGTCTCTGTAGATCTGGACTCGGCTTGCGATTTAGTGCTCTCAAGCTCCACCGGCGGCCGGATCTCTCCTCCTCCTTCTTCCTTGCTCTCCCCTCTCTCTAAAGCTTTAGAAAGAGAAAGTTCAAAGTGGAATGAGGGTTTCAAACCCTATTCCCGGTTTTAACTCAGCAAGGACAGCTCTGGGCCCTTGGATCCCAAAAGAAGGAAACATACGACCATAATTCGCACTTAAAATAACATTACTGGGCCGAACACGGCTTGTGACACGCCCGTGTCCAAGGCCGTGTGCCTCAATCGACGCCGAAACCGTCGCATCCCGAACAGGACACGACCACTAGACACAGCCCGACAAACAAGCCGAGCATGACACGGCCCTGGACACGCCCGTGTCTCAGGCCGTGTTCACTGCCTCGACGCCTTGTCGAGTGCATTTCGTCGACCACTCGGCAAGTTCGTCGAAACCGAGAACGATACGACCCTGGACACGCCCGTGTCCCAGGCCATGTGACCCTTACCAGGCACCAAACTTGGCTCTAAACGTTATCCATCCCTCATTTGAGTTTCGGGGCGTTATAATAGGTGCCTAGAAGGGCACTGAGGTAGGTACCTGGAAGGGTACTGAGTTGTAGGAGTGCTACAACACTCTGAGAGTAGGACCTTGTGCTTGAAGTTGTAGGGCTGAAAAGTCTGAGTTGTAGGCCTTAGAGATAAGGCTGAGGTGAGTGGTTTGTGGACCACTGAGCTGTAGGAGCACTGCAGGGCTATGAGGTAGGAACATTTGTGGTTCTGAGGCAGGGTTCTGAAGAGAACCTGAGTGTAAGGCTGAGGGTCTGAGGTGTAAGCTCTGAGCAGCATTTTGGAGGAGTTTGTGTCTAGTCCAACAAGATAGTTGGATATGTGGGAGGGAAAGTGGATGTATCCAATTGGGGAACCACTATAAATAGCTATGTGTTTGGCTGTGTTACTTGTTTTTCTTTTATATTGCAGGTACTAAAGACAAGCTCTAAATCACTTAGAAAGAAAACAATAAAAATACTAAGAAATTTTCAAAGTCCCATTCACCCTCCTCTAGGTGATTAGCTAACCTTAAGTTAATAACTTTCAGTGGCTGACAGCTGTCAAAAATTACGGGGGTCACCGACGGCAGCGATGGCCACGGACGCGACGCGCGGCTGCTCGGGACATGGCCGCACGGGGCGCAGCCCCGTGGCCGCGCAGGCAGTCCGCGTGCGAGCTGTGCGCATACATGGTCTGGGAGCGCACAGGCCGCACGCGTGCGCAGGTTGTGCGGGGCGCGATCGTCCGCGTCGGCTGGGCGTGTGCCGACCGCACGTGACCGCGCGCAGGCCGGGCGCGCCGACTCGGCCCGCCCGTGCGCGTGCACGAGTTCAACCTCCTTCTTGGGTGCTTTTCGAGACTTGTGGCTTTGCGCGCATGACTTGCCCAATTTGGCTCATGCGTACTTGATCCGAATCCTGCTGGTTTGACTCAGAAATTTAAGGGGGCTCCCATCAATAATAATAATATTAATAATACTAATAATAATTGTAATAAACGAGTTACGGTTCGGTTCTATTTCGGTTCGGTTCGGTTCGGATCGAGTTTAAAAATCTTGAAACCGATTGATACTTGCATGTTGCGGTTCCGGTTCCAGTCCGGATAATAAAATATAAGAACCACACCTGGGTCAATGTTATTCGCGGTTTCAAAAATTTAATCAGAATCCGAATAATTTGCAAACGATTTGATCCGATTTTTGCAGCTCCGATTCTATTCCCATTCAATTTACAGCTTTCAATTTTAAAGGCGATTGATATCCGCACTATATTTTTGCATATTCGCACTACGTTTATTTCTAATTTTCGGCGCCTTTTGAAAATTCTTCTTATACATGCATTTTTAGGAAAAGTGTTAAACACGAAAGTTGTAGATCTCGGCGAGATCTACAACTTTCGTGTTGAACATTTTTTCTAAAAATGCATGTATAAGGCGTATTTCTAAAAGGCGTAAAATCTGAGCGTATTTCCTAATGTACGTCTTGTACATGCATTTTTACAAAAAGTGTTCAACACAAAAGTTGTAGATCTCGTCGAGATCTACAACTTTCGTGTTGAATACGTTTCCTAAGAATGCATATACAAAGAGTATTTTCAAAAGGCGCTGAAAATTAGAATTACGTACTGCGAATATCCAAAAATGTAATGCGGATATCAATCGCCATTTTAAATGACAACTTGAGTAACATCAGTGCCAGGTGCATGAATCCGCCTGCAAACCTGTCCTAAGCCGCCGAACAAATCCCAAATAGGCAACTTGCACAAATCGAACCACGCCTTCATTAAAAAGGAGATTATCACACGTCATTGATGCCCGTCAAAATGGGAGAGAGACCCTTCAGGCTCTCCTCATTTCTTAAGTGCTTCCGTGGAGCACGCCAAAAGTCATCTCGTCGGCGCTCGCTAGTCATCGTCCGAGGGAACATCGGACATGGACGGCGGGCGTGTCGGGGTAGGTGCCGGCGGCGGAGGGAAGTTGTCGAGGAGGAGCAGCATGTCGTCGGTCGTTGCGCCGGGGAGGAAGAAGGTATCCGAGAATGGGACCTTTGACGGCGGCCGAAGGACCTCAATATCGCGTCCACCGTACGAATTTCTTTTTCGCCTCGATGACTTCTTTTGATCTTTATTATACTGGAAATCTTCTTCTAGGAACTTCTTGTGCCTGCTTTTTTGTTGCGCGCATTAGAGCTTGATGCTTCCTGTAGAAACGAGCTGTTTAGATTGTTGAATGTTTATTTTCTCCCTTTTAAAAAATAATATTTCGAATTAGGATGGGATCTGTAACCTGCTATAATGTTTTGATTCTTGCACTCTTGTGGTCTGAATTTGAAGTGGTAGGTCAAGGCAAGCGTGCTTTCGGCTATATGGAAGAACTATGTTGGCAAGAACTTTTAAGCATTTAGTTTGATGAAATATATACAATTAGGAAAATCTGAAGGTTAGTTTTCCAGTGTCTTATTAGAGAAACCAAAATTTGTAGATGCTTAATACGATTCAGCTGTTTGTGGGTCGGAACTTGAAGTCAATTTCTTTTCGGAATGGATAAAGTTGAATTTTCTGTAGATATTATGTGAAAATAAAACCCGAGTCTCCCTTAACCTGCATGCAGTGAATTTGTATGCCTTAAGAATCAAGACTTTTGAGGGTAAATATTACGCCCACCTTCACCGGTCCAGATTATTTTCAATACACTCAACACACCTGATTATTTCCAGTGTATCCAACACACTAGATTTTGCCTCATGTCATGAGATAAGCTAATTCTAGAATTAACCAAGCGTCAAGATCCAATCTTCAAACGAGCGGACATGATCAAAAGCTCATTTTCTAGCACATGAACAAAGGCGGATCTAGCTTACACGTGTCATCCCCTTTGTAACATGCATGATGAAAAAGTTTTTGTAACATGGACTATGAAAGTTATTAATAAGAGTTTAATTGTTCTTCTTCCTTCCACCTCTTCGTCTCGCTTAACTCTGCCCGCCCTCGCAGACCTTCTTCCAGTAAATTTAGTAGACTATATGCTTTTTTGTTGCGCCTGCCTCTCGCAAGAAGTTGTATTTGCGTGATTATCTAAAATTGTTGTAAACACTGTGTTGCATTGTTGGACCTACTTAATCTTTTCTGCTAGTTTTCTTTCTCGATTGGTCAACAATCATACTTGCATCACATAGAGTAGGTTTACTTAAGTCCATTGCGCTCCACTCACATATGCTTGCATTAGTGTCAACACACATCTCACAGCCTACTCTACATCACAACCATAAAAATGTGACTGTACAACCCCGTATCCGGCGAGTGGGGTCGTCAGGAACCAGACCGGCCGGTTCAGATCGCCTAAGCAGCAGACGAGCTCAGCAGAGGAATCTGAAGGCAGCGGGCGAGCTCGGCAGGGAAAGCCGAACCCGAGCTCGGCATTTCGTCGCGACCCCAAGCTCGGCATTCGCCGAGGCAGGCCCGGGCTTCGTCGAGCTGAGCTCGACTAATGAAGGAAGATCGAATGGCGAGCACCATAGCCAACTCGCACTCGCCCTATGGAGCTCGGCAGACAGAAGGCGAGCAAGACCTTCAGGGGTGGCCGAGCTCCGCAGCTCGCACAGGTCTACGAGGTATTTTTTTACTATTTTGCCCCCGCTGGCCTACCCATAGCCTCTCAGAACAACGGAGTTACGCTGTTGGCAGGCCAATCTGGACTGCACATAGCCGTTCGGAAGAGCGGAGGTTGGCTATTTGCAGGCCATTTTCAGAAATCTATAAATAGGACCCAAGGGGTACCTCAGAAAAGATGCTTCTTGTGCCCTCTTGCTCCATCTTTTAAGCGTTTTCTGAGGATACCTTAGCTCGACCCTTGGCTAAGGAGGGGAAGCGCTCTAAGATCTTCCGGGTGTGTGGTGAGACCTCCCCGCCGAGCCCTTGGGTCAGTTCTTTCTTGTTTCCCTTGTTATTTTGCTTGCAGGAGCGAAGTAGGTGCGTGATCACCCCTTCCCCAAGGGTGAACTCCACAGGAGACCGTTTTTCAGTTTCAACATTTTGGTGCGGTGAGCGTGGAGCGTGGTCAGCACAGAAAACCTTCAGCGAGCTCGATGACAGGAGGGCAAGGATCTGACAGGTCGGACTCGCCGCCCCCCCACCTCTGTCCACGGTGGGGATGTTCAAAGATTTCAGGAACAAGGTGCTGGGCCTCGTCAGGTTCGCACTCGGCACGCGGGTCGAGTGCTCGACTCCAGCTGTCCAGATCGCAGCCTCCCCCTCTCTAGGCGAGGACTGTAACGTCCCGAACCGCACTAGGCCCCTCGTGCGTGTTTTTGAGTCAGGAGAGCTGACTAGGGTTCATGGGGAGCGCTGACAACTGGGCAGCACATGTGGACAGGAGGAGAAATCAGTCAAGCATAGTACACAGGTAGAGACACAGACGTGTCCCTACCCGTGTGGGAGTGGCCAACTCTCTAGTCGAAGACTCGAGTATGTCCAGAGAAGGAGGGTAGTGACACGGGCGTGTCACTACCCGTGTGAAGTGACACGGGTAGAGACACGGGCGTGTCCCTACCCGTGTGCGTGAGTTGAACTCGACACAGTGTGTCGAGATCGACGAACTGCGTGTCGAGATCGACGAATTATATGACACGGGTAGAGACACGGGCGTGTCCCTACCCGTGTGCCGTGTGTGTCGAGTTAAACTCGACGAGGCGTGTCGAGATCGACGAGGCGTGTCGAGATCGACGAGGTGTGTCGACATCATATGACATGGGTAGCGACACGGGCGTGTCCCTACCCGTGTGTGTCGAGTTAAACTCGACAGAGCGTGTCGAGATCGACGAACTACGTGTCGAGGTCGACGAATTGTATGACACGGGTAGAGACACGGGCGTGTCTCTACCCGTGTGCCGTTGTGTCGAGTTGAGTTCGTCGAAAGGTATCCGAGAAGGACACGACCAGGGAACACGGCCGTGTCATGTGGACACGGGTCGGGACACGCCCGTGTCCCTATCCGTGTCGAGTATTGAACCGACACGGAAACCGTCGTTGCCGTTTCGCCCAAGCAGGGCACGGGTAAGGACACAGGCGTGTCCCTACCCGTGTCACTTTTCATATATAAAGGGAAACAAAAACCCTAGTCGTTTTCATGCTCATTTCATCCCCTATTTTCTGAGAGAAACTCCTGTTGAGAGAAGGAAGTTGCTGTAGCTAATTCTAGAGGAGGAGATCCGCCGCCGCCGTGATGGAGAAGATGCCACCGAGAAGAGTTACACGATCCATGGCCGGAAATAGTGGAAACGCCGGAAATGAGGTGAGCTTCCTCCCCTCTCCCTTGGTGCTAGATCTGTAGTTACCTAGGCGAGATGTCGACTCAAAAGAGTCTAGACTTGCGAGATGGTGATTTCTCTAGGAAGAGGCCGTCCTAGGGCTTGAGCTCTAAGGCTAGTCGTGTCTTCAACCTCTCCAACCTTCTATACGAAGATGAGGGATGACTTCGTGAAGAGTAAAAGCCTCATGAGGGTGAATAAGGGTGGAGGAATTTCTGGAGGTGATTTTGGAGGATCGACTTGAGGAGGAAGATGAACCGATGCCGTTCATTCCTCTTTAAGATGCGTGCAGAATTTGTGTTCTGCGCGCAGTAATTTTTTTGGCCATTTTCTGATGTGATATGGCCAGATCAGGGCTTTCGAATAAACACTAAAGTTGAAGCCCTTGAAAATACCTTTCCAACGAGTGGTTGCACGTCTTCATGCGAAGTCTGTATCCACGGGAAAGTCTGAACGAACATGACGTCCGATAAATCCTGCATGCAAAAATTGTGTTCTGTACGCAGCGGACTTCAAGGCCGATTTCAAGTTTGATACTATTGAATCTGGGTTGTGGTCTGAACTTAAAAGTTGTAGCCCATGGAAATACCTTTCCATCGAGGGGTTACACGTCTTCACCGGCTTCCTGTAGCTTCGGGAATCTCCGGTTGAAGTTGTTGTCCAGATTTATTCTGCACTTAAATTTTGGGTTTTTATATAATATGAATCTGGATTCGGTGGAATTAATGTTGCAAATTTAACTCGAGATTTTGTTGAACTATTTTATGTTAACCACCGTAGTGCTATGAATGATGAAGATTACTAATTGGATTTCATATAACTGAATTGTGAAGCAAGCTTATGTGAACAAAGTGATTTGTTAGAAATTGATAGACTATTATTTATGCGCATTATGTTATATTATGTTGAAATCATTTGGAATGACATATAAAAAGATAAACTATGACCATGAGTATATTTGAGGGTTGGAATGAAATTTAGTAGTCCAATACTTAGAGCGTGGTCTCCCTACGGGTAGTATTGTAGAGGGATGTAAGTGCGGTGTTGACCGTCACTAGTTGAGTTCGAGTTGAGCTGAGGTATAGATGGATGGTTGGGTTGCGTCCTCGTGCTTACTTCCGAGGCCCCTTCCATACCACAGTGATGTGGAATTTGCATGCGGTGTGAGTCGACAGGAGGTGTCGTAATCCTGGGTTAAGGATATTGTGACAGGTCTACGGGCTCGCCGATCGTCACACCGACAGGAGTTGACAGTTAGACTTTGGGCGGTTGGGCTGTGTCCTCGGTATTCACGTCCCGAGGCCCCTTCCATGCCAAGTGAACGGTTGGGCTGTGTCCTCGTGCTTTCTTCCGAGGCCCCTTCCGGGTCACACCAGGCCAGTTAGGGCTGTGTTCTCGGTGCACATCTACCCGAGACCCCGCTGGGCCATAATACGCATGGGCTCCGCTGTTGTGTTCTTAGCGTTGAGACGTACGGAGGCCTAGGTGAAGTAGTGTGGATATGTGCCTAGTAGTAGAGATGCCCGCTCTACTGTCACCGCCTGGCCACGACGGTTGATGCCTGGGAGGTTAGCTACCTGCTCGAATAGTGGGAACTACGAGTCTGTGTCGACATGACAATTGCATGTGTGTGATCATGGGTGAGTCATTGCATAGCATACATACCATTACATAGCATTGCACAAACAAGATTCTCATCGTATAAGTTTGTATGGACACTCTTATACGATGAGTTATTTTTATGTAACCCGATCCTTAACTTATAAGCTTGTATGAGCATCCTTATAAGTTAAGTTACTTTTCTGCTGCAGACACATGTACTTGATAGTTTGTTATTGTTTATGTAGAACTGCTAGAATAAAATACTATTAATCTTATTGTACCATTACCACCTGCTTCTACCTGTTACACTATTTATTATACTTGTACCCTTGCTCTTTTCTCCGCCCGGTGCCGAGAAGTCGCCGGGGGAGCGGATGTGAAGCCACTTAGTGTTTTCGACTAACGGTTGCTACGTCTTCCTTTTTAGGAGGTCTCCCCACAGGTAGAACAGCCGCAGACTTTGCAGCAGGACAGCCAGGCCAGGACGACAGGGCCTGAAGTGACGGTGCCATCGCAACCGTCGGTTACCGATATGAGTTTTGTTGAGCAACTCTGATGTAGCCCGTTTGAGCAATTTCATATCTGTACTATGATATTGAAGAAGCATGTTTTAGCTTCTCTTTTTGTTGTATTTGGACTATTTACTTAGTGTGGATTTGACTTCTTCTTGTTTATATTTTGGTTGGGTTGACATGTTTATATTGATATTGGTTGTAGCCGGCGGAGTAGGCGTCTTGTGGTACGGGTTAGCTCGTGTGCTAATGCTACCGCAAGGCGGCTGTTCCGGGCATAAGATCCCCCTTCGTGCCGTGTTTTGGGAACCGGGAGGGGGGGGGGTCTTACAAATGGTATCAGTTTGTCACGATCCTCAACTAAAGAAGTCATTCAACAATGGTACCACCCCAGTTCGATTAGTCAGTTTGCGGACAAACTGACTTAGCGGAAGCAGTGATGTGCCCATATGTAATTCACACTAAGTTGTCCAAATTTGACCTCAGGATTAGCCAATCTGACCATACGTTTGTGTTTTACGTGTAGATTCCAGTACACGCTGAGCCGATGGGAGACACTCCTGCCCCTTCCATACCCACTCAGTTTCAACAATCCGAGTTGGGGCAAACGCTCACCGCCATCCTGGATGCCTTTAGGGCGCAGCAGTCTCCGGTTCAGCAACAAGCTCCGGGCTCTAACTGGCTGAGCACCTTTCGGGCTCTCTCCCCTCCCGCCTACCTCGGGACGGAGTCGGCCGTACGCACGGAGGAATGGCTTGACACGGTGCAAGAGCTATTGACGGGGATCCGTTGCCCGGCCAACATGGCTGTATCGTTGGCGGTGTCCGTGTTGGATCTACATGCTAAGAGGTGGTGGAAGTCACTCATGGGCTCCACGTTCCAAGGACGAGTGTATACCGAGATAAGTTGGAGCGAGTTCTCGGGTGTCTTCTTGGAGCACTTCATTCCTACATCGGCTCGAGACGAGCTCGAGCAGAGGTTTCTACTACTGAAGCAGGGATCAAAATCGGTTACAGAATACCAGCGAGAGTTCCAGCATCTCGCAAGGTTCGCAGTCTCATATGACCTGGATGATAGAGGATACGCCAAGCGTTTCTACAAAGGGCTGCGAGATCCCCTAAGGCAGACCCTTTTGTTTATAGCGGACGCTAGCTTGATGGAGATTATCGACATGGCGAAGAGATTGGAGGCGGATCACTTGAGTGGTGGTAAGAGGCCTGCGAAAGATGTGATGGAAGCTGGTCCAAGCAATAGAAGGAGGCGGGACTTCAGAGGAGGAAGAAGACATCAAAGAGGTGGAGGACGTTTCCACCGAGACCTTAGGGTGGAGCATCCGGTTCCGCAGCCGCCTGCGTTGCCTCCACCGCCTCAGCCTCAACAATTTCAGCAACATGAAGGGCGTCGTGGTCTGGTGTGTTTTGAATGCAACCAGCCGGGCCACATTCGACGTTTCTGCCCGCGGTTGTATGGGAATGTCCCTCCTGCTCCCTCTCCGGCAGCTCCGCGGGGGAGGGGTTACATGCGTGGTCGAGGACGAGGACCGCGAGGAGGAAATCCCGGCCCTGCTCGGGATCAAGTGTACGCGCTGGACATGACACAAGAGCGGAATCCCCAAGATGTGATTGCAGGTATGATTTAAGCAATTATCACGTTTTCATTGTTTAACTTGAAGTTGCTTGAGACATACTAGACACCTAGCAATAAGTTTTGGTTATTGGTACTTAGGCACCGTGATAGTTGACGGGAAGACGGCCTATGCGCTGTTCGATACCGGTGCCTCACACTCCTTTGTGTCTGAGGACTTCATTAAGGACATGGAAGACGTGCAATACTTTACTGGTATAGCCCGACGAGTGCGCCTACCGGACGGCTCGGAGATGATTGCAACCGTTAAGTGCGAGTTCGAGATATTTATTAAGGAAAGACCTTTGATACGCCTGCCACGGTCTTGAGAATGCCGGAGTTTGACATCATTTTGGGCATGACGTGGTTGGACGATCACTTTGCAAGGATTGACTGTGCAGAGAAACAAATCTACTTGAGACATGGGGACTCGGATGTCATCTTCCAAGGTATTAGTTTCGCACCTCGTATGTTGTTATCTTCAGTTCAGACAGTAAAAGCCCATATGAAGGGGGATAAAGTCTTCATGATCTAGTTCGAGTTGAAAGAGAAGGCGCTGGATATGAAAGATGTACGGGTAGTGCGAGATTTCCCCGAGGTATTTCCTGAGAAACTGCCAGGATTACCCCCGCATAAAGAGGTTGACTTCCAGATTAATCTAGTACCGGGCACCAAGCCGGTATCCAAGGCCCCTTACCGAATGGCCCCGAAGGAACTCGCGGAGTTTAGAGTTCAACTGCAAGAACTGGTGGAGTCAGGGTTCGTTCGCCCCAGTTCGTCGCCCTGGGGAGCCCCTGTATTGTTTGTGAAGAAAAAGGATGGGACCCTGCGTTTGTGCATAGACTATCGGGAACTCAATCGGCTGACGGTGCAGAACACTTATCCGCTACCCCAGATCGACGAGTTGTTCGATCAACTAGTGGGAGCACATTGGTTTTCTAAGCTGGACTTGCGCTCAGGGTATTATTAGTTGAGAATACAAGAAGGTGACATCCAGAAAACGGCCTTTAGTTCAAGATATGGACTGTATGAGTTCACGGTAATGCCGTTTGGGCTACAAATGCCCCTTCGGCCTTCATGAGCCTGATGAACAAGGTGTTTGAACCTTATTTGGATGTCTTCGTCATTGTTTTCATCGACGACATCTTGGTCTACTCAAAGACGGAGGAGGAGCATGTTGAGCACTTGACCTTGGTATTGAAAAATTAAAAGAGCACGCCTTGTTCGCCAAGTTCAACAAGTGCGAATTCTGGCTTAAAGATGTTGCTTTCTTGGGGCATGTGATCAGTGGAGCAGGACTAGCAGTGGATCCGGCCAAGGTGCGTGCCGTGAATGAGTGGTTGCCTTTGAAGTCGGTGACCGATGTGAGGAGTTTCCTTGTACTTGCTGGGTACTACCGCAAGTTCGTAAAAAGATTTTCAAAGATTGCTCTTCCTCTTACTTCATTGACGAAGAAAGGTGTGCCATTTGAGTGGACACCCCAATGTGAAGCGGCGTTCCAGGAGATGAAGGATAGACTTACCTCCGCCCCCATCCTTCCACTTCCGTCTGGGAAGGAAGGATTTCAAGTCTACACTGACGCATCATATCAAGGGATGAGAGCGGTGTTGATGCAGCACGGACACGTGATTGCCTACGCTTCAAGACAGTTGAAGAAACATGAAATTAATTACCCGGTTCATGATTTGGAATTGGGAGCAGTGGTGTTCGCCTTGAAGGTTTGGAGGCATTATCTATACGGCGTCCACTGCGAGATCTTTTCAGATCACAAAAACTTGAAGTACGTTCATACTCAGAAGGAGTTGAACTTGAGATAACGACAGTGGTTAGAATTTCTACGCGACTATGAGTTCACCATGAATTACCACCCCGGAAAGGCGAACTCGGTGGCCGATGTATTGAGTAGAAAGGTACCAGGTTCTAGTCCAGAGTCTCGGTTGATGAGTATGGAGTTGGCTCGGATGACTGGGGAGATGGATATTACATTGATATTTAAGGCTCCTTCGGCAGAGTATATGAAGTACTTGACAAGCATGAGCATAGTTTGTGATATCCGGTACCGAATCAGAGTGGAGCAAGTAATGGATGCGGCTCTGGCCCTGACAATCAAGTCAATCGAAGATGGGACTACGGATGAGTATACGCTAAAAGACGACCTCGTTTATTTTCGTGGCCGGCTCTACATTCCCAAAGGCGGTAAAATCCGGGAGGATATCTTGAGAGAGGCTCATTGCTCTCAATATTCAGTGCACCCGGGCATTGCTAATATGTACGCCGGCCTACGAAAGATCATGTGTTGGCCGGGAATGAAAAAGGATGTCCGATATTTTGTTACACATTGCGAAGCTTGTCAATGGGTGAAGGCGGAATGCAAGAGTCCCGGTGGTTTGCTACAATCGTTGCCCATCCCCGAGTGGAAGTTTGAGGATATCTCCATGGACTTTGTCCATGGGTTACCTCGCTCACGCTCAGGAAATGATTCGGTGTGGGTGATAGTTGATCGCCTGACGAAAGTAGCCCGGTTTATCCCAATGAAGAAAGAAGCTCATGCGGATGTCTTAGTACGCCTCTTTGTGGAGCAGTTCGTACGGTATCATGGTGTGCCTAAGACAATCGTTTCTGACCGGGATGGTCGTTTCACCTCAAGGGAATGAAAGACGGTACAGACGTATTTGGGTTCGCGCCTTACCTTTAGCACCGCGTTTCATCCTCAGACGGACGGGCAGTCTGAGAGGACCATCAGAACACTGGAAGATTTGTTGAGGTTATGTGTGTTAGATAGAGGAGAGCCGTGGGAAAGGTTTTTACTGCTGGTGGAATTCTCCTACAACAACAGTCATCAGGCTAGTATCGGCATGACTCCTCATGAAGCTCTTTATGGAAGAAGGTGTAGAACCCCCTTGTCTTGGGTGCAAGATGAAGACCTGAAGACTTTGGGTGTTGAATATATTGATGATACCGATGCGGCGGTTAGACTGATACGGGATCACATGTTGGAGGCTCAAAGTCGGCAGGCTAAGTATTATAATGCAAGACACCGGATGGTGGAGTTTCAAGTGGGTGATAGAGTGTTCCTGAAAATCCGACCGATGCATGGAGTGTCACGTGTGCGTGGTGTGAAAAAGCTCAACCCAAGGTATGTTGGGCCTTACACTATATTGGAAAGGATTGGCCCGTTGGCCTATCGGTTGGAGTTACCGTCCGAGCTAGAGAACCTCCACGACGTGTTCCATGTGTCGTCGCTTCGGAAGGCGCTGTTGCGGCCCGATCAATACATCCCCACAACTGATGGTGCTGTGGCGTCGGATAGGTCTGTGCGACTCGAACCGGTCCGGATTGTCGATAACGAGACAAGAATATTGCGCCGCAAAAGTGTTCCCTTGGTGAAGGTGCAATAGACTAATCATGAGAAGAAAGAATATACATGAGAGCCTATGGATTTGATGCAAAAACACTACCCGGAGTTGTTTGCTCAAGGTAAATTTATTTAAAAGCATATTATATTTTCTGTTATACTTTTCTCCCCATAGCCTAAGCCTGATTTCGGGGACGAAATCTTTTATTTTGTTTATAGGATTTGCTGATTTCAAGTTTGATACTATTGAATCTGTGTTGTGGTCTGAACTTAAAAGTTGTAGCCCATGGAAAGACCTTTCCATCGAGGGATTACACGTCTTCACCGGCTTCCTGTAGCTTCGGGAATCTCCGGTTGAAGTTGCTGTCCAGATTTATTCTGCACTTAAATTTTGGGTTTTTATATAATATGAATCTGGATTCGATGGAATTAATGTTGCAAATTTAACTCGAGATTTTGTTGAACTATTTTATATTAACCACCGTAGTGCTATGAATGATGAAGATTACTAATTGTATTTCATATAACTGAATTGCGAATCAATCTTATTTGAACAAAGTGATTTGTTAGAAATTGGTAGATTATTATTTATGCGCATTATGTTATATTATGTTGAAATCATTTGGAATGACATATAGAAAGATAAACTATGACCATGAGTATATTTGAGGGTTGGAATGAAATTTAGTAGTCCAATACTTAGAGCGTGGTCTCCCTACGAGTAGTATTGCGGAGGGATGTAAGTGCGGTGTTGACCGTCACTAGTTGGGTTCAAGTTGAGATGAGGTATAGATGGATGGTTGGGCTGTGTCCTCGTGCTTACTTCCGAGGCCCCTTCCATACCACGGTGATGTGGAATTTGCATGCGGTGTGAGTCGACACGCGGTGTCGTAATCCTGGGTTAAGGATAGTGTGACAGGTCTACGGGCTCGCCGATCGTCACACCGACGGGAGTTGACAGTTAGACTTTGGGCGGTTGGGCTGTGTCCTCGGTGTTCACGTCCCGAGGCCCCTTCCGTGCCAAGTGAACGGTTGGGCTGTGTCCTCGTGCTTTCTTCCGAGGCCCCTTCCGGGTCACACCAGGCCAGTTCGGGCTGTGTTCTCGGTGCACATCTACCCGAGACTCCGCTGGGCCATAGTACGCATGGGCTCCGCTGTTGTGTTCTTAGCGTTGAGGCGTACGGAGGCCTAGGTGAAGTAATGTGGATACCCGCCTAGTAGTAGAGATGCCCGCTCTACTGTCACCGCCTGGCCACGACGGTTGATGCCTGAGAGGTTAGTTACCTGCTCGAATAGTGAGAGCTACTAGTCTGTATCGACATGACAATTGCATGTGTGTGATCATGGGTGAGTCATTGCATAACATACATACCATTACATAGCATTGCACAAACAAGATACTCATCGTATAAGTTTGTATGAACACTCTTGTACGATGAGTTACTTTTATTTAACCCGATCCTTAACTTATAAGCTTGTATGTGCATCCTTATAAGTTAAGTTAATTTCCTGCTGTAGACACATGTACTTGATAGTTTGTTATTGTTTATGTAGAACTGTTAGAATAAAATGCTATTAATCTTATTGTACCATTACCACCTGCTTTTACCTGTTACACTATTTATTATACTTGTACCCTTGCTCTTTTCTCCGGCCGGTGCCGAGGAGTCGCCGGGGGAGCGGATGTCAAGCGACTTAGTCTTTTCGACTAACGGTTGTTACGTCTTCCTTTTTAGGAGGTCTCCCCACAGGTAGAGCTGCCGCAGACTTTGCAGCAGGATAGCCAGGGCAGGACGACATGGCCTGAAGTGACGGTGCCAACGCAACCGTCGGTTACCGATGTGAGTTTTGTTGAGCGACTCTGATGTAGCCCGTTTGGACAATTTCATAGCTGTACTCTGATATTGAAGAAGCATATTTTAGCTTCTCTTTTTGTTGTATGTGGACTATTTACTTAGTGTGGATTTGACTTCTTCTTGCTTATATTTTGGTTGGGTTGACATGTTTATATTGATATTGATTGTAGCCGGCGGAATAGGCGTCTTGTGGTACGGGTTAGCCCGTGTGCTAATGCTACCGCAAGACGGCTGTTCCGAGCATAAGACCCCCATTCGTGCCGTGTTTTGGGAACCGGGAGGGGGGGGGGGGTCTTACAAGGACGCCCTCGGCAGGCGAGCTGGGAAAGAAGTGGCCGAGGAAGGCCGGGGGTGCGAGCTCCCCGGGCGCGAGCTCTTCCCCGGCTCGACAGGCAGAGGCCGGATCGGCGAGTTGGTCGCGCGAGACGCGCCAGCTCGCCCAGTATGGGGAGGTAGCCCCTTCAGCGAGTTGGTCTCTTCTGCTCCAGTTCCGGAGGGGTTCAGGGAACCCGAGATGTCCTACTACACCGGGAAGGGAGACCCGGTGCAACACGTCCAGTGGTTTGAGGACGTGGTCTCGATCCGGCAGATGTCGGATATGTTCAAGTGTCGACTCATCGCCATCACCCTCAAGGAGAAGGCGAGGGAGTGGTTCCATCAGCTGCCGGCCAGCTCCATCTACTGCTTCGAGGACCTGCGTCGGGGGTTCATGCTGAGGTTCACTACCTCGAAGAGGAGGAAGAAGGAGTCGGAGTCCCTGTTCCACATCAAGCAGGAAGTGAATGAGACGTTGGGGAGCTATGTCGACCGGTTCCAGGAGGAGGTCGCCCAGGTCCAGGAGATGCCGAGCCCCAGTCTGATGATGGCTTTCACCCTGGGCATGCAGTAAGGATTCTTCAGGATGGAGCTGAAGAGAGTGCCCCCCTCTCCTACGAGGAGTTGATGGTGAGGGCGACGAGGGAAGTTGACGGGGAGACGTCAAATCCGGAGTTTGCCCGGAAGCTGGCCAGGTGGGCCACGGAGGAGGAGGAGCCAAGAGGCGGAAGAGGGCAGGAGGAGAGGAGAGCCGAGCCCCGGCAGAGGGAGCAGAGGCAGCTCCAGGGGTAGCAGCAGCCCCGGTGGGGGCGTCAGGAGCCCGACCGTCGGCTGGGTTGGAGGCCCGAGTGGCAAGGGCAGGGGCCACAGAGAGGGTATCAAGGAAGGGACCTCCATCAGGGGGGGGGGCATGATCAATTCCACCCCCCGGGCTGGAGGCAGGCCCAGAGGCCTCGACTCCCCGATCAAGAAGAGGCGATGGTTATAGCCATAGGGGAGAGGAGGAGAGTAGCAGGGAGGAGGAGGAGAGAAGTTAGGGTGAAGATGCCCTACTGCGACTTCCATCAGGAGGAAGGGCACGCCACAGCCACGTGTCCGGAGTTCCTCAAAATGAGGGGAAACAGGGAGCAGCAGCAGCAGCAGGGGCGTCAGGAAGTGATGATCGAGGAGGTCCTGCCCCGGGCGGAGGAAGATCGTTGTGAAGACCGGGTTGACGTCGGGACCCGAGGAGGGATCGGGGTGATCCACGGGGGGGTGGGGGTAGAGGCCTCCCGGAGGGCGAGCCTCCATACCATGTATCGCCGGAGCGTTGACTCCACATCCCAAACCCCACCCTCGGAAGAGAGGATCACCTTCTCGAGGAGCGATATGGCGGATCATGAGGATCCATTTTGCGATGCGCTGGTCATCCAGACGGCCATAAAAAATTTACCGTCTCCCGGATCCCCGTCGACAACAGAAGCTCCGTCAACGTCGTCTTTAAGAAGGCGTTTGACGCGATGGTGGAGGCGAAGAGGGTGTTGGCCTCAGATGGGCCCTTGTTCGGATTTTCGGGGGAGAGGAAGGAGGTAGAAGGAGGAGTAGGCCTCCATGTCACCCTGGGGGGGGGGGTAGTACAGGAACTGCAGGTTCGTCATCGTGGATGCCCCCAGCAGCTACAGTGCCATCGTCGGGAGGCCACTCATCAGTGCCTTCCGTTGTGTCCCCTCATCGTTCCATCAATGCTTAAAGTTCAATGCCGAGGGGATCCAGGTCCGGGTCAGGGGGGACCCCAAGGTGACGCGGGAATGTTACGTCACCGCCGTGAACTCCATCTCTTGGCAAGAGGGGGCCGAGGAGATGGAGCGAAGGATGGAGGAGGCGGAGCAGGAAGCTGACAGGGAGGGGCTGGAGGTAGATAGCTGCACCGAGGCTGAGGTGGTAGGAGGAGGTCGGGAGGAGCTGGCCGAAGCGATGGCCGTGGAGGAAGAGGTAGAGGCGGAGGTCCTCGTCCCAGAGGAGAGAGATGTTGAAGCATGGGGGGAGCAGTCCAGGCTGGAGGCTGCGGAAGAGGTGGTGGAGCTGGAGGTCCTCACCCGTGAAGGCAGGGTGGAGAAGGTCCGCGTCAGCGGAGGGCTGACCCCGAAGGACCAAGGCAGGATGCTAGCATGCATCCAGAAGAACGTGGACATTTTCGCATGGAGCGCCACGGAGATGTCGGGGGTTGACGCGGATGTGGCTTGCCACCGCCTCAACTTGGACCCGGGAACACGCCCCGTTCAACAAAAGAAGAGGTCCACGGCGGACAAGCTGGCCGAGCCCATCAGGGAGGAGGTGGCAAAGCTTCTCAAGGCCGGCTTCATATCCGAGATCCAATACCCCGGCTGAGTCTCTAACGTAGTCATGGTTAAAAAGGGAGACGGCCGGTGACGTATGTGTATCGACTTCTCTTTGCTTAATAAATCTTGTCCTAAGGACTGTTATCCCTTGCCTCGGATCCGACGCGCTGGTTGACTCATCCGTTAGTTTTTCTGTAATGAGTTTTCTAGATGCATTTTCAGGTTATCATCAAATCAGGATGCACCCCCCGGACGTCAAGGATGTCTCGTTTATCACGGGGGATGGATGCTACTGCTACAAAATGATGCCCTTCGGGCTGAAGAATGTAGAGGTGACCTATCAAAAGATGATGGATAGGGTTTTCAAAGAACAAAAAGGGAGGAACCTGAAGGTGTACGTGGATGACCTAATGATCAAGAGTCGGGATGTGGTCTCTCACCTCCAGGACCTAGAGGAGACCTTCGGCACCCTGCGCAAGTACAAAATGCGGCTGAATCCCCTGAAGTGTATTCGGGGCCAACAGGGGGAAGTTCCTGGGGCACCTCCTCACCCCCGCGGGGGTCGAGCCGAATCCTGACAAGGTCAAGGCTATCATGGAGCTGGGGTCGCCGCGAAATGCCAAGGAGGTGCAACGGCTGACAGGGAAGCTGACAGGGTTAAGCAGGTTCCTCTCCCGGGCTGGGGAGAAGTGCTCCCCCATCTTCAAAACACTTAGGGGAGGCCAAAAATTTGAGTGGACCAAGGAGTGCGAGGAGGCATTCCAGGCTCTTAAAATGCAACCGACGCGGGCTCCATTGCTCCAAGGGCCAAAGGAGGGGGAGGACCTATTTCTGTACCTCGGGGTTGGGGCGGAGGCCCTGAGCTCCGTCCTAGTTCGTGAAGAGGGGAAGAAACAGCTCCACATATACTACGTGAGCCGGGTCTTGAGGAAGGCCGAGCTCCGGTATCCAATCTTGGAGAAGCTGGCCTTCGCCCGGATCATCTCGGCCCGGAGGCTGCGACCTTATTTCCAGGCACTCCATCCGAGTGGTGACTGACCATCCCCTCCGCAACATCTTTGAGGGGGTGGAGCATTCTGACAGGCTGACCAAGTGGTCGGTGGAATTGAGCGAGTTCGACATCTCCTTCATCCCCCGCCTCTCGATCAAGGCTCAAGCGATGACCGACTTTTTGGCCGATTATGTGATCGAAGTGGCGGAGGAAGAGCTCGCCCGTCCAACCCCATGGAAGGTGAATGTGGATGACGCCTCGGGGAGGCATTCCCTGGGGGTAGGGGTGATCTTGGAGAGCCCCCAAGGAACTAGAATTGAGCAGACGGTGGTGGTGCACTTTCCCATCACTAACAATCAGGCCGAGTATGAGGCCGTGATAGCAGGGCTGCGCCTGACCAGGGAGCTGGGGGTGCTGGACGTGGAGGTCCTTACCGACTCCATGGTGGTAGCTTCCCAGATCAACGGAGAGTTTGAGGCAAGAGAGCCTACCCTGCGGTTATACTTTGCCAAAGTGAAGGGGGTCATCGACACATTCCAAACTTTTTCTATCCGACACGTGCCCCGGGAGGAGAACGAGCAGGTCGACCAGCTAGCGAAGCATGGTCCCCGGGTGGTGGGCACTATTACCGATCTATTCCGCCCCTCCATCGAAGAGGGAGAGCTCATGGAGATAGACCAGCGGCCCTCGTGGATGGACCCGGTCACAACCTTCCTTTCCACGGGAGAGTATCCGGAGGGGGTGGACAAGAAGAAGCTCAGGTACAAATCAGCGTACTACCTCCTCCGGGACGGGCAGTTATACAGGAAGACTCTCTCGGGGATGTTGGCTCGTTGCGTAGCTGAGGGGGAAGTACAGAGAATCTTGGAAGAAGTCCACTCCGGGGAGTGTGGGAATCACTCCGGGAGTCGGACCCTGGAAGGAAGGATCGTCAGGCAAGGGTATTTCTGGCCCACCCTGGGCCGCGACGCGACATAGTTCACGAGAAGATGCCACAAGTGCCAGCTATTTGCCCCTCTCCAGCTACAACCAGCTCAGCGACTCAAGAGTATCACAGCCCCATGGCCATTTGCCATTTGGGGGATGGACTTGGTTGGACCGTTTCCCCAGGCCAGTGGGCAGAGGAGGTTCCTGCTAGTAATGATCGATTATTTCTCTAAGTGGTTGGAGGTGAAAGCGCTGGCCAAGGTGACCTTCCAAGTTATCAGAAACTTTGTTTGGGGGGAGATCATCTGCCGCCATGGGCTGCCCCAGACCATTGTCACGTACAACGGGCCCCAGTTCGCCAGCGCGGAGTTCATTAGTTTCTGCGAACAGCTTGGGATCGACCTCAGGTTCGCCTTGGTCCACCACCCCAGGAGCAACAGGCAGGTGGAGGCCGCCAATAAGATCATTGTCAACCTCTTGAAGAAGAAAGTAGAAAATCTGAAGGGGAACTGGGTGGAACAGCTTCCCGCGGTTCTATTACTCCACCAGTCCACCCCCAACACAGCAACAAGGGAGACTCCTTTCAAGCTCTCCCATGGGTGCGAGGCAGTACTCCCCGTGGAATTTGAAGTTCAAACACACCGAGTCGTCGCAGCCAGGGAAGGCGGGGAAGAATGACGGGCCGAGAACGAGGAAGAGCTGCGGCTCTCCCTGGATATGGTGGAGGAGCTGCGTGACCTCTCCGCCGTCCGACAAGAAGAGGTGAAGAGAATAATGACCAAGTACTTTGACAAGCATGTCAGAGTCAAACAGTTCGTGGAGGGGGACTTGGTCTTGAAGAAAGTAGATGCGGCAGGAAGGTTTGCAACCGTGGGAAAGCTCAACCATAGCTGAGAGGGACCGTTCATTGTAAAAGAAGCATTGAAATCAGGAGGGTATCGACTCCAAAATGTGGAAGGCGAGACCCTAAGTCTCACCTGGAGTGATGACGACTTGAAGCGCTTTTTTCCTTAAAACATGTAAGTGGTACTTTGGTTTTTAATAAAATTCTTTGGCATGCCGATCCTGTCGCCTTAGTTTGTACAAAATGACGAAGTATACCTGGATCCCGAGCAGATCCCGCTGTCAGCTGACAAGGCTGGAAGTCACTCGGTGTCACCCTTGGACCTCGAGCAGATCCTGCTGTCAGGCTCTCACCTAGCTGATAGGGCTGAAAGTCACTCGGTGTCAGCCTTGGACCCCGAGCAGATCCCGCTGTCAGGCTCTCACCTAGCTGACAGGGCTGGAAGTCACTCGATGGTGTCAACCCCTGGACCCCGAGCAGATCCCGCTGTCAGGCTCTCACCTAGCTGGCAGGGCTGGAAGTCACTCGGTGTCAGCCTTGGACCCCGAGCAGATCCCGCTGTCAGGCTCTCACCTAGCTGACAGGGCTAGAAGTCACTCGATAGTGTCAACCTTTGGACCCCGAGCAGATCCCGCTGTCAAGCTCTCACCTAGCTGGCAGGGTTGGAAGTCACTCGATGGTGTCAACTCCTGAACCCCGAGCAGATCCCGCTGTCAGACTCTCACCTATCTGGCAGGGCTGGAAGTCACTCGGTGTCAGCCTTGGACCCCGAGCAGATCCCGCTGTCAGGCTCTCCCCGAGCTGACAGGGCTGGAAGTCACTCGGTGTCATCCTTGGACCCCGAGCAAATCCCGTTGTCAGGCTCTCACCTAGCTGACAGGGCTGGAAGTCACTCGATGGTGTCAACCCCTGGACCCCGAGCAGATCCCGCTGTCAGGCTCTCACCTAGCTGGCACGGCTGGAAGTCATTCGGTGTCAGCCTTGGACCCCGAGCAGATCCCGCTGTCAGACTCTCACATAGCTGGCAGGGCTGGAAGTCACTCGATGTTGTCAACCCTTGGACCCCGAACAGATCCCGCTGTCAGACTCTCACCTAGCTGGCAGGGCTGGAAGTCACTCGGTGTCAGCCCCAGACCCCGAGCGGATTCCGCTGTCAAGCTCTCACCTATCCGGCAGGGCCGGGTGTCGTCCGGAAAAAATCCTACTCCCCAGGTAGTGTCCAATGGGTTTGACATCTCCTAAGGATAGGGGGAGAGGGGCTCGACATAGGCGAGCCAGAACTCGCCAGCTCAGCTCGGCCTCGGTAGAAGGGTGGCAAGCTAGACCCTTGAATCTCGCTGAAGGGAGGCGAGCTCTGGCAGGACGCTTCAGCCCTTCTCAGTTTTACTTGTGAAATTTCATGGTTTTGGTCTCACATTGATGAAAATATAGGCAGCTCGCGAGCGAGCTGGGTGTGATGCGCCCAGTGCGGCGAGTAGTCCACCCCCGGATCGTCTAAGAATCGGCGAGCTCTCAAAGTACGCTCTCGGGAGCGAGTCCTAACAACTATCCTACTCGCAAAACCTATCTACGCGAGGTCGCCAAGGGAGGGGCTCGCCAGCGAGCAAGACACAACGAAGACAGAAAAAAGATAGAAAAAAAAAGTGAACAAGGCTACAGTCAAAATGTATTTCAGTGAAGTATTATTTACAGAGGGAGCTCGCCTTGGCGAGATTACAAAAAATATATGCATATATATACATTAGCCCATGCCCCCCTCGCCGGATTGGTGGTCCTCCCCCCCTCCGCCGGACAGGTCCTGTTAGCCCTTCCCGAACAGCGCATCAAGACTGTCTTCCTTCTCGCTGGGCGGCGTCGCCGGGAAGAGGCTCGACATCAGGTCCCGGGCCGAGATATCCTCGCATCCCTCCACCAGCACTCCAGTGTCCTTCATCATCTGGAGGGTGCACTCGGCGGCCTGGATGGAGTTGATCCGCAGCCTCTCGGCGAGGTCGGCCTCGCCAAAAATCATTGGCCTCTTGTAGGGGAGGGTAGGATCGGCGCTGCCGGCCGGGAAGAAGATCTCCGCCTGGCGGCGGAACTCGCGACTGAGGCTTGTGTTCTCCTCCGTCAGCTTCGCGTGCGTCCCCTCCAGCTCGGCAAGGCGGGCGCGCTGCTGGCCGATCTCCTCTTCCTGCCCGGCGGCGCGAGCCCGCAGCTCTCCAGCAGCTTTAGCATCCTGATAAAGAAGAATGTTAGCAACAGAGCAAAAAATCCCAAAAGGGAGAAGGGTAGGCAACAGCCCGAAGCTTACCAGTCCGCCGGCGGCTTGGGTGAGAAGATTCTCAGCAATGCCGAGCTGCCTCGCCAGGTCGACCGCCTTGTCCTTGGCGACGTCGCGAGCTTGCTCGACCTTCTGGAGGAGGTTGCAGAGGTTAAAGCTGCGGCGGACCACCATGTGGTGGAGCTCCATAGCTCGCATATGCGCCTGCAGACCCTCATGGCCCAGCTGCCGCAGAGGGACGCCCTTGTAGGTCTCGACGTCCTCGCGGCCATATAGGCCGAAGCCTAGTGCATAGGCATGACCGGTGGCGGGCTCGCGGTCAGCCCAGGAGGGGTGGAGGGTGGATATGGAGACTCGGTGGGCCAGTTCATCCCACTGTACCATAGGCTCGCCCGCCGAGTCCTTCCACCTCCCCCCAAAGCCGAAAAGGGGGCGTTCTTTCGGCGGGGCGGGCTCGCGAGCCGCCTTCTTCGCCGCGGGAGGAGCAGAGGTCGCCGCGGGGGGAGCAGGGGTCTCGGCAACTTCCTTCCCCTTGCTGGTGATCTCCTTGAGCGGGCTCTTTGGCGACCCGTCGGGGATGACCTCCGGCGAGCTCATGTACTTGGGGCTTTGTTGATGATGTTGTTGTTGTTTCGCCCGCGGAGCTAGCACGGCTCTCCTCATCTTTTTTGGTAATTGTTGGCGATGGGGCGAGCTCGACCCCGCGTCCTCAAGTCGCCTCTTGCTGGAGGAGGGTTTGGAGAAGGCCGCCTCGTCTCGGCAGGCCGCCGCCTTCTCGCGGGCAAGAGGGTCCGCATGTAGCCCCGAGTCCGCAAACGGCGGGTTCACGGGGATTAGCCGTTTCCCTGCAAGAAATAACTTGGAAAAAATTAGAAGGATTCCATAGCAAAGTGGCGAGCTCGGCAAGCGGAAGAGTACAATACCTTCGCCGGGCAGAACAGGGCGGAGCGCGTCGAGGCCCCTTCGCAGGAAGGCGACCTCGAAGTCCTTGTGGAGGAAGAACTTGTGGAGGTCGGCATCGTTGCCGGACACGGCCGGCGGACGGTATACCTCCTCGGCCTTCTACTGGGGGAGAAGGGGATGTTGCCGAGATCGCCCTTGTTGAAGGCGATCTTGGTCATCCAGTTGTGGTGCTTGTTCGCGATCTCGCGAACCTTGATCAGCGAATCCATGAAGTAGGCAACGCCATCCGACGTCGCCTTGTTGGAGAAGAGTTTCCTGAACACCGTCAGGTTGAACTCTATCTGCTCCCGGCGGAGGTAGCTCGCGAACGCCACCATCATGGCGATGACGTTCGAGTTCAGCTGCGCGGGCACCGCGCCGTAATACTTCAAGATTTGGCGGATTTCCGGCCAAAGGGGGAGTCGCAACCCCACCTCAAAGTGCGAGATGGGGAAGGAGAGCTTATCATCGTAAAAGGTTTTGATGGCCTCCCCCTGCCTCGGTCGGCGCGCCTCGAAACCTGGCGGCACATGGTCGTTAACAAAATCAGCGAGCTCGGCCTCGCTGATATGCCCCTCGAAGAAGCAGTAATCTCTGAAATGTTGAGCGCATTTGGTGCGGCCGTCTGCGTCAGGGTTAGTCTTGCCCATGCTCGCAAAAAAGGGGATGAGGCGCGAGTAAGAAAGAGAAAAGCGCAGGGAGAAAGGAAATCAGCAGTTAATACGACGTACGAGGTTGGTGGGGGGGGGGGGCTATTATAGAAAAAGTAATCAGGCGTCAAGCTGTCCGATCGGCCCAGCTCGTCACCCCAGCTCGCCAACCCCCAGCTCGCCGACTTCCGACGCATTCCATCCCGCACTAAGTTACATAAAAAACAAGATATTTATTATTTGAGTACCGCACTTTTAAGAATGTTTGAAGTTATATATTACAACAACCAAATGAAGGAATAAGAAAGACAGGGCGCGCGGGCAGGGGGAAAGCGGGAGGCGAGTACCGGTCGGCTCGGCAAGGGAGCCGCCTTCTATCTACCCCGGCCTCGCATTCCCCGTCCCCCAGACTGCCACACGCGGAGTAGCTCGTGAATGCTTCCCGAATTCCTCTGCGCCGCCGAGAGCCCGTCGTCGATCTCATCCAGAAGCCGTGAAGGAGACGTCATCTCGCCAGCCTGTCCGCTTCGCACCTCGTCAACGAGACGCGCGTAGTTGCGTTGAAGCGCCTCGTTGACCTCCTGCACCTCGCGCACCCCGCGCACGAGCTTCTTGAAGAACTTGATCCCCCTCCTCGTCAGCTCATCGTTCTCCACCTCAGGGCCGAGATAAGAGTCCAGCGAGCTCGGGGAGGGGAGGGGAGAGTAGTGGGCAGTCCGCGAAGACTCCTCGACCGCGGATTGGCTGGGGGGAACTGTGAAGAAAGAAACATTATCCAGGGGAGGCATGCTGGAAATTCATTTGACGAGAATTCAAGGCCAAATTTACCTGACGAGCTCGGCACCTCCAAGAAGGTGCGGGGAGGGACAAACCGCAGGTCCTTCCCGCGGCCTGGGCCACGCGTCCCCGGTGAGAGAAGCTCGAACCCCGGGATGGGGATGGTCTCCACACCCGCCCCCGTGGTCATGACAGCTCGCTGAGGGGAGGGGGAGCGCACCGGCGAGCGCGGCTTCTGCGAGCCCACCCCCAAGGTCCGAAAGGGGGGTGACGGATCCCGCGGGCGATTTTCCGGAGTTCTGAATCGCGAGTCCTCAGGTGTGGTCTTGGCTCGCGGGGTGGGGTCTCGCGGAGGAGTCCCCTCCGCGCCATCCAGCCTGCAGTCCGGGCCGTCGCCAAGTTCAACAATGTTCTTGCCCTTTTCGGGGGCAGGCAAAGTGGAGGAGTCGGTCCCGTGCTCCAAGGTGGTTCTCAGATCATCGTAAATGGGTTCGACCGCTTGAGGAAACGGCTTCACCCTCTTGGAGCTGGGCTCGGCCGAGCCGCCCTGCGGGACAGCGGGCGGAACCACAGTCAGGGCAGCTATGCGAGCAGCTGAGGCCTGGCGAGCTCGGTTAAGGCGCTCTTGGATCTCCTTGGGGATCGACATATCGGCAGAGCTATAACAAAGGGAATGACAAACGTCAGGCAGGTATGCAGGTGTATATTTATAGCCGCAGGTGGACCCCACCCAAAATTTCTCTCTGGTTCACCCCGCACTCGCCGAACACTTTGGGTTGGATGTTTCTTTCCGAGCTTTGCCAAGCTCAGAAAGAGCGGGGATTGTGTACAACCCCGTATCCGGCGAGTGGGGTCGCCAGGAACCAGACCGGCCGGTTCAGATCGCCCAAGCAGCAGGCGAGCTCAGCAGAGGAATCTGAAGGCAGCGGGCGAGCTCGGCAGGGAAAGCCGAACCCGAGCTCGGCATTTCGTCACGACTCCAAGCTCGGCATACGCCGAGCCAGGCGCGGGCTTCGTCGAGCTGAGCTCGACTAATGAAGGAAGATCAAATGGCGAGCACCGTAGCCAACTCGCACTCGCCCTATGGAGCTCGGCAGACAGAAGGCGAGCAGGACCTTCAGGGGTGGCCGAGCTCCGCAGCTCGCCCAAGTCTACGCGGTATTTTTTACTATTTTGTCCCCGCTGGCCTGCCCATAGCCTCTCAGAACAACGGAGTTACGCTGTTGGCAGGCCAATCTGGACTGCACATAGCCGTTCGGAACAACGGAGGTTGGCTATTTGCAGGCCATTTTCAGAAATCTATAAATAGGACCCAAGGGAATCTCAGAAAAGATGCTTCTTGTGCCCTTTTGCTCCATCTTTCAAGCGTTTTCTGAGGATACCTTAGCTCGGCCTTTGGCTAAGTAGGGGAAGCGCTCTAAGATCTTCTAGGTGTGTGGTGGGACCTCCACGCCGAGCACTTGGGTCAGTTCTTTCTTGTTTCCCTTGTTGTTTTGCTTGCAGGAGCGAAGTAGGTGCGCGATCACCCCTTCCCCAAGGGTGAACTCCACAGGAGACCGTTTTTCGGTTTCAACAGTGACTATACGTGATACGTCTTGATATAAAGTTATGTGAGCTACTGTCATCTATGAATGTTTCTATAGGCTAATTAGATATATCCTTGATCTCGGGCTTTCCCCGAGCCTCCTTCTGAGACTTTCTGATTTGAAAAATGCACGCGGGTGGCACCGTAGGTCACTTCTGCAGAGAAAAGACGATTGCTTTTTTGAGGACCGGTTTTATTGACCCACCTTGAAGAAGGATGCGACAAGAGTTGTGCATTACTGCGCCACCTGCCTGATCGTAAATGATTCAAAACAAAACACTGAGCTTTATACCCCCTTCCAGTCCGCACTAGCCTTGTGTTGATATCAACATGGATTTCGTACTGGGTCTTCCTCGCACTTTGAGGAAGCATGATTTCATTTTTGTAGTGGTAGATCGGTTCCCAAAGATGACCCATATATTTCCTGTTGCAAGACCAAAAATGCGGCCTACATAGCGACCCTTTTCATCTTCGTTTACATGGTTTACCCAAGTCCATAATGTCCGACCGTGACATACGATTCATGCGTTATTTTTAGAAGACAACATGACATAAGACAGTTACGACTCTGGCATTATCCACATCTTCACCCACAAACCGACGGCCAAACTGATGTCATAAATAGGAGTTTAAGAAATTTGTTACAGTGTCTAGTTGATGAGCACCCAACGGTTTGGGATTCTGTGCCACCCATAGTTGAGTTCGCATGGAATAACTCTGTCAATAGGCCTACTGACATGAGTCCATTTCATATATAATATTAGGATATGGGCCTAGGAAGCCTATTGACCTCTCCCCGGTTCCCTTAGCGTCACGTTCTAGTGAGTCTGTTGAGTCCTTCATCCATCATATACATGAATTGCATGAATTAATCCAAAAGAAAGTTGCTAGTAGTAATAAATTATATAAGAGACAAACGGACAAACACAGACATGAGTAACATTTTCAGGTGGGTTAGTAGATCATGGTTAGAATTCACATGGAGAGGGTCCCAAAAAGGGTCGCTAAAAAGCTACATTCTAAACGAATTGGTCTCTATAAGATTATAAAGAAAATTGGAACAAATGTTTATGAGATCGACCTCCCGACAGATATGAGTATTCATTTCATATTCAATATAGAAGGTTTGACACTCTACTTTGAGCCTCTCGAGCATAGGGACCCCTACCGTGAACCACCTACATTACCCTCCCACTTACAATCTGACCTATATCCTGACCACCTTGGACGAGCATTTATGGGTTTGCCCTCACCCCCTATGATTGCACAAGTTCCTCTGGATCCACCAACACGAGAGGTGAGAGTATTTTTGATGTTGTAGCACACGAGTGCACCATCACCTCAGACGGCCCATCTTGACTAGAGTGGACGCCCCACCTTAGACAATACTTGGGTCTCGACGATGAAGCTTGATAGACTTGCCCCCGATCTTCGACGTCAGTATGATCATCTTCATTCATTGGAGATGAATGATTTTCAGTCGAGTGGAGTTGATGGGGATCAATCGTGGGATCGACACTGGGTTTCGGGCCACCACTCAGCGAGGTCTGTATTTGTGAACTCGCACATGAGGCATTGATCAGATCGCCGATTCTAGTCGACGAGCGCGTCCGTAGTGTCGTTTCTACATTTTAATCTATTTTATTTTTTATTTTGGGCATTATTTTGTTTGTTTTAGACATTGGTTGCAACAGTCAGATTAGATTGAACAGAGGAAGGAAATATTCTTTATCTATTTAATTAAATGTACAACAAAGAGGAAAAGGGAGTCAGATTGAACAGAGGAGGAAACTCATTTCCTTCCTCTGTATTGCCGGATAACTCCAACCACAGAAACTCCAGTGCCGCCTCTCTTGTTCGCCCTCGCTGGAAGCCCCCGTGTCTCCAGTTCCTCTTCCCAGGTAGCCCGCCTTCCCTCCGGAGAACCCGTCGCCCGACATCTGACGCTGACTCGCGTCCACAACTCATTCCCCGTCCGATCGCTGTCGACAACAGGCCACCTTACTCCAGCGATCTGGTGGCCGATCCCCAGCACCGTCGATTCCGGCCACCATCCCGTTGAACAACAACTCCATTCCTGTCAGCAACCCGAAGGCCGTCAATAGTATCGACCCGTCCAGGCCACCTCGTCGGATTGGCGTCGACGTTGGTTTATTTATTCTGCCAATCCACTGTGGACTTTCCTAGTGCCGTTTCCTCTTGTGCTGAATTTGATTGGACTCGACTAAAACCCCGGGTAATGTCACTACCTCTTGCTACTCATATTGGATTAATTGTATGCGTCCTAATTAATTAATTTAAACTTGCCTCGAACATTCTAAATATTTTGATTACCGTTATTTCATAAGTTATTTCCTGTGTAATTGCTTGTGGATGTATGGATCTTGCAACAGTTCATTTCGTGAGGCGCCACCGAATGTTTTTCTAATAACGATTAACGATCTTATGAAACTCAAACAGTTGAGAGTAATTTACACAAAAGCTCGTTTTTTGGCCGCTCGGCCCCTTCCAAAATTAAAAATTCATGTATTTTCAAAATCATAATTTTATTTTATAGTAAAATAAAATATTTTGTTTGATTAAAATAATTAATTTTCAAACCATAGGTGAGTCTACATTAATTGCTAAGGGGAGACTCATAAGGTTTGCAGATTACGTCGCTCTTTATATGGTCTTAAACAATCACCTCGTGCTTGGTTTAGCAGACTTACTGCGACTGTGGTTCAAGGGTTTGACATGAAACAGAGCATCAAGGATAACTCTGTCTTTTGCCAGATCACTACTGATGGCTGCGTATATATGGCTGTTTACGTTGATGATATAGTGATTACTGGTAATAATACGGTTGACATTTCTAAGTTGAAATTGTTTCTCCACGAGCAGTTACAAACCAAAAATCTTGGACCACTGGGGTACTTCCTTGACATTGAAGTTTTTAAGCATGGGAATGACATTTTTTGTCGCAAATAAAATATACTCTCGATTTATTGCAGAATACTGGGATGTCACAGACAAACAATTGTGAATCCCATGTGTTCCCTGGTGGGAAGCTTATGCCACAAGAAGGTACTCCTATTCTTGAACCTGAAAAGTTTCAGAGACTTGTTGGATAATTGAATTACTTAACCATGACTCGTTCTGATGTTACTTTTCCTGTTAGTGTGGTTAGTCAGTTTCTGAAAGATCTCAGGATCCTTCATTGGGAAGCTGCATTAAGAATTGTTAAATATATGAAAAAGGATTCAAGAAAAGGAGTTTTGTACCAGAGTCATGGAAACTCATGTGTAGAAGTTTTTTGTGATGCTGATTGGGCCGGTTCTCCTTTTGATATAAGGTCTACTTATGGTTATGCTATAGTTATAGGAGATAATCTAATTGCTTGGAGAAGTAAAAAAACAAGATGTGGTGGTCAGGTCACGTTGTGAAGCCGAGTCCCGCTCTATGGTAAGCACTACTGCTGAAATTATGTGGCCTCATCAATTTTTAAGATAAATTAATTATCATGTTGAGATCCCCTCCAAGTTGTGGTGTGATAATCAATCTGTGCTTCGCATCCGGGCATAAGCTGCGGATACTCCACCTCTTGCAATCCTCGAGCATGTTATTGAATTCAGATACATTCGCTTAAGTAATCAATTGACAGACATACTTACAAAATCTGTCATTGTGAAAAGATTGGAGTTCATTTGTAACAAACTTGACATGATTAACATCCATGATCCAGCTTGAGGGGGGAGTGTTAAATTATGAAATTATTCCGGTTCAGCTCATTCATCCGGTTTGGCTCCTGCATATATATATTCATGCGACGTCTATGATTTGGGTTATGCGGAGATAAGAGGTACGCCGTTCACCTTCTCCTCCTCCTTGGTTCTTTTACAAGCAATATTACCGGATCTCTTAACTGCTCTGTGACATTCTTTCCCGACTCTTGTGTTTTTCAGGAACTGGGAACGAAGCCGACAATTGGCAGTGGTAGGAACTATGATGGCTTATATTACCTGGATACCTAGCTACCATCTCGTGCTCTCACATCAACTACTGTCATTGCTTCAGATGTTCGATGATGGCATCTTAGCCTTAGACATCCTTTTTCCATTTATCTTTCAAAATTGTTTCCGGCTTTCTTGCCATTTATTAAAGGTCTATCTTGTGATGTTTATGTTATGTCTAAGCATGTTCGACACACCTCTGTGCATTTATCCTCCTCCATTGACACTCATTTTTCTATTATACATTCCGATGTTTGGGGTCCTTCCTCTATGGTTTTTTTATCTGATTTTCGTTGGTTTGTCATCTTTATTGACTGTTTTTGGAGAACAACTTGGGTCTATTTGCTAAAGATTTCGTATTTTGGAGCATGAGGAGACCGAGCGATTTTATATCTAGCCGCATCGGTCTGCTTCTCTCAGCGGTCTGGCGGTTTGACGGTTTGGCTCAGCGGTCTGGTGGTGGATTTCAGCTAGCAGTCAGGAGCAGCAGTGGCGGTCAGGAGCAGCAGTTGCGGTTTGAGGGATAGTCGCAGCAGTGTCCTGGTGATTAACCGCAGCAGCGGTCTAGCTATTAGCCACAACAACGGTCTAGTGATTAACCGCAACAACGGTCTAGCCATTAGCCGCAGCAGCGGTTTGGCCATTAGCCGCAACAGTGGTCTAGCCATTAGTCGTAGCAGCGGTCTGAGTATTAGCCGCAGCTGCGGTCTGGAGGTAGCCGCAACAGCGGACTGGATGGTAGCCGTAACAACGGACTGGATGTTAGCCGCAACGGTCTGGAGGTAGCCGCAGCTGGTCTGGAGATAGCCGCAGCAGCGGACTGGATGTTAACCGCAGAGGTCTTGAGGTAGCCGCAGCTGCGGTCTTGGTGTTAGCCGCCGCAAGGATTCAGGGGTTGCTGTTTACGTATTCTGTATAGTCTGGCGGTTTGACTGTGTCAAACCGCTCAGCCCGCACGACTTTTATTTAGTCTCATATCGCTTGTTGTATTCTCTCATCTCCTACATTTTCTATAAATAAGGGGGCATACCTATGTAATGATTATATTTTTGGAGAATAAAATTTGCCTTTATTTAGCTCTTTTTCACATGATATCAGAGCTAATCGTTACTTTGCTCCTGTTCGCGCGACTTATTTTCTGTTCGCGCGGTTTCCCTCCCCGCCCTCCCTTGCTGGTTCTGTTCACGCAGCTTCTGTTCTATTCGCGCAGTTTGCTTTGCGGATAGTTCTGTTCGCGCGGTTTTCCTTGCGGCTTGTTTTTTGTTCGTTCTGCCTCCCTTCTAGTCGCTTGTCTTTGCGACCTGTTGATTGGGATGCTTCTGATGCCTTGGTGCGTACTTGGTTGACCAATAGTTTGTCTGATGAGTGCCTTCCTGTCATCCGACATGATCCGACGGTCAAGACTGCCTGAAATCATCTTGCCGCTTTATATTCGAAGGGAGCTCAAACTTCGCGCATTTATACTCTGTATGCTGATCTTTTTGCTCAACCAGTCATGACTTCTGCTTCTGCCTATCAGGAGGTTTAGGCTCTTGGTGCTGAACTTCTTCAATATATACCTTTTTCTGTTGATCTGTCTGAGCAACACAAATATTTTCAGGAGATTCTTGTTGTTTGTTATCTTCTTTGTCTACCAGACTCTTATGATATGATCCGCCAACAAATTCTTGGAGAGCCGGATACTCCAACTCTGGATGCTACTGCTGGCAGAATTTCTGCTGTTACTACTCTTCTTCAGCGTTTGTTGCTTCCGTCTCTGTCTCCTGATCTTGTTGCTCATCCTGCTCGTTATGACACCTCTGGTTGCAGTACTGGTGGCCGTGGTGGTGGCCGTACTGGTGGCCGTGGTTATTCTAAGCATCTTTGTTCTTATTATGGCCGACTTGGTCACTTGGTTGATCTTTGTTGGGCCAAACATCCTCATCTTCGTCCAACATCGACTGATTTCTCCAAACAGTCTACTTCTTCTCTAGCTACTTCTGGTGCTGCTCAGTTGGCTACAACGGGTATGTGGCTCATTGATTCTGGTGCTACTAATCATATGACATGCAATGCTCGTCTTTTCTCTTATCTTGACAAGAGCAACCGATTACCTTTGATTCTTATTGCGGATGGTTCTCCATCTCCGATTTATGGTTCTGACACCGTGCACATTACTCACTCTCTTCAGCTGCAGGACACTCTTTATGTCCCGAATTTTCCGTGCAACATTCTTTCTGTTACTGCTCTTTGCAAACAATTGAATTGTGAAGCTATTTTTACTGCCTCTACTTGTGTTTTTCAGATTCCTCATTCCAAGGAGATAATTGCTACTGAGACTGAGAGCGGCGACTTGTTCTATCTTGATACTACTTCTGCGTTTTCTGCATTCTCTTCTCTACTTCAGTGACATATTCGCCTGGGGCATCCTCCTCGGATTCTTTATCAGTTTATGCCTGATCTACCTCGCGGTGACCCTTCTCTTGATTGTGAAGTTTGTCAGTTTGGCAAGCATCACCGATCTACTTTTCTTGCCAAGCATGACCGCAGTTCTTCTCATCCCTTTGACCTGGTTCATTCAGATGTTTTGGGGTCCTGCTCCCCTTCAAACTGCTGGTAGGGGTAGTTTGTATTTTGTTACATTCATAGATGATTTTTCTCGGAGTACGTGGTTGTATTTGTTACGAGAACGATCTGAGATTTTCTCATTTTTTCTGCATTTTATAATGAAATTCGTACATAATTTGATACTTCTATTAAAACTTTTCGCACTGATAATGTTAAGAAATATGTTAGTCATAAGTTTACATCATTTTGTTTGGATCATGACATTATCCATCAAACTACTTACCCTTACACTTCACAACAAAATGATGTTGTTGGACGTAAAAATCGCCATCTTCTGGATGTGACTCGTAGTCTTCTCACTCATATGTATGTTCCCCAGTCTTATTGGGGTCATGCGGTTCTTCTTTCCTGTTTTCTCATTAATCGAGTTCCGTCTTCGGTTCTCAATTGCAAGACTCTTTTTTTTATTCTATATCCTGATGGGACACCGTTTCCGTTACCTCCTCGTGTCTTTGGTTGCACAACGTTTATCCATTCTCCTGCTTCTGGACACGACACTTTCTCATCGTTCTATCAAGTGCATCTTTTTGGGCTATTGTCCGACACAGAAAGGATATCAGTGTTTTGATCCTATTCTTCAGAGGCAGTATGTCTCGGCGGATGTTACTTTATTTGAGGATGCTCCATTCTTTTCTTCTCCCTCTCTTCTTCCTTCTTCTGTTGATTCTTCTTCTGTTCCTAATGTATTGACATCTCTTCCAGAGCCTGCCCTTCGTTCTTCTCCTCATATTTCTGATTCTTCTACTATCCCTGATTCTTTTCCTGAGCCGCTGCCACCAGCTCCCGAGTCAGTAGTCTCTTCTTTGGATGGGGCTGATACAGTAGATAGGATAGATCTGGATCTTCCGACCGCTCTTCGGAAAGGTGTTCGCTCCTGCACTCAACATCCTCTTCAGGTTGTGGTCTCTTATGCTCAGCTCTCTCCTTTGTTTAAGAGCTTTGTTCTTGCCCTCTAGGCAAATATTGTTCCAGCCTCGTATCAAGATGCTCTTGTTATTCCTTATTGGAAGGCTGCTATGGATGAAGAGATGCAGACTCTTACTGAACGGGGTACTTGGACTCTTGTTCCTACTCCAAGAGCTGATGTGGTTGACTGTCGCTGAGTCTTTGTTATCAAGTTTCTCCCTGATAGTTTTATTTATCGCTACAAAGCACGGCTTGTTGCCAAAGGTTTTACACAGACCTATGATGTGGATTTCTTTGATACCTTCTCTCATGTGGCTAGCATTATTACAACCCGTGTTCTCTCTTCGGTGGCTGTCAACAGAGACTGAAAAATGTCTCAGTTGGATGTGAAGAATGCCATTCTTTATGGTGATTTGCATGAAACTGTCTATATGGAACAACCTCTTGGGTATGTTGCTCCGGGGGAGTCTCAGGTCTGTAAACTGCGAAAGACGATCTATGGTCTTAAGCAAAGTCCCAGGGCCTGGTTTGACAAGTTCAACGAAGTTATTTCTGTGGTTGAATTTGCTTGAAGTGCTGCAGATCACTCCTTGTTCATTCGCAAAACATCGGCTGGTCTTGTTATCCTTGCGGTTTATGTGGATGACATTCTTCTTACAGGGGATGATAGAGAAGGTGTGAATATGACAAAAAAGCTTCTTCTTCATCATTTTGTTATTAAAAATATGAGTTCTCCGAAATATTTCTTGGTAATTGAACTATCTAGGGAAGCAGGGTCTATTATTCTATCACAGCAGAAGTATGCCTTGGACCATTTAAAAGAGACAGGTCTCCTTGGGGCTAAAACTGCGCAATCTCCGATGTCTGTTGGAGATGACAAGTGTTAGAGTAAGGGCTCACCTCTTCTTGAAGATGTCACCGGGTACAGACAGTTTGTGGGGAAACTCATTTATCTGACAGTCACAAGACATGATATTTGTTATGCAGTGGGAATAGTGAGCCAGTTTATGCAAGCTCCTAAAGAGTGTCATATTTAGTCGACAATGAAGATTCTAGAGTATGTGAAAGATGCTCAAAGAAAAGGACTTCCGTTTCAGAAAAGGGGATATTTGAAGGTTGAGGCTAGAGCTATCACGGTTCCGGTTCGGTTCCGGTTCTACTAAAACCATGAACCGAAACACTAAGGTAACGATTCTTCAAATTAGAACCAAAATCTTATTTGTTTTGACCGGTTCCGGTTTCAGCTTAATTTTTGGAACCGTCGTGTCAACTGTTACGGTTACGGTTCAACAAGAACCAAAACCAAACCGGCCACTAATGGTTCGGTCCGATTTCATGCGGTTCGGTCCGGTTCCAATCGGTTTCAACTAAAATCAAAACCAAACTTGGCGAAATGAAATAAAAGCGGGCTGCAAATATTAAAACTCAAAACAATATCAAAATAGAAATAATTATGTTGTTCACTTCTCGACGGTCTTTTCTACGTTCGGTGAGATAATATCAATCGTCTTTCTACGCGTGTAAACATGTCACGACTTATAGTTGGCTTGCGTCCGTCTCATCGGCATGCTCAACTGTAACAACGTGTTACAATTAGTTGTCTTTCATGATTACTAATAAATAATAGTTGTATATCTTCTATATTTTTTAAATAAAACATTTCAAAAAAATATATAGTTAAATTGAAAATATGTTATATAATTCTATAAAAATCAAAAATGCCCTGTAAAAATTGACTCCAAACCGCACCAATGTCAAAACATATCACACGGTTTTAATGCGGTGAAGTTTTGCTCGGTCCAAAATCGACCCCCTTTAGTGCGATTGCGGTTTATGTTTAAACTGCACCAGCTTCACTCGTGATAGTAAGTATAAATATTATAGATAAATTATCAAATAATAACAATATAATAATAATAAACGGGTTGCGGTTCGGTTCTACTTCGGTCCGGTTCGGTTCTACTTCGGTCCGGTTCGGATCGGGTCTAAAAATCTTGAAACCGCATGAGACTTGTATGTTGCGGTTCCGGTTCCGGTTCGGATAATAAAATTTAAGAACCACACCCGGACCAATGTTGTTCACGGTTCCAAAATTTAAACCGGAACCCGAATAATTTGCGAACGGTTTGGTCTGGTTATTTGCAGTTCCGGTTCGGTTTGCGGTTCTCGTTTTAAGTGACAGCTCTAGTTGAAGCATACTCTGATGCTAGCTATGCAGATGGTAAAAAAGATGCAAATTCTACGTTAGAGTTCTGTACTTTTGTTGGAGGAAATTTGGTCAGCTTGAAGAGCAAGAAATAAGCTGTTGTCTCCAGGTCAAATGCAGAAGCCGAGTATATGAGCATGACTCTGACTACTTGCGAGCTGAAGTGGTTACAGACACTTATGCTTGATTTTGGAGAGGTTTATGAGCATCCTCTGCCAATGTTCTGTGATAATAAGACGGCCATATATATTTTGAGGAATCCTGTCTTTCATGAGAGGACGAAGCATATCGAGGTTGATTGCCACTTCATTAGAGAGGAGATTTTGAATAATCAGATCTGCATCCCGTTTGTTATCTCAGAGAGAGAACTAGTTGATTTCTTCACCAAACTAGTTACTCATTTTGGGGAGGTTTGTAGCAAGCTGGACATGATAGATATATATGCTACAGCTTGAGGGGGAGTGTTGAAACATGAGGGGACCAAGCGGTTTTATATCTAGCCGCAGCGGTCTGCTTCACTCAGCGGTCTGGCGGTTTGGCTCAGCGGTCTGGTGGTGGATCTCAGCTAGCAGTTAGGAACAGCAGTGGCGATCTGAGGGATAGTCGCAACAGCGGCCTGGTGATTAACCGCAACAGCGGTCTGGCTATTAGCCGCAACGACGGTCTGATGATTAACCGTTGCAGCGGTTTGGCCATTAGCCGCAGCAGCGGTCTGGTGATTAGCCGTAGCAGCGGTCTGGGTATTAGCTGCAGCTGCTGTCTGGAGGTAGCCGCAACAACAGACTGGATGGTAGCCGCAGTGGTCTGGAGATAGCCGCAGTAGCGGACTTGATGTTAGCCGCAACGGTCTGGAGGTAGCCGCAGCTGGTCCGGAGATAGCCGCAACAACAGACTGGATGTTAACCACAGCGGTCTGAAGGTAGCCTCAACTGTGGTCTTGGTGTTAGCCGCCACAAGGATTCAGGGGTTGCTGTTTATGTATTCTGTATAGTCTGGCGGTTTGACTGTGTCAAGCCGCTCAGCCCGCGCGACTTGTATTTAGTCCCACATCGCTTATTGTATTCTCTCATCTCCCCTATTTTTTATAAATAAGGGAGCATACCTATGTAATGATTATGTTTTTGGAGCAATAAAATGTCTTTATTTAGCTTTTTTTCACATCGTAAGATGGTACAAACTCAATTTGATGACAAAATTTGCGTTCTTTGTAGTGACAATGGGGGGGGGGGGATACAGTGATCGTGGTCTGTTCGGCTCGTACCTCTCCAATCATGATATCTTACATCAAACCATATGTGTTCACACTTCCACACAAAATGGGATTGCTGAACAGAAGAATCACCATCTTCTTGAGGTGGCACGTTGTCTCCTTCACACTATGCCTCTTCCCAAATTCTATTGGGATGCTGCTGCCCTCACTGCCTCTCATCTTATCAATCGTCTTCCCTCACGAGTTTTAGATTATGCTACTCCCATCACCCGCCTCTCTTATATGTCAGTTGTTCATACCTCTCATCTGTCACCTCGTGTCTTTGGTTTTGTATGTTTTGTGCATGTCCATTTGCCTCATGGGGACAAACTTGACCTTCGAGCTCAACGTTGTGTCTTTATCGGTTATTCCTCCAACACGAAAGGATATTAGTGTTACCACTTTCCTTCCAGGCATTTTTTTTTTCTGTACTATGAATGTTACTTTTCGGGAGGAAGAACCTTATTATTAAAGCCGGGAAAATCCCTACTCCAAAATTCGGATCAAGACAGCCTAAAGTTACTAATTCTGCGGTTCGATGTCACAATTCAAATGGCTAGCGTGAGAGGAAACTATCTAAAACACACCCCAAGTGCTCCAGCAGGGAGGTCCCACCACGTACCCTGAAGTTTGGAGGAAACTTTCCCGCCGCAACCAAAAGGCTGGGCGAGGAAGTAGGCAGACATGGACTTGGCGAGTATCCACTTGGGGGGACCCCAACTTCTTCCAAAAGTCCTTTTCTAATACCCATGAGGGGCTATTTATAGAGAAATCCTGGGGGGGGGAGGTATAGGCGAGTATCCAGCTATTGCCAGCGTGTTCCAAGTGTCTACTCGCCCACACTCGTCCAAACTCGCCCATGCTCGCCCGCCCAAGCTCGCCCGCCCAAGCCCGCCCATGCTCGCCCGCCCAAGCCCGCTCATGCTCGCCCGCCCAAGCCCGCCCATGCTCGCCCGCCCAAGCCCGCCCATGCTCGCCCGCCCAAGCCCGCCCATGCTCGCCCGCCCAAGCCGCCCGCCCAAGCTCGCCTCTGCTCCCCCAATGGTCTGCAAATATCCGTTGCAATGCTTTTTCGAGCTCGACACGAGCTTGGAAAAACAATGTTGAACCCGTAGTTCCGAGAGATGACGCTACCGATGCGCTGCATGAGGCCCTAGGAGTGGAGCTGGATGTAGAGAATATAATCCACCTGCAAGAGCCGAGCTCAACTAGTGGTGGAAAAGAGGTCGACACCTAGCAGGGGGAAGGTCAACTGGAGGTGGAGAATATAGTCGACACCTAGCAGGAGTCAAGCTCAACTGGTGGTGGAAAAGTGGTCGACACCTAAGCAGGAGGAAGCTCAACTGAAGGTGGAGAGTCGACATCTCACAGGAGCCGGACTCAATTGAAGGTGAAAAAGAGGTCGACACATAGCAGGAGGAAACTCAATTGAAGGTGGAGAGTCGACACCTCACAGGAGCCGAGCTCAACTGTAGATGGAGAATATAGTCGACACCTAGCATGAGCCGAACTCAACTAGTGGTGGAAAAAAGGTCGACACCTAGCAGGAGGAAACTTAACTTGTGATGGAGAATATAGTCGACACCTAACAGGAGTCGAGCTTAACTGGTGGTGGAAAAGTGGTCGACACCTAATCATGAGGAAGCTCAACTGAAGGTTGAGAGTCGACACTTCACAGGAGCTGAGCTCAACTGGAGGTGGAAAAGAGGTCGACACCTAGCAGGAGGAAACTCAACTAAAGGTGGAGAGTCGAGACCTTACAGGAGCCGAGCTCAACTGGAGGTGGCGAATATAGTCGAAACTTAGCAGGAGCCAATTTCAACTGGTGGTGGAAAAGTGGTCGACCCCTAATCGGGAGGAAGCTCAACTGAAGGTGGAGATTCGACACCTCACAGGAGTCGAGCTCAACTGAAGGTGGAAAAAGTTCGACACCTAGCAGGAGGAAGCTCAACTGGAGGTGGAAAATATAGTCGACACCTAGCAGGAGCCGAGCTCAACTGGTGGTGGAAAAGAGGTCATCACCTAATCAAGAGGAACTTCAACTGAAGGTGGAGAGTCGACACCTCACAGAAGCCGAGCTCAACTGAAGGTGGAGTCGACAGCTTACAGGAGCCGAGCTCAACTAGAGTGGAAGCTACATATTACAGGAGTCGAGCTCAACTGGATATGGGTCGACAACTCTCAGGAGCCGAGCTCAACTGGAGGTGGAGTCGACTCGGGTTAAGCTCGTAGTCAGCCTGCATGAGGGAAGCTCGTACAAGGGGGCTTGGACTACAACAACAACACACACGAGGAATCAACATCTTACAGGAGCCGAGCTCAACTGGAGATGGGTCGATAGCTCTCAGGAGCCGAGCTCAACTGGAGGTGGAGTCGACAGCTCTCAGGAGCCAAGCTCAATTGGAGGTGGAGGCAACATCTTACAGGAGCCGAGCTCAACTGTAGATGGGTCGACAGCTCTTAGGAGCCGCGCTCAACTGGAGGTGGAAGCTACATCTTACAGGAGCCGAGCTCAACTGGAGATGGGTCGACAACTCTTAGGAGCCGAGCTCAACTGCAGGTGGAGTCGACTCAGGTTGAGCTCGTAGTCAGTCTGTAAGAGGGAAGCTCGTACATGGGTCTCAGACTACGACAACAACACACGCAAGGAATCAACATCTTACAGGAGCCGAACTCAACTGGAGGTGGAGTCGACAGCTCTCAGGAGCCGAACTCAACTGGAGGTGGAGTCGACAGCTCTCAGGAGCCAAGCTCAACTGGAGGTGTAGACAACATCTTACAGGAGCCGAGCTCAACTGGAGATGGGTCGACAGCTCTGAGGAGCCGCACTCAACTGGAGGTGGAGTCGAGAGCTCTCAGGACCCGAGCTCAACTGGAGGTGGAGTCGACTCGGGTTGAGCTCGTAGTCAACCTGCAGGAGGGAAACTCGTGCACGGGTTTCAGACTATGACAACAACACACACGAGGAATCAAAATCTTACAGGGGCCGAACTCAATTGGAGATGGGTCGACAGCTCTCAGGAGCCGAGCTCAACTAGAGATGGGTCGACAGCTCTCAGGAGTCGAGCTCAACTGGAGGTGGATGCAACATCTTACAGGAGCCGAGCTCAACTGGAGATGGGTCGACAGCTCTCAGGAGCCGAGCTCAACTGGAGGTGGAGTCGACTCGGGTTGAGCTCGTAGTCAGCCTGCAGGAGGGAAGCTCGTACATGGGCTCGGACTACGACAACAACACACACAGAGAATCAACATCTTACAGGAGCCGAGCTCAACTGGAGATGGGTCGACAGCTCTCAGGAGCCGAGCTCAATTGGAGGTTGAGTCGATAGCTCTCATGAGCCAAGCTCAACTGAAGGTGGAGGCAACATCTTACAGGAGCCGAGATCAACTGGAAATGGGTCAACAACTCTCAGGAGCCGCGCTCAACTGGAGGTGGACGCTACATCTTGCAGGAGCCGAGTTCAATTGGAGATGGGTTGACATCTCTCAGGAGCCGAGCTCAACGGGAGGTGGAGTCGACTCGGGTTGAACTCGTAGTCAGCCTGCAGGAGGGAAGCCCGTACAGGGGGCTCGGATTATGACAATAACATACTCGAGGAATCAACATCTTACAGGAGCCGAGTTCAACTGGAGATGAGTCGACAGTTCTCAGGAGCCGAGCTCCACTGGAGGTGGAGTCGACAGTTCTCAGGAGCCAAACTCAACTGGAGGTGAAGGTCGCCTCGGGAGGCAAGTAGTCGGCCTGTAGGAGGGAAGCTCGTACTTGGGGCACGGACTACGACAACACTCACGAGGAGTCAATCTCACCCGAGGGGGTTGGTAGCCGATATATAGGAGAGGAGCTCGTGCATGACTCAGACTACGACAACACTACTCGAGGACTTCTATCGATGTTGAAGTCATTCGCCCTGCTGCTTATGAGATAGCCAAAGAGTTAGATGCATCAACTTTTTCGAAGACGAAGGGAACTTCTAAAGAGACGACGGTCTTTTCTATCAAGTTGGGATGTTGGCGTCCAGACCTTTTCCTGATAGTTCCTCCTGTCGGATGAGAGATGTAATCGGGGGTAGCTAGGCCGACATGCAAGAGGGGAGCTGATCTCGGCCGTCAATGCATGAGCTCGGTCTTATAAGAACGCTTAAATCCCGAAACATCGTCCCATCGTCCGCCCTGGGCTATTTAAGAGAAACAGGTCGAAGACTCGTTTCCCAATCTGATCGTGGAGATCGCTTCCAACTCTGCCACCTGGCTACCAAGGCCAGCCTACAAGCGAAGGGAAATGATCCTCTGGGGGGGGGGGGGGGTCCTACAGGACACCCAATCAAGTCAACCATGTTTCCACGAACTTGCATCTTCCAGAGCTTAGTTGCCCAGCTGCTTCTAAAAGCCTGGCGGGTTATCCCATCTTGGCAACAACAGAGACGCGTCCTGTCTTGCAGGACAAACAGTCGCTACGAACTTGTATTTTAGTCTTCTCAAAGACCAATGACTCCTTTACAGAAGATATCACTTTGTGAGGTCGATCCTTTGTCGAGTTCAGGAGGTTAGCGTCCAGACATGTTCCTGATAGTTCCTCCAGTCGGAGGAGAGATGCAATCGGGGGTAGCTAGACCGACATGCAAGGGGGGAGCTGATATCGACCATTAATGCAGGGGATCGGGCTTATAAGGATGCTTAAATACCGAAGCATCGCCCCATCGTCTGCCCTGGGCTTTTTAGGAGGATCATGTCGAATGTTGGTTTCCCAAACCGATCAAGGAGGTGGACTTAACTGCTTCTTGCTGATTTGAGACGACCAACACAAAGAAGACAACTCGCAACCACCCGTGCCTCCGGGGGCAAGGAAATGTGCAAATAACTTAGAAGTAATGTTACAGGTAAGCAATACATGTTACCTTTAGGGGTAGGACCTTTTCAAGTCATTCTCGCTCCAGGTATTTGAGGAAATGAAATGAATAACATAACATCCTGGTGGCTGAAGCGATAGCCTCACACGTATAAACTCGCAGAATTCGAACACCATAGTTGCTGAAGTAGTGATCTCGCTAGTATGAACTCACAGAATTAAAGTAGAGCACTATAGCTGTTGAAGAGATGACCTCGCGAGTATGGAACTCGCGGAATTGAAGAGAGCACCCAGTAAGCATGAAGAGCATCACGAGTAGGAGCTCGTAGAATACTATCTTGAAGATGTCATGAGTAAGCCGTCTCATGGAATGTAGGTTGTCGGGGGAGATCATCGCAAATAGGAGCTCGTAGAGCACCTTGTATGTTTTTCCCTGGTGGTGAACTCGTCGTGATTCTCCCTGTTTGTTGGTCATACAAAAATTACTCACGGGCTTTACCAAAGCGTCTGCAAGTATGAACATGTATGAAAAACACCACTATTGAAAAAGAGATGAACTAGACAGAGGTTATGGTTGATTGCTTCTCATCGACGGATCTTCCTGCGCTTTGAAGTTGCATAAAACCCTACAATTTGTGTCATATAGAAGCATCTATTGATAGAATCCATGCATTCAACAGTGTCATTTCTGACATTAGAACCCCTACGCAGAGTTTTCGGGGTGTGGGGGCAGCGTCCCATGAAAAGTTTTCATTTTCCACTCCCAACTTGCCCAGATTCTGAGCTCTCCCGGCCTTGCGAGTAAGTCACTTGCAGAACTCGCCTATGAGCGAGTAACAAAGATACCCGCCTCTTCAACTCGCCTATGGGCGAGTAAAAAGATCCTCGCCTCTCCTGCCTGCAGAACTCCCCTATGAGCGAGTAACAAAGATGCTCGCCAATCCCGCCTGTACTCGTCGGTATATCGCCGTCTGCAACTCGCCTCCACGAACTCTTCTGCATATTCTCGCATAGGGTTGTCGCCATATGGAACTCGCCTATGAGCGAGCAACAAGGGAACTCGCCAATCTCTATGAATTCACCTGCATATACTGACCAACTTAAGTCGTCATCTGGAGCCCGCATAAGGGGGTAGCAATCTGGAACTCGCTTCTGAGCGAGTAATAGGGAAGCTCGCCTCACGAAGCCGCCGTGCTTGGATGTCGCCATCGCGAAGTCGCCTATGGGCGAGTAACCAGAAAACTCGCCCACCTTGTCGAGAACTCACCCACCTTGCTGAGAACTCGCGAGTTGTTGACTTTGGTCTCCAGCTCGCCATCTTAAGCTATGAAGTTTTCTCGTAAAAATTTCTTCCTCGGCTACGATCCACGCTCACCGCACCAAAGTGTTGAATCCTGAAAAATCCCTACTCCAAAATTCGGATCAAGGCAGCCTAAGGTTACTAATTCTGCGGTCCGACGTCACAATTCAAATGGCTTGCGCGCGAGTGAAGAAACTATCTAAAAGCACACCCCAAGTGCTCCAGCAAGGAGGTCCCACCACGTACCCGGAAGTTTGGGAGAAACTTCCCCTCCGCAACCAAAATGTTGGGCGAGGAACTAGACATGCATGAACTTGGCGAGTATCCACTTGGGGGGACCCCCACTTCTTCCAAAAGACCTTTTCTAGTACCCATGAGGGGCTATTTATAGAGAAATCCTGAGAGAGGGTATAAGCGAATATTCAACTACTACCAGCGAGTTCCAAGGGCCTACTCGCCCAAACTCGCGAGATACTCGCTCATACTCGCCCAAACCCGCCTCTGCTCGCCCAAGCCCGCCTCTGCTCGTCCAAGCCCGCCTCTGCTCGCCCAATGGTCTGCGAATAGTCGTTTGCTTGGGTACTTCTGATCTCGACGAATTACGGGTTATACACTTATTATCCAGCTTCGACTCACTCTTTTCGTTAGGGGGAGATGGGCGACATTGGCGTTCCTTCTACTCTCCCTCTTCCTCTTATTCCTCCTTTCATTCCCGCTCAGTCTTCTATCCCCGTTCCTGCTATTCAGGTGCCTTCGTTGTCCCTTATCCAAGTTCTTTGGATTCCTACTTTGATTTCTCCTTTTCCGCACATGTACCAGCATCGTCAACGGGGGAAACATGCTGCTAGTGACTAGTGTTCCACCTCTGTCAGTGCCCGCTTCAGACTCAGATTCTGGTGATGACCCTCCTGCTTTGTTGAAAGGTAAAGATGTAAGCAGTCAACACCCCGTTTCCAATCATGTTGCCTTTCATCATGTTACCCCGACCCATCAGACCTTTGTTTTTGCATTATCTTTTGTTTCCATTTCCAAGACGTGGCAGGAACCATTGGGCATACCGGTTTGGACACGGGTTATGGAGGAAAAATGTTTTCCTTGGACAAAAGGCATACATGGGACATCCCCCCCGAAAAGAAAGCCATTGGATCACGATGGGTGTTCTCGATTATGCATAATCAGGATGGTAAGATTGAATGATATAAGACTCAACTAGTTGCTCAATGATACATTCAAACTTAAGGAGTGAACTATCAACAGACATTTGCTCTCGTGACAAAGATGGTCTCCATACAGGTTCTTTTATCATGTGCCACTTGCTTAGGATGTGATCTTCATCAACTGGATGTTAAGAGTGTCTTCCTCCATGGTGATCTTGATGAGAAAGTGTATATGAAATTTCTTTCTGGGTTGTAAAATAGGGAGCAGAATGTCTTATTTGTTGCTTGAGAAAATCTCTATATGGGCTGGAACAGTCTCCAAGGGCATGGTTTGACAGATTTCTTAAGGCAATGATCAAGTTCAGTTATAAGCAGGGACAATTTGATCACACTATGTTTTTCTGCAGAAACGACCAGAAGATTGTGATCCTCATTGTCTATGTGGATGACATTGTGATTACAGACAATGACACTGAGGAAATTAGTATCTTTAAGGCTCTTTTATCTATACTGAGTTTGAGGTGATAGACTTAGGAATATTACAATACTTCCTGGGTATTGTGGTGTCTCGGTCAAATTAAGGTATCTTTATCTCTCAATGAGAGTATGTCCTGGATCTTTTAAAAGAACTGGCTTGCTAGGCCGTGCCCATGCAAATACTCCTATGGAGGAGAATCATAAGATATATGAGGGCGGTGATGATGATCCCACAGATACTTCAAGCTATTAGAGATTGGTTGGGAGACTCATATATCTATCTCACACTCGTCCTGACATTATGTTATGTATGTTTTTAGTATTTTGAATAGATGTATGCATGCCCCTAGGATCAAACATCAAGAGGCAGCACATCGTGTATTGTGATACCTGAAGAAGACTCCTGGCCGAGGCCTTTTGTTCTCGCAGAACAATCACTTGAAGATTGAAGCCTTCACTAATGCTGATTGGGCTGGATGTCGTGATGATATGAAATCCACTATCGGCTACTGTACCTTTATTTGAGGAAATTTAGTGACATAGAGGAGTAAGAAGCAGAATGTGATTGCTAGAGTTAGTACTGAGGTTGAGTATCGTGCAATGTCTCTAGGTCTTTGTGAAGGTCTTTGGGTGCATACCATGCTTCGTGATCTAGAGCTCCAGGAGAATAATCCTATCTCCTTATACTGTCACAATAAGGCTGCAATCAACATAGCTCATAACCCCGTTTAACATAATAGGACTAACCATATTGTTGTTGATCGACACTTCATCAAAGGCCATCTGGATACATGAAATGTGGTCACTCCGTTTGTTCTGTCCAAAGACCAACTTGCCGATGTGTTCACCAAGAGTTTGTGATGTGATATTTTTGTTGATGATATTCAGAAGCTTGGAATGACAGATATTTTCCATTCGACTTGAGGGGCAGAGTTGTATTTAGTCAAGTCTTTCTTATTTCATTATCCCTCTGTAGGAGTTATTTGGTCAGTGTGTTTTATGCCCTACTCATATATATGTAAGAGTAGTGAGCTTTGATAATCAGTTGAACATCTTTTCTCATTTCAACTGTATTTCCTTTTCTATTATTCAATAGACTCAAATGCACAAGAAAAAAATTCAATTATTGTAAAGAAGTGGTACAACCATTGAAAAATTCCCTTACAATGTAATCTAGGATCAACTACGACTAACTATAATAAATAATGAAGCAAGGGTGGTTGCAAAAAGCTGCTGTTTGAGTAGTATTTGATTTTTGAAAAATAACGATGCATAAAAATGTAATTATAATGATCATGCTTTATGGATATGATTGTTGGTTGAGAAAAAAATCATGGTTAGCCAAATTAAATGTGGTGCAAATCTAGAGGTTATGATGGGTGGTGTTAAAATTAGAAAAGAGTAGATTGAAAAATGATTATAATAGGTGGAGAACTGGAGTAACACTTATTTAAGGTAAAAGCAGTGAAAGAACCTACCTATAGACAACTGTGGTTAGAAGATGCATCAATGTTATTATTCTTATAGGATTAATAAGTATAGTGTTTATAGAGAAAAAATAAAAAAAAGTAAAGGGTTTATAGAATGGATAAACGTGCATATTTATAAATTACAATTAATTTTTTTCTCATCCATTCTTGTAGAATTTCTAATTTATTGTGAAAAAAATTCATTAAAATTTCCAGCTGAAATCACTACTAATATTTTTAAAAGTTACATAAAATTTAATCTCCAAAATATTTTATAAATATTTCTCTTCTTTCATACATTCCGTTGCTTACTTTCTTGTAACATGCAAAATTGACTTACCCGCTGATTCATAATCTCCAATTTTTCATGCAGGACTCTTAGTGGTGAAAGAACAGTAAAGAGGCTACGGATGTCTAAAGCATTAACAATACCAGAAAGTACAACTGTCCATGAGGCTTGTCGCAGGATGGCCGCTCGTCGGGTTGACGCTGTTTTACTGACGGATTCAAGTGCTTTGCTTTGTGGAATTCTAACAGACAAGGTTTACAATAAATTATATTCATAGTTTCCGATAATTTCTTTCATTTAATGAAGAGGGCTATGCTTTATAATATTCTTGTATTGAAGGATATAGCAACAAGAGTGATTGCTCATGAATTAAAGCTCGAAGAAGTGCCTGTGTCTAGAGTTATGACGAGAAATCCAGTTTTTGTTCTTTCCGACACATTGGCTGTGGAGGCATTGCAGAAGATGGTGCAGGGTACATATATATATTTCCTTTTCTTTTTTTAAATGTGAAGTTTGACGACATATCAATAATTTTGTTGTTTTCAGGAAAGTTTAGACATTTGCCTGTGGTTGAAAATGGTGAAGTTATTGCTTTACTAGACATTGATAAGTGTTTATATGATGCCATTGCTCGGATGGAGAGAGTTGCTGAGAAAGGAAAGGCCATTGCTGCAGCTGTGGAGGGGGTGGAAAAGCACTGGGGCACCGCAATTTCTGGTAGGGTAGTTGGTTTATAGGAGGGAGGTTGTAAACTATATCTATTCACATTCTCTTCATGTTGTCTGTGTTATTTAGGCTCCGTTTGGGAGTATAGTTCTGAGCTCCAGTGAGAAATGGAGTTCCCACCTTTTAGTGAGAAATGGAGTTCCCACCTTTTAGTGGTAAATGGAGGCCAAATGGAGTTTTTTGCCTGTCACCGCACCAAAGCTCCAATGTGGAGGTTTGCCAAACACATAAATTTCTCCGATGGTGTTTTATCCCACCGAAGTGGAGTTAAAATGCCCAACCAAACAAAACCTTAATTTTTTAAAGACTCTAAATTATGCCTACATTTCACTCTTGCGGTGGGACCCTTTCCCGGACCCTCGCTGTGTGGGGATGCTTTGTGCACCTGACCGTCCTTTTAGTCTTTTATTGTTATATGTTGTCTAGTAGCTTCTTTCTGTTGTCCAAATTGCAAATTATTTGCATATATCATTGTAAGAATGCAGTTTTATTGGATACCCTTTTGATTATCTACCAGGCCCCAATTCGTTCATTGAAACACTCCGAGAGAGAATGTTTAAACCGTCCTTGTCCACAATCATACCAGAGAATTCAAAGTAGGTAATATTCATAAGTTATTATTTTTATTGGGATTCCTGCAAATGGTCTTCTGTAGCCTAATAGAGCTGTACTTTATTAGGGTTGTGAAAGTTTCACCAAGTGATTCCGTGTTAACTGCTACAAAAATGATGCTTGAACTAAAAATGAGTTCTGCAGTGGTAGTTGTCGAAGATAAGCCTCTAGGAATATTAACGTGAGTGCTTATCATTTCATGAATATTTCCTTTCAGTAGAAATGTTTTCTTCATAATAATCATTAATACATGGCTTCTTTTGCATATTAGCTCAAGGGATATTCTAATGCGCTTAATTGCCCAAAATCTCAATCCAGAATCAACCCCTGTAGAGAAGGTTAACCTTTTCCCACAATGGCTTATGGGTTATACTTTCTTTTCAAATTATATACCAAATATTTACTTTTGTTTCTGACAGTTGGGTTTGCTTGATCTTGGTACTTGTAGAAATAGACCCAAAACCTTGTATATATCTTTTCCAGTAATAGTTACAAGTATACACACACTTATATAGGAGAAGAAGGAAGAGAGAAATCCTAATACATGATGTGAGACTAATACAAGAAGAGAGAAAAAGAAGAAACAACATGGGCCCTTAAATGAGCTTTTCTAACACTCCCCCGCAAGCTGGAGCGTACAAGTCGTAGGCGCCAAGCTTGGATAAAAACTGATAGTATAGCGGCCTGGAGAGAGCTTTCGTCAGGATGTCCGCAACTTGGTCGGTAGCAGGAACATGCTCCAAATCTATCTTCTTTGACTGTACTTTTTCCCGGATAAAGTGACAGTCAACTTCGATATGCTTTGTTCGTTCGTGAAAAACCGGATTCTTGACAATATGAATTGCTGCCTGACTGTCGCAAAATAAGGTTGCCGGAGATGAGAGACGAACATCTAAGTCTCCCAGAAGGCCTTCAAGCCAGGTTAGCTCAGAGACAACAGCAGCCATAGCCCGGTACTCAGCTTCGGCAGAGGAACGCGCAATCACATTCTGTTTCTTGCTACGCCAAGTTATGAGGTGTCCACCAAAGTAAGTGCAGAATCCAGTTGTGGAGCGTCTATCATCAATAGATCCTGCGTAGTCAGCGTCAGAATACGCGACAAGAGATAGAGATGTGGATGGCTTGTACACGAGTCCTTGTCCGGGGGCGATCTTGAGATATCGAAGGATGCGCTCGACAGCTTGAAGATGAGATGTCCGAGGAGCGTGTATGAAACGGCTCACAACTCCTACATCAAATGAGATGTCTGGTCGAGTCACCGTAAGGTAGATCAGCTTCCCAACCAAACGTCTGTAATATTCCGGATTTGTAAGTAGCTTGTCAGAGTCAGAGCTATGGGCCGAGAGCTTGTGATTTGCGTCCATATGAGTCTCCACAGGTTTGCACCCAGAATAACCTGCATCACGAAGGAGATCCATACAGTACTTCCTTTGAGATAACACAAGACCATCAGGGCGTCGGGCGACCTCGAGCCCAAGAAAGTATCGAAGGTTGCCCAGATCTTTGGTTTGAAAGGCAGAATTCAACTGTGCCTTGATCTGTTGTATTCCTGCCGTGTCTTCGCCAGTAATCAGGATATCATCAACGTAGACCAGAAGAATCACAGTCCCAATTGACCGATGTCGGGTGAAGAGAGAAAAATCAGCCGAGCTCCGAGTGAAGCCACTAGCACAGACCACCTTACTGAACTTTTCAAACCACGCATGTGGAGACTGTTTGAGACCATAAATGGATTTTCGAAGATGACAGACCAAAGACTCCCCCGTGGTCTCAAACCCGGGAGGCTGCTGCATATAGACTGTCTCCTGTAGATCGCCGTTGAGGAAAGCATTCTTGATATCCAGCTGATAAAGTGGCCAGTGACGATGAACAGCCAAGGAGAGAAGAACGCGAACCGTGTTCAATTTGGCCACGGGAGAGAAGGTTTCCTCGTAATCAAGGCCATGTTGCTGAGTAAACCCCCGTGCCACAAGACGGGCCTTCAGACGGTCGATAGTGCCATCCGCCGCATGTTTAATGACAAAGACCCATTTGCAGCTAACAGGGGTGTGGCCAGCAGGAAGAGGAACCGGATCCCAGGTCTGGTTAGCCCAGAGAGCCTGCATTTCATCGTGCATAGCAGCCCGCCATCCTGGGTGGTGAAGCGCCTCCTGCACACTGTTAGGAAGAGAAATAGAGGAAAGGGAGGTGGCAAATGCGTAGAGAGGCGGTGTTAGCCGATGTAGAGAGACGTAGTTGGCCAAGGGATGAGCTGTAGAGACGGGAGCGTGATCGACCGCAGCCGAACTATCGCTGGCAGCAGGGAGCTGGGTCACGAGAGCATCCTTGGATGGGCGACGAGAGTAGACACGGATTAGCGGTGGAGGAACCCGAGGAGGAACGAGGGGGGGGGGGAGGAGGAAGAAGACGACGCCGATGGCGTGACCGGGACAACGGGCCGGGGAAGAGAGGGAGCAGAAGACGAGGGAGCAGAAGACGAGGTGGTGCTGGGTAAGTGGAAGGGCTGGTCTTCGCAGAAGGTGACATCCGCAGAAATGACCATTTTGCCGGTAGTAGGAGAGTAGCAGACGTACCCCTTTTTAGTGCGGGAGTAGCCAACAAACATATACTTGGCGGCCCGAGGAGCAAGTTTGTCGGAAGGAGGGCCAAGAAGGTGGACATAACAAACACACCGAAGATCCGTGGTGTGAGAGAGGTGAGGGGGATGGAGGGATAGAGGAGTTGGATGGGCGAGGCAAAATCAAGGACAGAGGAGGGAAGGCGGTTGATGAGATGACAGGCGGTGGAAACAACAAAGTTCCAATATTCGGTGGGAACGTGCATTTGGAACATAAGGGAGCGGGCAACATCGAGAAGATGACGATTTTTGCGTTCGGCCACCCCGTTTTGCTGAGGGGTATACGCACAGGAAGTTTGATGGATGACACCAAAGTCAGTGCAGATATTGGAGAAGGCACGACCCGTATACTCCCGAGCATTATCAGTGCGAATGATTTTGAGAGGAGTGACGAACTGCGTACGCATCTCAAGTAGAAAGGCGCGAAAGACAGAGGGAAGTTCAGTGCGATCATGGAGTAAATAGAGCCACGTGGTACGAGAGTAATCGTCAATGAACGTGACAAAATACCGAAAGCCAAAAATACTAGGGATCCGATAAGGACCCCAAATATCAGAATGAACTAACGACAAGGGAGTAGTACTCCTGGTACAGGCTCGGGGGAAAGAGGAACGGTGTTGTTTGCCGTAGACACAAGATTCACATGAGAACTCCTGTAAAGATATATCAGGAAGAGCCCGCTTGAGAATCGGAAGGGGAGCATGTCCAAGACGGCAATGCCAATCAACAGTAGAGATGGTGGAGAGAAGAGTTGGTGGGATATCCAAGATGTACAACCCATTCACCAGCTGCCCCTGACCAATGATACTCCGGGTGCGGCGATCCTGTATAAGAAAAGAAGAGGGTGAAAATGTAATACAACAGTCAAGGTCGTGTGTGAGACGACTAACTGATAATAAATTGAAGGGAGACCCCGGAACGTGAAGAACCGAGGAAAGAGAAAGGGTTGGCGTAAGCTGAAGATCAGCGGAGCCAAAGACGGGGAGGGTGTCACCGTTGACCACAGTGGTGCGAGCAGGATGAGGCGTTTGGAGATATGCTGGGGGCTTCTGGGAGGAGATATAGTGAGTAGCGCCGGAATCAACGATCCAGCAAGGATGATGAGAGAGGCAGGTGATACCCTCCGTAGAGAAGGACACAACAGAGGTGACAGCTGAAGCAGCAGGCGCCATGCGGTGACAGAGACGAGGCCGGGCGGCTAGCAGAGAGGAGGCCGGCCGCGAGCAGGAACAGACCGCGGCGGACTGGAGTCGGGCGAGGCGAGTAGGGCAGACCGCAGCGGGTAGAGACAGCCGCAGCGAGCAGAGACAGGCCGCGGCGAGTAGAGACAGGCCGCGACGAGTAGGGAGGCCGCGACGGACAGAAAAGAGGCCGCAGGCAAGACAGGCCGCGAACAAGCAAAGAGCGCATGAGCGGACTGACGAGAGGCCGCGATTAGGAGAGAGGCCGCAGCAGACGGGTAAGAAGGTGGTCCCACGGAGAGAAAAAAAAGGCTATAAAAGTAAGGGGGGGGGGAGGCGAGGAAGAAGAAGCCACACAGCAAGAGAGAAGAGGAGCGCGCAACGGACAAGAGGAGAGTCCGCAGCGGACAGGAGCAGTCCGCAAGAGATTGCGGATAGGGAGTCCGCGAGCAAAGAGGCTCGAGCGGACAGAAGCAGAGCGGGCTAGAGTGGAGCAGTCCGCGAGCAAAGAGGCTCGAGCGGACACAAGCAGAGCGTGCAGCGGACAGGAAGGAACGCCCACAACGGATAGAAGAGGTGGGCCCCTTGAGTCAGAGCAGAAGATGGCTATAAGAAGCCTGAGGAGGGTGGAACCACAGAGAGAGAGAAGAGAGGCGGATGCAGAGGGGCAGTCCGCAGGAGACCGGAGCGGACAAAAAGGCAGTCCGCAGGAGAGCCGAGCGGACAGAGAAAATAAAAGGCAGTCCGCAGGGAAGGCAGACAAAAAGGCAGTCCGCAGAGAAGCGGATGCAGAAGGGCAGTCCGCAGGAGACCGAAGAAAAGGCAGTCCGCAGGAGACCGGAGCGGATAGAGAGGCAGTCCGCAGGAGAGCGGAGCAGACAGAAAAGGCAGTCCGCAGGGAAGGCCGCAGCTAGAGGGAACCTGGCTCTGATACCATGTAGAAATAGGCCCAAAACCTTGTATATATCTTTTCCAGTAATAGTTACAAGTATACACACACTTATATAGGAGAAGAAGGAAGAGAGAAATCCTAATACATGATGTGGGACTAATACAAGAAGAGAGAAAAAGAAGAAACAACATGAGCCCTTAAATGGGCTTTTCTAACAGTACTCAGTTTTATGATCTGACTGGTTCTTATTTTCTTTTTGACATCAAGTTGCCAAGCTAATCATCCTAATCTAACACATCAAATATTTCTACTTGCTAACTAGCTTATTGTTTGAAACTCTTCATGATTTATATTGTAGAATAGGTATGAAAGAGAAAGGATGTTTAATAAAGTGTTTAGATGAGAAAAATTATCTAGATATTTTGATCAAATTTGGTTATTTGAGGGTAAAGATTATGTGATCCTACTTAAATGTAAAAATAATATTGGAGAAATTTTCATAGGCAAATTTAACAGTAACATAATTTAGAATTACATTATTATCGTTATTAGAAAAGCCCATGCAAAAGGCCCATTTGATGGCCCATTTTTCCTCCTCCTTCTTTAGTCCCACATCATGTATAGGATTTATTCTCCTCTCTTCTCTCCTATATATTTGTATTCTCTCCTTGTATTTAGAGACTTGAATACTACATACAAGCTTTGGGCACTTGTCTACATGGTATCAGAGGCAGGTTCGGTCTAGCCGCGACCTGCCCTTCTTCTGTCCGCCCGGTCTCCTGCGGACTGCCTTCCCGCATCCGCCTCTCTGCGGACTGCCCCTCTGCATCTGTCCGCTCGGCTACCCTGCGGACTACCTTCCTGTCCGCTCCGGCCTCGTGCAGACTGCCCTTCTTATTCCGCTCCTCTTCTCTCCCTCCGTGGTTCCACCCTCCTCAGGCTTCTTATAGCCATCTTCTGCTCTGACTCGTGGGGCCCACCTCTCTCTATCCGCTCCGGACGATCATTCCTGTCCGCTGCACTCTGTTTGTGTCCGCTCGAGCCTCTTTGCTCGCGGACTGCTCCCTTTAGCTTGCTCGCGGACTGCTCCCTCCGCTCGAGCTCCTGTGCTCGCGGACTCTCTCTCTCTCCGCCACCTCTCTCTATCCGCTCCGGACGATCATTCCTGTCCGCTGCACTCTGTTTGTGTCCGCTCGAGCCTCTTTGCTCACGGACTGCTCCCTCTAGCTTGCTCGCGGACTGCTCCCTCCGCTCGAGCTCCTGTGCTCGCGGACTCTCTCTCTCTCCGCAGTCTCTTGCGGACTGCTCCTGTCCGCTGCGGGCTCTCCTTGTGTCCACTGCGCTCCTCTTGCTGCGACCTCTGCCGCGACCTGTCTCCAGTTCGCCGCGACTTGCCCCCAGTTCGCCGCGACTTGCCCCCAGTTCGCCGCGACCTCTGCCGCGACCTGCCCCCCAGTTCTCCGCAGTTCTCCGCCGTCTCTTGCGGACTGCTCCTGTCCGCTGCCGCGACCTGCCCCCAGCTCGCCGCGACCTCCTCTCGCGGACTGCTCCAGTTCGCCGCGGCCTCACTCAGTTCGCCGCGACCTCCAGACCGCCGCGACCTCCAGCCAGCCGCGACCTCCAGACCGCTGCGGGCTCTCCTTTCTCCCACTGCTTGCCGCGCGGTTTGTTCTCTCCGAGCCCTGCTGTCTGCTGCTCCTCCGTCGCCATGTCCTCCAGCGACTCCACTACCGCTCAACCCCCTGCCGACCACGTGGCTCCTCTCGAACTCCGCGATGAGTTTCAGATTACTACTATTTCTCTCTCTGGCAAGTCCAACTTCATTCCCTGGGTCCACTCTGTCCGCCGGGTCTTACAGGCCAAGGGTCTTGCCCGTCACCTTACCCAGGGCCCACCAACTCCTCCTACTGATTGGCTCCACAATGACGGTCGCGTCCAGACCTGGATCCTGAACTCGGTAGAGGGTGAGCCGTACCAGATGATCATGTATCATGAGACCGCCAAAGCCATGTGGGATGAACTTCATTCGTTGTACTCCGGGAAGGACAACCTTCAGCACCTTTTTGACATCATCACTGATCTTCAAGCCTTGGATGTTGGCAAAGCTCTGGACATGACCTCCTTCGTGGCCCGTGCTAAAACTCTCACGGAAGCCTGGATTCAGCACCAGCCCGCCACTACTGACCTCGCTGCCCAACGCGCCCAGAAGGAGGCTTTTGTATTGCTATGATTATGGCTCGCGTCCCGCCACACCTGCACAGTATTCGGGCCCAGGTTCTGGCTTCACCCACTACCCCTTCTTTCTCTGATGTCTGCTCGATGTTACTTCGCGTACCACCTCCACCGGAGGCTCCTGCACCACCCTCGCCGGCCCTTCTTCAGCAGGCCCTTCCTCCTTTACTTCCACAACCCTCTTTTCCTCGGGGTGGCCGTACGGGCTCCCGTGGGCGGGGCCGTGGTGGCCGCAGACGGCCCAAGTGCACCTACTGCGGCCGGGATGGCCATACTGAAGCTGTCTGTCACAAGAAACATGGCTACCCTCCTCGCCCGCCTACTGCTGCGGTTACCGATAGCTCTCCTCCGACTGGTACGGATCTTGAGGCTCTTCGCCTTCAGCTGCAACAACTCCAGGGGCTCCTCAACCCACCTTCTGCTTCCATTGCCTCCACCTCCCATGCAGGTATTGTCTCTACCTCCACTGCAGGTACTGCCTGTCTTTCTTCCAGCTCGCGCTGGATCCTGGACTCGGGGGCCACCCACCACATCACTTCCATGCGGCCGCCCCAGTTCTCTGCTGCTGCTCATCCCCCGTCTATTACTGTGGCCAATGGTGCGCTTGTCCCGGTCTCCGGCTGCGCGGATCTCCTCCTCCCTCCCTCTCTCTCTTCGCTCCGTTCTTTATGTGCCAGCCTCGCCTTTTAATTTACTCTCTGTTGGTCGTCTTACTACTGATATGAATTGTTTTATCACCTTCACCTCTTCTGGTTTTTTGATACAGGATCGGCAGACGCGGATTACCATTGGTAGGGGTCGGCTGCAGAACGGGCTCTACCTCCTCGATGTCTCTCCCACATCCCTTTCCTCTGTTTCCTCGTCTGATTGGCATTGCCGGCTTGGGCATGCCCCTCTACCTATCCTCCAGAAGGCGCTTCCCGACCTTTCTCTTCCTGCTTTTAAATGCGATTCATGTATTATTGGCAAACAGCCTCGCTCTTCTTATCCCGCTCATTGTACTAGGAGCTCTGCTACGTTTGATTTAATACATTCTGATATTTGGGGACCATATAAAGTTGCTAGCATTTCTGGTTATCGTTATTTTCTAACATTTATTGATGATTACTCTCGCACTACTTGGTTGTATCTCCTACATGATCGCTCTGAGCTTCCTCGTGTCTTTCAGGCGTTTGTGTTAGAGACTCGTACGCAATTCTCTACCACCATTAAAACTTTCCGCTCTGACAACGCCCGGGAATATACTAGCCACGAGTTTGCCACTCTCTGCGCAATCTTCGGTATTGTTCACCAGACCTCTTGTCCCTACACCCCTCAACAAAACGGGGTCGCCGAACGAAAGAACCGCCACTTGCTCGATGTTGCTCGCTCCCTCATGCTTCACATGCACGTTCCCAAAGTCTTCTGGAAATTTGCGGTGTCCACTGCATGTTTTCTTATCAACCGTCTCCCCTCTCCCGTTCTCCAGAACGCTACCCCCTTCAGCCTTCTTTTTCCCTCCACACCTGCCTTCCCCCTCACCCCCCGGGTTTTTGGATGTACCTGCTTTGTCCATCACCTGGGCCCTACTCTTGACAAACTGGATCCCCGTGCGGCCAAACACATTTTCGTCGGCTACTCCCGCACCCAAAAGGGCTATGTTTGCTACTCTCCGGTCACCCGGAAGGTCTCTGTATCGGCTGATGTTACTTTCCGGGAGGATCAACCCTTCTTCCCTCCTCCTTTGCCACCACTTCTACCACCACCTCATACAACACCCTCCCTCCCACGGCCGGTGATCCCCGTCCAGTCCCCCCCCCACCATCCCTCCGCCTCCTCCCACCCTTGACCCTCCTCGGCCCCCCGTCATTCGGGTCTATACTCGTCGCCCTCTTCCTCCCGTTGCTCCTCTGCAGTCGGCTTCGACCTCGGCTTCTCCGTGTTCTGCTGCTCCGGTGTCGGCCTCTACCGCTCATCCAATGGCGGACTATGTTTCTCTCCATCGCCTCTCTCCACCTCTTCAGACCTTGGCTACTTCGCTCTCCTCGGTCTCTATTCCTACTTCTGTCCAGGACGCTCTTCAACATCCTGGGTGGCGTGCGGCCATGGAGGACGAGATGGCTGCTCTTTGGGCCAACCAAACTTGGACCTTGGTGCCCCTTCCTCCCGGCCAGAAACCCGTTGGGTGCAAATGGGTTTTCGTCATTAAACATGCTCCTGATGGGACCATCGATCGCCTCAAAGCTCGTTTGGTTGCTCGTGGCTTCACCCAGCAACCAGGGCTGGACTATGACGAGACTTTCTCTCCGGTCGCTAAGCTAAACACGGTCCGCCTTCTCATCTCTGTGGCTGTCCATCGCCAGTGGCCCTTATTTCAACTCGACGTCAAGAACGCTTTCCTGAATGGCGACCTTCAGGAAACGGTTTACATGCAACAACCTCCCGGGTTTGAGACCACGGGGGAGTCACGGGTGTGTCATCTTCGCAAATCTCTATATGGTCTCAAACAATCCCCTCGGGCATGGTTCGACAAGTTCAGTAGAGCTCTCCGGGAAATTGGCTTCACCCGCAGCTCGGCTGACTTCTCATTGTTTACTCGCCACCAGGCCACTGGTACGGTTCTCCTATTGGTTTATGTCGACGACATCATTATTACTGGCAGTGACTTGGACGACATACAAGCCGTTAAGCTACATCTGAGCTCCGCCTTCCAAACTAAAGATCTGGGACCTCTTCGGTACTTCCTCGGTCTGGAAGTAGCCAGACGGTCAGATGAGTTGGTTCTCTCTCAGCGCAAATATTGCCTGGATCTTCTTCATGATGCAGGCTACTCTGGTTGCAAACCTATTAACACTCCCATGGATGCAAATCACAAAATATGTGCTCAGGGCTCAGATTCTGATTCGCTTCTACCAAATCCAGAATATTACCGTCGTCTAGTTGGGAAGCTTATCTACCTAACAGTTACAAGACCTGATATATCTTTCGCTGTGGGACTTGTGAGTCGCTATATGCACTCTCCTCGAAGCTCTCATCTCCAGGCTGTGGAACGCATTCTCAGATATCTTAAGACAGCTCCTGGCCAAGGACTTGTATACAAAACCTCATCTTCCATTCCTACACTAGTAGCATACTCTGATGCCGACTACGCTGACTCCCTCGACGATCGACGATCTACTAGCGGGTTTTGCACCTATTTTGGAGGACATCTGATTACTTGGCGAAGCAAGAAACAAGCAGTGGTTGCTCGATCCTCAGCAGAAGCAGAATATCGGGCAATGGCTGCTGTGGTCTCTGAACTCACATGGATTGAGAGTCTCCTTACCGACCTTGGAGTTAAACTACCTTCACCAGCTCTCCTTCTATGTGACAGTCAAGTTGCCATACATATTGCTAAAAACCCGGTCTTCCATGAAAGAACGAAGCATATTGAGGTAGATTGTCATTTCATCCGAGAGAAAGTCCACATGAAGAAGATCGAGCTCAAGCATGTTCCGGGTACTGAACAGGTTGCTGACATCCTCACCAAAGCTCTACCGAGTACCCTCTTCTATCAGTGCCTATCCAAGCTTGGCGCATACGACTTGTACGCTCCAGCTTGCGGGGGAGTATTAGAAAAGCCCATGTAAAAGGCCCATTTGATGGCCCATTTTTCCTCCTCCTTCTTTAGTCCCACATCATGTATAGGATTTATTCTCCTCTCTTCTCTCCTATATATTTGTATTCTCTCCTTGTATTTAGAGACTTGAATACTACATACAAGCTTTGGGCACTTGTCTACAATCGTCATAACCATCAATATTCATCCGGACTATTTGGTGTTCGTTATATGAATCCTTATTTTAGAATTGCATAATGAACATAATTGGCAGCAGAAAACTAGTAAAGATAGATTGAAAAATCTTTATATTAGAGAAACAAGGAGATTTTCATTGAGTGAAGATAAGATAATATAAAATAAACTTAGGAGGTTTGGATTTGCAAAATGAATGTTAGAATATTCACCAGGTAGACAAGTTGATAAAGTTAATACAAAATAATTATGTAGAAGGGGTAAACCCAAAGTAATATGGATGAGTTGTAGATGGTTTGTGTAGTTCAATTTTAACATCTATGACAGCATTCACCGGGAATTATGGAGATATGAATTCATAAGTTGGCTCAAAATAGTTGAGATAAGGTTGTGGATGAAAGCTAGGGCACAAGCGAGGAACACTTGGTTGCCCTCTCTTTCTTTTCTCATTCAACTAAGGATAGATCCAGTAGATGGTTACAATATTTGGTCTCCTCCTTTATATACTAGGAGGGCCTTCCATTAACATATAACAAGAAATAAAGTGCTACATAACAATTGTGAGAATTTGAAATATAAATAATTATTATTCTCAAAAACTAAAAATTTACATAAAAACTTCCCTCTCTATATAGATTAGAGTTGGAGGAAGAATTCCATTGGAGATATGAGACTAAATACAAGAAAGAGAAAAATATACAATGAACTTCCTTTTGTGCTTTTTACAAATGAGCTTTAACACTCCTCAAGTTGGGGCAGATACACCGACCATTCCCAACTTTGCACAAATATCACGAAAAAAATGAAACTGGTTTGGTGAAAATGTTAACTAATACTTATTTGAAATTACAAATGGTGTGCATATTCATTTGTTGATAATTTTCTCTCCGATGAAGTGACAATATTCTTCTATATATTTTGTTTTTTCATGGAACACGTGTTTTTAGATATATAGATTGATAAATTTATTGTCACAGAACATTGGCATATGATAGTTGTAAGTTTAACCAAAATCTTTCAAAAATGTCCTCAATCACTTCAATTCACAAGCAGTCTGAGCTTTACTTTTGTATTTAGCGTCTACACGTATCTTGCACACCATTGCTTGTTTGTTGCTTCTCCAAGTGATAAGTTTTTTTTGACATACATGCAGTATCCAAAAATTGATTTCCGATCTCCCTTATCATCTGCATAACTTGCTGCTAAATACACTTCAATGCATAAGTGATTGTTTCTTTTAAATAATAGTCATTTGCTAGAAGATCCTTTGATATATTCTAATATTTTTAATACATTTTTAAGTTGAAACTCTTTGAGAACCTGCATAAACTGATTGACCTTTCTAACAACAAAAAAATGTTATGTCTGATTACGGTGAGATAAATGTGTTTATCAACCCGATACTTATAACGAGTGACATCTTTTAGAGATGTCTTATCCCAACGTCTGCCCATATGCATTGAATTTCACACATACTTTATACCAAGAAGATGTGTTTCTTCAAGTAGATCTATGACATTCTTTCGTTAGAAAAGAACTACGTTGTTATTGCGTTTCACGATTTTGATTCCCAAGAAGTATCTGAGAGTACCCATATTTTTTGTAATAAAATATATTCAAAGATGTTTCTTTATTATTTTTTTTGCCAGAGGAATTATCTTTAGTGAAAAGAATGTCATATGAATATATAGTAAAAATAATGAGTCCTTGATCGATCTTTTGTACGAAGAAAGTGATCTGCATTGCTTCTGAAAAAACCGATGCGACAAATGACCTGACTGAACTTGTCTAACCATGCTCTTGGACTTTGTTTAAGACTATGGATCACCTTATGCAACTTACACACATGAGACTTCTCTTGAGCAACTTAACTGAGAGGTTGCTCCATATAAACTACTTTGTGCATATTACCATATAATTGATATAAGAAGACATTTTTGACAACTAGCTGGAACATTCACCAATTCTGATTGACAACTGAAAAGAGTACCCGGATTGTACTGATACATGAAACTGAGAGAATATGTCAAAACATTAATGCCATAGGTTTGAGCAAACTCCTTGACAATCAGATGAGATTTTTTTTAAGTGTCCATAGTGATGTTAAGAAGAAATTTGATGACAAAAATCCACCGACAAACAACAATATCGCCTCCATATGGGATAGAAACAAGAGTCCAAGTTCTTCGGGATGCCAAGATGAGATCTCTCATCCATAACCACTTTCAAGCAAGGTATACAAAGAGCATTATGATATGTAGTAGGGACTATGGTGGTAGATAGTGCTAAGAAAAAATGGTTGTAAAAAGGATTGGGATTTGCATAAGATACAACATTAGTAATATGAAGTTGTGCACTCCCCCATACTCCATTCTGTAGAGCAATGAAGACATCCTAATTTGAGTCTGCATGTGTGATGGAATTGTCCGAATAGGACATAGTTGGCCTGGGAGCTGACTTTGAGAATCTAAGAGTGAAGAAGCTTTGAGAGTGGGAATAACAGGGTGTCGATTATAATGATAAGGAGAATTGTATGGGAGGAGTAGGGGGTAGATGTCTAAGAGGTGGTGCGAGAGGTGTGATATCAAATGGAGGACCATGACTAATATGAAAGGGTGACCCAGAGGTAAGGGAAGGAGAGGTGGTAGTAGAGCTGTCACAGTTTCGGTTCTACTAAAAATATGAACCGAACCGCTAAAGTAATGGTTCTTCAAATTAGAATCAAAACCTTATTTAGTTTGACCGGTTCCGGTTTTGGTTCCGGTTCCGGCATAATTTTTGGAACCGTTGTGTCAACGGTTCCGGTTATGGTTTAAGAAGAACCAAAACCAAATCGGCCATTAACAGTTTGGTCCAGTTCTATGCGGTTCAGTCCGGTTCCAATCGATTCCAACTAAAAATAAAACCAAACTTGGCGGAATGAAATAAAAGCGGTTTGCAAATAGTAAAACTCAAAATAGCATTGAGATAAAAATAATTAAGTTGCGCATTTCTCGACAGTCTCTTCCACGATGGTAGGCTAGCATCTGTCCCTTTTTTACGCGTGTAGACTCTCCACAATGTCTAGTCGGCTTGTGCGCGACTTGTCGGCATGCTTGTATGCGGTTCGGTCCGGTTCCAATCGGTTCTAACTAAAACCAAAACTAAACTTGACAGAATGAAATAAAAATGGTCTGCAAATAGTAAAACTTAAAATAATATCGAAATAAAAATAATTAAGCTCTGCACTCCTCGACGGACTCTTCCACAATCGGTAGGCTAGTATCCATCGCCTTCCTATACATGTAGACTTACTACAATGACTAGTTGGCTTACGCGCGTCTCGTCGGCATGCGCAACCGTAACAATCTTGTCTTTCGTGATTACTATTAAATAGTACTTGTTTACCTTCTATATTTTTAAAATAAAATATTTCAGAAAAATTTGTGAGTAGAATTGAAAATACATTATATAACTGTATAAAAATCAAAGCTGCACTGCAAAAACTGACTTCAAACCACACCAATGTCAAATCATACCACACGATTTTGGTGCGGTGCGGTTTTGTTCTGTCCAAAATTGAACCCCTTTGGTGCGATTACGATTTGGGTTCAAACTGCCCCAGTTTCAGCCCTGATAGTAAGTATAAATATTATAGATAAATTATAAAATAATAACAATATAATAATAATATTAATAATAATAAATTAGTTGCGGTTCGGTTCTACTTCAGTCTGGTTCAGATCGGGTCTAAAAATCTTGAAACCGCTTGAGACTTGTATGTTGCGGTTCTGTTTCCGGTCCGGATAATAAAATGTAAGGACCACACCCGAACCAATGTTGTTCACGGTTCCAAAATTCAAACCGGAACCCGAATAGTTTGCGAACAGTTCGGTCTGATTTTTACGGTTCTGGTTCAGTGCTGGTCCGATTTACGATTTTGGTTTTAAGTGACAGATCTAGGTGGTAGTGATATGATGAATGATCTCAAAAGTAAGGGAACTGCTTTTCTTGGTGAAATATGTAGTTTTCTAAAAAAAGGTGACATCATTAGAGGCATATTGACATTTGAAGATATGCTCAAAGCAGTGGTAGCCCTTCTGAGTAGGAAAATATCCTAAGAAAATACACTTGGTGGCGCAGTCAGAGAGTTTGTCACGACCTAAGATAGGAGTGTGAATGAAGGCAGTTCAACCAAAGACACAAGGAGTAAGGAGAAATAAATATTATCCAGATGAAGAAGAGGAAATAATGTCTTACCCCGAAGACTAAAAGGATGATATATGAAAAAAACAAGAACTGAGAATTGCATGAACTCAGTAGAATCAAGGAACATTCATTTGATATATCAGTGTTTAGGCAATATCAAGATGACAATCTTTTATTTTCGCCTCCTCATTTTGTTGAGGTATATAAACACAATTGGTTTAATGAATGATGTCATTAGAGGTATAAGAAGGTAAGAATTTGTGGCTCATACATTCTTTCGCATTATATGTCTGTATAATTTTTAGCGCAAGACCAAATTGATTGTGAATTTTATTGTAAAAATTTATTGAAAACAATAAAGAGTTCAGATCATTATTGTAAGAGATACACCCTAGTGCATGTAAAGTAATTATCAATAAAAATAGCAAAATATAAATTTCCTCCACCAAGAGACTTGGAGGTACTGGGATCCTAGATGTTTGAATGAACAAGGTTAAAAGCACACACAAAACTCTTACTAAGTTTAGCAGGAAAACTTGTACGATGATGTTTGCCATTTTGACAAACTTCACATTCTAAAATGGACTCAGATCGACAGGAAAACAAGAGCTAAGGAGATGTAAGATGACCCACACCGTGATGCCACTGAAGCAAAGAAGTTGTTATGTCAGATGCTGAGAAATTAGGAACATCGTCCTGGTAGTAGAGGACCCCTCATTTAGTCATAGTAGCAATCATTCTCTTCGATTAAAAGTCCTGAAAATAAAAATTTGTTGTGGAGAATGAGACAATAGTGTAATTGTTTTAAAAGTGCATGGACGGATAATAGATTACAAGGAAATTTTAGATGTATACAACTCCAATTTCACATACTTGAGCAGGAGAGCTATTAGCCATAAATACCAATGGTAATTGTCTATGCTTCTTGAGGTGTGAGAAGACTAGAATTCTCAGTCATATGATTAATGACACCGGAGTTGCGTACTATCTAAAATCCTGAAGAAGTTGCAATAGATGCAGATTGCCTGAAAACACTAATCAGACCGTCAATATCTGCTGAAGAGAACCGCCAGCCAAATTCAAGTGGAAGAGTAGAGGTGGTCTAAGAAGAAAAGCCAGACCTGGTAGCACAAACATGAGCCTGGGATCCGAGATGATGGTGTTTCACAAAACACCGCTCTACAAGATGATCAAGCCGTTCACAGTGTGAGCAAGTTAGGTAATCCCCCCTCCCTTGCATCCTCTAGTGCAACCCCCACAATCACGTTGTGCTCTGCGACTGACAACCTTAGTTATTAAAGACGCAAAGGGGTCTTAGAGCCTATGCGCACACGCACGCCTGATGAAGACAAGGCACAAACACATTCAATTTAAATAATCAGCATCAAACAACAATTCATCTTCTTGATAAGATTCTTCATTTATTCTACTAATTAATTATTCATTATTATCATTTATATCTCTTAAAAATAGAATTAATGCGGTCACTTGCATAATATCTAAGTCTCAATGCTCGATTATGTTTCACAAACACTAAATAATGCAAAAGATAATGAGATCTTGCATTATTTCTTTTTTTATTTTGAAAAAAAGTTTACAGCATAATTTGCAGTCAAGCGCGCCTTTTATTCTCCAAAGGCGCAAACCTCTGAGCCTGGTGATCTTTGAGCCTTAGGCGCGCCTTTAACAACATAGCTGACAATATGAGCACATTTCTCAGAGGATGAAGGTGGTACTATCAAAGGTCGGTGTAGAAGGTTCGTCACAATAGAGATGCATGTTGCAGTAGCATCCAAGATGGGAGTGTCAGGTTCTCCTAAGATCTGTTGTCGTATCATCATGTAATTGGGAATCTCAATTTGCTTTTAAATTAATAAACTCGGATCTTTTTCAAATATACAACACAAGCAAGACGTTCTTGAATAATTTCAAGCAACAATCGACTTAAGACTTGCAGGAGCACATAAAGAGCCAACATTTGAACGTAGAATTAAATATGCATTAACATTCCACATACATGCAATTAGAGAACTGAAAATGCGAGTGTGAAAATTGATGACAAACATGTACTATGATAATTGACGACAAACTCTGAAATCCTAAAGATCAAATAAATAAAAATATCAAATTAGAGCAAAGAGAAAGAGATATACCCATTGGTTTATTGATGCATGGACAAAATAAATTTTGGTGGGAAGGATCAGGTAGTGTTTTTGATGTAGATTTGGGGCTAGAGAGAGGCTTGTGAGGCTGTGGACTGCTCGGAATGGAAGAAGGCTGACTGGGACTCGATGGAGGTTGCAAGGTGATGGGAGGCGGCAAATTGACTGGCTGCCAGTGGTGGAAGTCCGGGCGAAGAGGGAGGAGATGATTGGGCTTCAAGCAGTGTGTAAGAGATGACATGTAGGCCTTGGATCTGTCAGACTAAACCAGGACAGGAGAGAATGGGTCCGTTAGGCCGAGTTGGGGTGGGAGAGAACAAATGCCGACAGGAATGAATGTTGGAGGCGAGGTTGCCGGACCCCCGGGAAGCCACTTCGAACGACGATTCATCGGGATGAAGTGTCGTTGGGCATTGGGAAGGAGAACATCGATCAACTGGGAGTTACGAGAGGCAGAGTCGTCCTGGAGAAATCGAAATAGAGAAACTATTTCTTTGTTTGATTTTCTATTACGAGGTTATTTTGACCAAGGGTTGAGCCGACTTTATAGAAGCTGATTAGAAATTTTAGGTTTCTTTTTTTTGGTTATAAATCAAAGACTAAATGATGCCTTTATTTAGGGGATTCTCAGTAACCCCGTTTTTAATTGTTCCAAAAGTTGAAAATATGAAATTTCTTTCTTTAATTTTAAAATCTCAATATAAATACATGATTTTTTTATTTAATTTCATCGCTTGACTTAATTAATATATTACCTAATTTGACGTATCTTTTTATTCCGGACTTTCTAGACGATCACACCAATAAGCCATAACAATGAGCGCACACGATGTGCATGATACAAAATAAACGAGTACACACGTAGACGTGATACAAAATAAATATGCGTTAAATAAACATGCACTAAAATAAAGATGTGCACTAAACACGTGCGAGTAAAAACAAAGAAACAATGTGATGCAGACTTCATCATATCATACCGTAAGAATAAGGAAGTTGTAGAAGATAACATACAAGTGGTTTTTGAAAATGTCTGCTGAGTTGCGAGGTCAGTAGAGAAATGACGATTTGGAGAAGTTTTGCTTTGAGAGATTGCATATCCTGATATTCAAAATCGGTAGAGAGTTGGGTGAGAAAAGAGATTCGAATGGATGGTGTCGATGCTAGAAGTTTGTGACCTTTGGAGTAAAGAGTTGCAAGTTGATCCCAAGTAGCCTTCACAATCTTATCATGTCAGATAATAGACAAACATTCATCAGAATGATTATTTGCAAGCCATATGTGGATAAGAACACCACTAACATCCCAGCCATCATAGTTGACAGATGTAGGGTCCGAAGGAGTATTGGTAAGATGATGTCTTTTGCGTTGAGAGCGCAAAAGCAATGTGAAGGAGGCACTCCATTCAAGATAGTTGGGTCCAATTAATTTGGAAGCCGTCCCTAGATTTCCCGATATGTGCATGAGCAACCACAGTTAAAGCCGGTGGGAGCGAAGGCGTCACTATAATTTAGCATAAACGAAAGAAGGAAGGGGGCGATGGACTTCCCACTAACGTCTATACAAAGAAAGGGGAGGGGTTCAATCAGAGCTCGTGGTGAGAGCCGCGAGATTAAGCGGGTGGGTCTAGTTGGCGTGAGGCGTGAGAGCTCGAATCGGGCGGCAAAGCTCATGGGAGATCAGAGATCGTGTGAGGTCAGAGATTGCAGGAGGATTGGAGCTCGTGGGAGCTCGTGGAATAGGGATAATTCTCGCGCGAGAGGGCACAATCAGGAGCTCCAAAGCGGAGGGAGGGGGGAGGGGGGCGAGTGCATGTAGCTCTGTGGGAGAGGGCAGAGCTCGTGGGAATTGGAAGTCGCCAATCAGAACACGCCCGAGACTAAAGCCATAGTTCGCAGGAGAATGAAGACATTGGAACCAAAAAGAAACTCGCGAGGGATATAGCTCGTCTATGTTATCAAGGCGCGTGCCTGAGACGCTGGGCCCATCGGGTGCAAGCACGGTCGCCTGGGCAAGCCCAAGGCGGGTGAGATGCGCTGGGCGCGCTTCAGGCGCTCCTTGGTGCGCGCCTAATGTTAACTTAAGGCACCGCCTAGGCGTGCCTCGCCCACCTGTGGGTCTAAATAAGTTTCCCGGCTCGGTTTAAGTCCTTTTTAAGGTTTCAATGTTTTATATTCTCCAACACCGATACAGAACCCATTTGCACTGTTCTGCCTCTCTTTCATATTCTTTGCGGGTAAACTGCAGTCATGCACTAGTTTACTTTGTTCTGCTGTTTTATGGTCATGTCTATGCTTCCGACTTCTGTTTACGATGAACTTTTGTTAGGAAACCTCTTTAAGGTGTGTACACGCATGTTTTGGCAGCCTCACTGATCCTGTAACAGATGCTTTCTTCATGATAGATGATGGCTGATGGGATACATAGGAGCTTTGCAGCTGGTTCTAGAGCTTTAGAGGCGGGTGAAAAATCTGGGTGGAGTAATAATGATATTTGATAGAGCTGATTGCCTGATTCTTAAATACAGAGAGGAGTGGAGCTCTACACTATGAATCATAGAGAATGAAATGGTCAATGTTTATGTCAGGTTTCTTACATGTATGGAGCCCTTTGGAGAAAATGCACCATTGGAGATTTTGGAGCACTGTTCACATCCAAGATTGTTCCATTGGTTTGCCTCATAGACTGACTCTCTGTTTCCCGTTAACAAGCATTTTTATGACATTTTAGAACCCAAAATATTGTCAGTATTGAATCGTCCAATCATGGATGTAGAGATTGGTATCATTTTAAGATTGTCATGAAAATCACTGAATTAATTGATTTTATTTCAATTTTTTATTTTTGCGCTTGACGTGGCTCGGGCCCGAGCCTGCGCATTGCGTCTAGGCTCTAGGACCCGTTTGTGCCTCGGTGCACTTTGCGCCTTTAATAACATAGGAGCTCGTTGAACTTGCATCCTGAGCTCGTTGGAGCTGGAGTTCGCGGGACACAGGAGGACCACACAAAAGTCGTTCGAGAATGGAGATCTTGTGTGAGGCCGGGAGTGTTCACATGAAACCGGAGAGGTTCATGCAACACTAGGAGTATTCATGCGAGGGGAGAGCAATGAAGAAATTTGTCAGACTCAATGCCCAATGAGAATTTGAAATACAAAACAATACTAATTATTAAAAACGAAAATTTTACATAGGAACAAAATTAGAGGAGGCAGAAGAATCTCCATTTGGAGATGTGAAACTAAATTCAAGAAAGAAGAAAATACACAATGTGCTCTCTTTTAGGGTTTTTGCAAATGAGATTAAACACTAATAAGATACAACAACGCCGTCACTCTTGCGCTGTGGTGAGAGCTCGCAGACGGTGTGAGTAAATCTGCATGTATCATTTCCTGAAGGTGGAATCGCCCGTGCTCGTATCAACATCCTTAGGCTCACAATACCTTGTCCGCAAAATCGAATTTTGGGAACAGAGCTTTAATGCCATCTGCCATGATCCATGTTACTTCTTCAAGGGGCGGATCCCTCCACTGGATGAGAAGTTGTTTTACAATTGACCGTGAATGTCCTTCGTGCGTGAATTCAACACTGTAGCATGCTTGTAACATGATATGAGGTCGACCATTAGCTCATCGGGCATGATGGCTTGAAGGGGGTGATTTCCCATTACTCTCTTGAGCTGAGAGACATGAAAAACCGAGTGTATGCGACTAGTGTGGAGCGGTTGTTTTTGGTAGGCCACCTTTTCTATCTTCTACAGGGTCAAGAAAGGTTCAAAATAAAGAGTGGATAGGTTGGGCTGCAATCGACTGGCGACAAAACTCTGACGACACGATCTCAACTTGATGAACATAGTATCATCGGGATAAAAAAACCACATCTATTCAGTGTTAATGTATTTGTTGAACCATGCTTTGCTGAGCCTTAAGGAGATGCCTCTTCAGTTGACGGTGTGCCTCGTTGCGGTTTTGGAAATCTGCAGTTAAGGCTTGCACTTGACACTCACCAGAGATGCTATATGGAAGGGAGTCGAGCCTGTGGCAGACTGGTAGAATGTGCTGTACCATTGCTCTGCCCACACTATCCACCTAGACCAATGACTGGGCAGCTCGATAGCAAAGTGATGCAAGTACCGACACAATAATTAAGAACCTCGGTATGCCAATTAGTCTGCAGGTGGTAGGCTGTGTTGAAGTAAAGCTTTGTTAATGTTGGCGAAACATCTCTTGCTAAAATGTGCGCATAAACTCTAGGTCGCGATCACTAGCAATGGAACGTGAAAATTGTGTTGACAAACCACCTCCCTGATGAAAATTCATGTGATGGAGTTGGTCGTGTATATGAATGTTTGATAGCTATGGAATGTCCGTACTTGGAGAGGCGATCCACGATGACCATGATGCAATTGTATCCCTCAAATTGAGGGAGCCGAGTGATGAAGTCCACAAAAATGATCTACCAAACTCTGTCGAACACTGGTAGGGGTTGAACTTGAAGCATTGTCTAGGAGAGGGTCTGATACTTGGACTTCTGACCGGTCAGACAGTTTTCCACAAACTGTTGCAGTACCTGGGTTTTATCGCGCCAATAGAGGGCGGTGGCCAAGCATTAATACGTAGGGTAAGCGATGGAGTGTCCCGTCATGGATGTGGCATGAAACTCACGGAGATGTGAAATCCACATGCATGCATCATCGACCACTAGTCGATCACAATCATTTAGTTGTTCGACCATGATCGTCGACCTAGTGCTCAACGATCGTTGGTCGGATATTAGTCTACGATTGTTTCCCACTGATCAAAATCTCAAAAATTGACTCTTTATTTTCCCATCTCAAACGGTGATCGCCGACCGTCGATCAGCGATTTAGTGGATTTCGATCAACGATCCACCGGTTCTATTGCAAAATTGCCCCTATTAATTCATCTTCTACTTAGGTTTTCATATGTCTGTGACCCCTCATAACTCTCGTCTTCTCCTCCACCCCTTTCAAACTCTTGCAATTCTTTCTCTGTCAATGGAGACCGTCAACTCAGGCTTTGAGATTGACTGTAACATTCCACCTGTATAAGTAATATAACATGAGTCCGATCGGATCTCGACTTCATACCACATACACAAGTTAAACCCTAAAAAGAGACGCAAAAGAAAAAGTATAACAAGAGTGATAAAACAATAGTGGAAGCTCGAAATTAAATATGAATACCCACAATTACTAATTAAGAATGTTCACCAGGTTTGGCCTTAAGGCCTTAGAACACTTCAAAATAGAATGTATAAAGCAACATCATGCAAATATAACAAACTATTCATCGGATTGCAGGTTGGAATGACAAAAGCAAGAAACAACAGTTGTCCCCTCTGTATGCAACTTTGGGCTTTAAACCCGTTACGCTCCGCTGCGCGGTATATCACTTGCACCAAACACAAGTCAGAGGAAAACGTGATGCATCTATTAGCTGTCCACAAACCATGTAACAATTTCTCTCCCCGATCATCCTAGCGAACTCCGGGGTGAGTCACCGCACAACTGCAAGTATGCACGTAATATGCAATATGTATCAAATTGAAAGTACAACTATGCCACACATGGTGAAGGATCAAACATAATCAATCTTTTTGGTTGAGCATATAAAAATGATGAACCTAGGTATACAAATCATGATAGTTGGGTTCTCCCGAAGGTTCACCACAACCACGTAAAACAATATTGTATGAAACTAGTATAGCAATCACACAATCATTACAAGTGTCACTGGTGTTCTTACCCATACGGTCACATTCACATTTTCGACAAAGATGTCAGGAGCACCCATAGCCACGCGACCTCATGCTCACATGACATGCACAACAAGTACTCAATAAGTGGGTCCAGGCCATCTCCACAACGAGCATCGTGACAAGAGGTGTAGGTTCATCTTCTGTCCATAGTTTGATAAGGAAGTCTAAGTCATCTCCTATTAGATCCCATCGTAGGAGGTCTAGGTTCATCTCCATGACGTGGTCCGTGATGAAGGTATATGTTCATCTCCATCCTTAAGCAGAACAACAATGGCAGCCAGCTATGGCTCTACATATCAATCAATCAAATGATCAAAGGTATAGTGCCCAATGTTGGAAGTCCAAGTCATCTCCTCTACGAAATGTGACGAAGGTTAGGATCATCTCCGAACACCTTCTCATTCTCATGGTTGTCGGATAGAACTAACATCTAACCCACTCCACACTGCGGTATCCCCAATTTACCATTGTAACGGTTTCCTAATCACGCTATCATAAATTCATCACACAATAACGTAATACTCACCGTGATCGAACTAAGATCATTCCTTAATCGTTCCTCATGTCGTAGAATCCATTAAAGGCCAATTGATCAGCCGCAAGCGAAACACGCTACTCTCACGATTGTCGGAAAATGACTATTTTCCACATCGTGGTATCCTCCAAAGGCCAAATCGAAGGCCGTCAACAATGGGTTTTCACTAGGAGTACTGCATACTTCCAAGTTCGCAAACCCCGCATACGATACAAAACATTTCACAGAGTAATTCTCTGGCGCACATACTAGGTCACTCCTAAATGTGACGTCATACAAATCATCACCGATCCAAGCCTACGACCATTAGTAGACTTCACACACAATGCCTAAATCCACAACGATTGTCGGATTTCTAATGCATTCTCATGCCGAGGACGCAATCCCACGTCCTGGGGTTCTAGCGAACAAAGGAGGTCATACCTCCACTAATTTGTGGGTGATACTCTCCTATGTAAGAAAAACTAAAAGGGAATGAACATACATCGTCCTAAAATTGAGGAGAAGCATCGTTACCTTTGGAGTTCGTTTCAGCACCAATGGACTCCTCTGCAAATCTTGCCTCGGCTCGTCGTTTGGAGCTCTGGAGCACCCACTAATGGCGGATTTACATTCTTCTTCTTTCCCTTCCTTCCTCTCCTCCTTCAAAGCTAAGAGATAAAAACAAAATGGGTGAAATGAGTTTCTAATGGCTCATTCTCGCCCTAAAATCCCCAGGATTCCATCCTAGCCGTTCATTCTCAAAGTTCTAAATTGAACGACATAAAATTCAGGCTTAAAACGAGTTAACGGCCTCATATATGGCCTCCCGCACTGCCGTGTACTAGGTTGTGTAGCTCTCAGGATTAAAATCTCTGCACACGATTTCAATCTAGTCGTGGACACGTTTTGTAACACAGCTAGGTCAGGTCGTGTCGCTGGCCATGTCTCCTTACACGGCCGCCAACGTAGACTTGTAAAACAATTCTCTGGGTCATATAGCTCTCTGGATAAATGAGTTCTCTGCACGACAATGTAGACAACCGTGTGCTTGGCCGTGCGGAGCAAAATTTATCTCTAAATACCCTTCAAATCACCCCAAGCTGCTTCATTCTCTTAGGGAATCCATTAAGGAACCAACCAACTATATTAGAGCACAAACATCCTCAAATCGGTGTGTTACAACTCTTCCCCACTTAAATTAATTTTGTCACGAAATGTTAAGAATAGTAAATACAATAAACTTTTCATACCTGAGGAAACAACTCAAGGTATTCCTCGTGTAGGGTTTGCTCTTGCTCCTAAGAGAGTTCCTCGCGACCATAGTTGTTCCATCAAACCTTAACCATCTTTATCGCCTTGTTGCACAATTGCCGAACTTCAGTGTCATCAATGACAATGAGCTTGACCTTGATCAATAACCCACCATCAATCGACACTTTGTCGGCATCAACGATCTGTGTAAGCTCTTGCGTTGCCTTCCTCAACACCTAATTATGGAAAACATCATGAAATCCACTAAGCTTTGCCAATAGTGTAAGTCGGTAAGCAACGCCACCAATGCGCTCCGTAATCTCAAACGGTCTCAAGTACCTTGAGCTTAGTTTTTCAAGCGTCGGATCCTCGATACTCCCTTGAACGGTTTGATATTCAAATAAACCCAGTTACCCACGACAAACTCTATATTCCCGTGCTTGACATTATAATACTTTGTGCCTATCCTAGGCAATTAACGAACTCTTGCATATCGCTTGCATCGTTGTATTCACTTTATCAATGTCTTTACGTTTCAACAGTTTCGTGTCGCTCGTCTTTACCCAAGTCAAGGGCGTACGACATTTTCTACCATACAACACCTTGAAGTGTATCATCTGAATGCTAGCTTAATAATTGTTGTTGTAGGCAAACTTGGTCATATAAAGGTGGTTCTCTCATCTCTTTCCGAAGTCTAATGTGCACATCTGCAATATATCATCCATAGTCCTGTTAGTCCTCTTGGTCTACCCATCCGTTTGTTGGTGGAAATCAATGCTTAACTTTAGCTTGGTACCCAACAAGTGGTGAATAAGCCTCCAAATCGTTGGACGTCAAACGCCCATCCCGATCACTAACGATGCTATGTGGAACACCATGTAATCGAACTATGTTCTTAAATCATCTTGACGAGTTTCTCCACCGATGTCGTCGTTACCTTGCTGCGATCGGCGGATCTAGACAATCTGTGCACAAAGTCCATCGATGTGTCATCAAACTTCCATTCCAGAATCAACAAGGACTTCAAAAATCCACCAGGCCGTCAACATTTGGCCTTCGCAAGTGCACTAGTGTGACACCTTGCCGCGAATAGGGTAATGTCCTTATTCATACCTAACCACCAAAATAGCCTCTTCATTTCCAAATACATTTTTTTGCTCAGATTAATTGAGTACTTCGTAAAATACACCTTGTATATCAGTTCATCACGAAGTTTCCCAAAGCTGGGGACGCACAATCTACCATCCTTCCACAGAAGTCCATCGTAGTAGGAAAACTTGGCGTTTGACCCCTCCATGATCTCTTCCATATATCACGTCATGCTCTCATCATGCTTTAAAGCCTGCCGAATTTGATCTGCAATGGCGTATTAGGCCTCCGTTCAGTTTAAACACGTTGTAACTACCGTACTCAGATCAACACAAGTGATCTCAAGTGCCTCCGGATCACGAGCTAGATCATAAGCTAAAATCCAACTCACTTATGTTGGCGCCCGTCTACTCAAAGCATTTGCAACAACCCCAATAACTCCATCCACCTCCTCTGCCACATATTCAACTCTCTTTGATTTAACAAATAATTCAGGCTATTGTGGTACATCGTTCATGAGGATGTTAATCTTCACGTAGTACAAGTAATGCTGCCACAACTTTAGAGCGAACACCATGACTGCTAACTCCAGGTCGTGGACCAGGTAGTTCCTCTTATGCACCTTCAGCTGGTGTGAACCATATGCGATCATCTTCCTAAATTGTCACAAAACACAGCTCAAGCCGCTCCCTTGAGGCGTCACTATATATTTGGTCAACACAAAGCCGATGTCGAGATCAGTTGACTCTTTAGCTGCCCAAAGGTTTGTACTCACTCTGGCGTCCAAACGAACCTTGATCCTTCCTGGTCAACGTGGTGAGAGAAAGTGAGACTCTCGAAAAACTCTCCATGAAGCGCCTGTAATAGTCGACAAGTTTTAAGAAGCTCCAAACTTCCGCCACATTTCTCAGCACATGCCAATCACGGATCACTGCAATCTTCAACAGATCCATTGTGATGCCCTCTCCACTAACCACGTGATCCAGAAATGCCGCAGACAATAACCAAAACTCACATTTTGAGAACTTGTCGTACATTTGATGCCTCCTCAGGATGCTCAAAACTGCATTTAGGTGATCTACATACTTCTCCTCTGAATGGAAGTAATCTAAAATATCATCGATGGAGTCGTGACGAACCGGTCTAAGTACTCTCAGAACGTTATGTTTATCAGATCCATGAATACTGATGTCGCGTTTGAGAGCCAACTGACATCACAGTGAACTCGTAGTGTCCATAGCTTATACTGAACGCCGTCTTTGGGATATCACACTCCCGTATCCTCAATTTGTAATATTCGGACTTCAATTCCAACTTCGAATACACCGTCGAACCAACCAACTGATCGAACAAGTCATCCATGCACGTGATCGGATATTGTTCTTCTCTGTTAATTTATTCAGGTCCCGATAGTCTATGCAGAGCCGCAGGTTTCCGTCCATTTTTACAAATAGGACCGGTGCACGACAAGGGGAAGAACTCGGGCCTATGTAACCTTGCTCTAGCAACTCATGATGCAGTTGAACCTTCAGCTATGCTATTTCCTTTGTATTGAGCTAGTGTCGGGTGCCAAGCCCGTATCACGCTCACTCTATGCAGAGCCGCACCCTTCCGTCCGTGTTGGCTTTTTTTTTTCCCATTTTTGCGCTTCACGTGCCTCAGGTGCGCGCCTGCGCCTTGGCTCCATTACCCCTTTGCCCCTCGGGTGCGCGCCTTGATAACACAGTATGTCACATAAACTAGGTTTGCGCTTTGATGCCTACAATTTAGCAAAGAGTAGTTTAGCGTCTTTCCGCACCGCCTTGACCACCTGATGGGAAGACATCAATGTTTTGCTCACTCCTCGCAAACCAGTAAATGTGGTCTCGCCTTCGGTACCCCCACCCAGTGTAACCTCTTTCAGCTTGCAATCTATGCATGCATCCTGTCTCGAGAGTCAGTGCATGCCAAAGATCATGTCAAATTCCAACAATGGTAGTAAGAACACTTCCAAGTTGAAGTCTCGGTATCCTATCCGAACGTTCACACTACTTTTCTGATTCGTGCTCTTCATATACCCATTCGGCAACTACACGTCCAATCAGTCTTTTGCCAACACATATGACACTCCAATTTGCATTATGAATTCCTCAGATAGAAAATAGTGTGATGCTGCGGAATCAAAATGTGCCCTCGTCCGATAGTTGAAAATTAGAACAAATCTTAATTACAAACACACAATGCATACAATCATGTTTATAAACTGTTGAAGGCATTATATGGGCTGAAACATAGATGGTGAGTTTATATATCCCTTGCTTTGGGGACAAAAAGCTATCTCGTGGTCATTGCGGAAGCTAGCAAACAACGTCCCTTCATCGGCGGAAGCAGAATATGTACCGCCGCGGCGCCGCAAGGGCAGCCTGAGTAGTCGTTTGGCTAAGAAGAATTTTAGAAGATCTTCAAACGAATGAAGTAGAAAAGCTATTGTTATCCATTGCAAAAACAACTCTATTGTTGCTATGACTAAAAACCCTGTTTTCCAAGTTCGAAAAGTTCAAAACTCTACTTGGATTATGCAATTTTCTAGCTTATAATATACCAATGTACTACTGTATCATGCGTGCAATGAAAAAGAACACTAGTTTCTGCTACATTCTAGTATTTTTCATTCTATAAATCTCATATTTGCATTCTCATCATTGATCCATCATGTATTACTGCTCTTGTGGAAACAAGACACCACATGGCCATACATTTTATTCCTCTATGTTGATGGCTTCCAGCTGTTGTGGCTTGGTCCGGAAAACTTTTGCTCTCTTAGTATGGCTAGTTAACTTGCTATAATTGTAAATGTGTTGAAGTGAAGAAGTGATTCCTTAGTCATGAAATATTAGATGTCTTTAAGTGATAATTGGACTTTATACCAAATTTCAGGTTCAACTATGAAGAAATAATGATAAGTTTTCTCCTGTATCCCTGCCTTTAAGGTCTCTCTCTTTACATTCAATTTCAGTGGCTTAATCATATACTAGAACCATCTGCGATTATCTATGAAAGAATTAATTTCAAAATAATTAACTGAGTTGCAGAATCTTGAGTCTGCCAATTATCTTACCCTCATAGACCATGCTCTTTCTTTTGATGGCATGTGCTTTTTTTCGTTGTTTTTTATATCAAGAATGTCATTGTGTTTTTGGTTCACAAAAGAATTATTATTGCCTAAACATTATAGGTTATGACATCCAATCCTGCATGCGGTACTATTGACACACCTATTGTGGATGCTCTTCACACCATGCATGAGGGGAAATTTCTTCATCTTCCTGTTGTTGATAGAGGTACAAGTTGAAATCAAATCTGTGTATGTGTTGTGTATTTTACCCTGATTAGAGTGTTTTTTAGTCTTTGTTCACTTTTCCCCTTACTCTATATATAAGAGTATAGGGTTGCTAATAATATTATCTTGATTTTATTCTCTCAACTTGGTATCAGAAGACCGAGAGGAATTAAACTAATCCTGCGTTTCTCTTCTGCTGCTCGCTTCTTCCCGTCGAGGCTCGCCCGCCTCGCATCCGCTCTTTCATTCTCTCCGCAGGTTTGACGTCGCCTCCATGGTGAACCGCGACCCTCTCGCCAGCGGTGGTGCGCGCTGAAGGAGACCGCCGCCTCACCTCATGATCCACGCCGTGTTACTGTCGTCTTTCTGCTTCTTCTCTGCGATCAACTGCTGTGTTTGATCAGTCGATCTCTCTGCTGCACCGACCGTCTTCTCTTCTGCTTCCAAATCCGCTGGCTTCTTCTCCGGCGAACTCCAGACCTGCCGCTAACTTCTTCTTCCGTTGCCGCTGTCGTCTGTCGCTAGCTTCTTCGCCAGCAGTCTCTCCAAATCCAGCCGCTTCCATTGCTGCTGCTGTTTGCCGCTGCATCCAACCCCTGATTTCTTTTGTGGCCGGAGATCCAACCCTTGATTTCTCTTGTGGCTGGAGTCTGTTCCAGTGCCGCTGCCTCTGATTTCTCTGCTACCAAATCTGCATAGTGATGTTTCAGTGCTAGATATACTGTTTGCCCAGTGTCTGCATGGTTAGGGTTTATATTATTTGATCATATCAGTAATTTCTTGTAGATGATTCTTTGTCGGATGTCGATTCTACATCGCTAAGTGTTGTGGCATCCCGGATAGGTGACCCTCAACGACCTTCTGGCCACGCTGGCTCCCTAAAGATCACTACTGTTCCCTTAGATGAGACGTATTATCTTGAATGGTCTTGAGCGACACAACATGTCATCCGTAGTCATCAGCTGTTTGGATATATTGATGAGACCATTGTGGCACCTCTTCTAGGTGATCCTTCTTGGAGGCGTTGGGACTCAAAAAATTCTCTTGTTGTCTCCTAGCTCCTTCATTTCATGTCTCCTAAGGTGTATCGTAGTTATATGTATCGTAGATCTGGACTCGGGCACGTGAGACTCTCAGATCGGTAATTCCACTCAGATTTACGAGTTGACGCGTCAGATGCTGGAGTTACGTCAGGGAACCATGACGGTGTCTACGTACTTCTCTGAGTTCAAGCGTATCTCGCAGGAATTGGATTATTTTGAGCAGTTTACTCCCGCCTGTACTGTTGATGCAGTCTTGTTGTAGAAACAGGACGAACAATTTCATCTACATGTGTTTCTGATGGGTTTGAGCATGGGCATGGATATGGTTCAAACGAATATTCTACACCGATCTCTCCTTCCATCTCTTCGGGAGGCTTTTAACATGGTTCTTAGCAATGAAGACCATCAGAGGTCCCTCAGCACGACTCCTCCTTCTGATCGCTCTGCCTTTACTAGTGTTGGTCGAGGTGGCTCCAACCATACCAACGCTGTTCCTACCTGTGATTACTGTGGTTGCAGGGGCCATACTCGTGACGCGTGCTTCGAACTACATCCTCACCTTGCTCCACCTGGATCCGGCCGTGGTCGTGGACGTGGTCGTGGCCCAGGACGAGGGGGATACCGTCAGAGTGGTTCTCGCCTTTATGATGCTGCTTACTCCACTGAGGTTCATGACGATCATCATGGTCAGCTCCCAAGACATTTTACCACCTCAGAATTGGATACTCTCTGCCGCCTCCTACACTCCTAGTCAGACACTTCCCAGGGCGGTACTTCTACTTCCTTTGCTACTGCTGCTATGCCCAGTGCCAATGCTGCTATGCCCAGTGCCAATGCTGCTGCGACACCTCCGTCTAAGTGGATCATTGACTTAAGAGCTACCGATCACATGACCGGTTCCTCCTCAGGTTTCTCTTCCTAAACTCCCTTGTCTGGTAAGGACAAGGTTATCTCTGCAAATAACATCTTTTCCCTTATTGCGGGCAAGGATAACATTTCCTGTTTCTTTTCTCTTTCTTCTGTTTTGCATGTCCCTTCATTTCCTCGCAGTCTTATTTCCATTAGCAACATTACTCGCTATCTTAACTGTTTTGTAACCTTTTTTTTCCCAATTTTTGTGTTTTTCAGGAACCGGGTACGAAGCGGATCATTGGCAGTGGTAAGAATCGCGGTGGCCTGTACTATCTGGATGCTACTTCATCGTCCCTTGCTCTCTCTTCTTCTGCTGTTACTGCTGCTGATGCTCGATGCTAGCACTTGCGTCTTGGTCATCCTTCTCCAGTCTACCTTCGAAAATTATTTCCTTCTTTATCTCTGTTTGTTCAACCTTTAAAATGTGATGCTTGTGAAAAGTCAAAACATGTTCGACATTATTCGTCGCATTTATCTTCCCCTACTACTACTCCTTTTGCTATTATACATTCTGATGTTTGGGGGTCTTCCCCTGTGTATCTTTAACTAATTATCGTTGGTTTATTATCTTTATCAATTGTTTTTCTCGCATTGCTTGAGTTTATCTCTTAAAGAAAAAAATGAAGTGTTACCGGTTTTTCAAACCTTCCATAAAATGGTGCAAACTCAGTTCAAAGGTAATATCCGTATTCTTCGGAGTGATAATGAGGAAGAATACGCGGAACGTGGAGCGTTTGGCTCATACCTCACTAGTCATGGAATTATTCACCAAATCACTTGTGTTTACACCTCCACCCAAAATGGTGCTACTGAACGAAAAAACCGACACCTCCTTGATGTTTCCCGGTGTCTTCTCACTACCATGCATCTCCCAAAATCATATTGGGGAGACGCCATCCTAACTGCTACTCATCTTATCAATCGTCCCCCTTCACAGGTTCTCGACTATACTACTCCTATGGTCCGTCTTTCTTCTACTTCTGTTGTTCATACCACCCATCTTCCACCCCGCGTTTTTGGGTGCGTATGTTTTGTTCACGTCCATCAGCCTCATCGTGACAAGATTAACCCTTGGGCTCTCCGTTGTGTCTTTCTTGGCTATTCTACCACTACAAAAGGGTATCGGTGTTATCACCCTCCTTCCAGATGTTTTTTCTGTACCATGAACATGACCTTCCGTGAGGAGAAATCTTACTACTTGGATTCGACTCCCTCCACTCGTCAGGGGGAGAATGATGTCATCAAGTCAGGGCACTCCCTCTGATTCCTCCTACACCTACCATGTCTTCCACCATAGCTACTCCTACACCTTCGCCTACACCCCCTTCGTCACCTACACCTACGTTGTTTTCTCCCACATATCATCATCCGTCCCTCATCTCCCCTTTTCCTCATATATATCATCGTCGACAAACAGGTAAACAGTCATCTGTTGCTCCGCCGCTGCCGACGCCGTCTTTGGACTCAGATTCTGATGCTTATTTGCATGTTCCCATTGTTGTGCTAAGAGGTAAGGCCGTGTGTACGAAACACCCTATCATGTTGCTTATGATCACCTTTCTCAGCTTCACTAGAGTTTTATATCTTCCTTGTCCGTGATCACTATTCCTAAGATGTGACAGGAGGCGGTTTGCATTCTGGCATGAGCTCAAGCAATGAAGGAAGAAATGTCTGCCTTGGATAAGAATCACACATGGGATGTCTCTTCCCTTCCTCCTGACAAGAAAGCCATCGGTTCAAGGTGGGTCTTCTCCGTTAAGCAAAATCAGGATGACAAAGTTGATTGATATAAAGCCCGTCTGGTAGCTCGTGGTTACGCCCACACTCAGGGGGTCGACTACCAGGATACCTTTGCCCCGGTAGTAAAGATGGACTCTGTTTGTGTGATTCTATCTTGTGCTGCGTGCTTGGGCTGAGATCTACATCAACTGGATGTCAAAAATACGTTTCTGCACGGTGACCTCGATGAAGAGGTGTACATGACATTTCCCCCGCGTTTTGTGAAGAGGGGACAAGAAGGACTGGTCTGTCGCTTAAAGAAGTCTTTGTACGGGCTAAAACAGTCTCCTAGGGCTTGGTTTGACAGATTCCACAAGGCCATGATCAAGTTTGGCTACAAACAGGGACATTCTGATCATACATTGTTTGTCAGGAAGAATGAGGGAAAACTTGTTGTTCTTATCGTCTATGTTGATAACATTGTGATCACCGAAGATGACTCGGATGAAATCTCAAAGCTAAAGACTCTTCTATCAGTGAGTTTGAAGCAAAGGACTTGGGAAGGCTTCGTTACTTCTTAGGAATTGAAGTGACCTGTTCTGATCAGGATATCTTCATCTCACAACGTAAGCATTTGTTAGATTTGTTAACAGAGACTGAGATGCTTGGTTGTGTGTCTGCTAACACCCATATCGAGGAGAACTATATGATCGATGAAGATAGCGATGGTGATCGCATAGATGCTTCAAGTTATTAGAGATCGGTGGGGAAGCTTTTATACCTCTCACACACTTGTCCCGATATCACATATGCAGTTGGAATCTTGAGTAGGTATATGCATGCCCCCAGGATCAGACATTAGGATGCTGCATACCTCCTGCTACAGTACTCTACAACAGGGTATTGCACCTTTGTTGGTGAAATTTTGGTCACATGACGTTGCAAGAAGCAAAATGTGGTGTCCAGATCTAGTGTTGAAGCCGAGTATCAATCAATGTCTCAAGACCTCTGTGAAGGTTTATGGCTGCGCACCTTATTGCAAGGCCTGATCCTTCAGGAGGACGCCTCCATCTCGCTGTTCTATGACAACAAAGCTACTATCAGCATAGCTCACAATCCGGTCTAACATGACATAACTAAGCATGTCGAGGTTGATCGTCATTTCATCAAAGACCATCTAGAAAAAGAAATTTAGTCACTCCTTTCGTTCACGTTAGAGATCAGTTGGCCGATGTCTTCACCAAGAGCTTAGAGTGCGATGTTTTTATTGATGATATCCATAGACTCAGAATGTCAAATATCTACCATTCGACTTGAGGGAGAGAGTTGAAATCAAGTCTGTTTATGTGTTGTGTATTTTACCCTGATCAGGTTGTTTTTTTGTCTTTGTTCACTTTTCCTCTTACTCTATATATGAGTATTGAGTTGCTAATAATATTATTTTGGTTTTATTCTCTCAACTGTACATGCTCAGGCACCCATGACAGAAACTACCTTGCTTTATTTCCTTTTCAATTTGCTGAAGTAAAATTTTTTGCATGGTTTTTAACAGATGGGAACATTGTTTCGGTTATTGATGTTATTCACATCACTCATGCTGCAGTTGCTTCGGTAAGAAATTCTTGTATGTAAATCATTTTCTTCCATTGGCACTTCTCGTATTCCAGCTTGGCATTGGTTTACTTAATTTTCTCTTACCAACTTAATTATCCTCTCCTCCAAGTTGTAATTTCTGTAACCCTCCTCGGATTTCAGAATGGAAGCACTCATAGTGTATGTTAAATGTAAGAGGCTGCCTTGTAAAAGTGATAAATTTGGCGGGGAGGTTTTGATAATTTTAGAAATGGGAATGGGAGGTGATGGGAATCATGCCACACGGCCCGTTAGTGTCTACTCGCCCTGATCATAGACCCAATGACAATCTGATGTAGGGTAGGCTATGAAGTGCACCACTTAGACTCTAGATGCAACACAATAATTGGTTCATGCGACGGATTATTAGAGTAATGAAAATAACAACGCCACAAGCAAATAACTACAACAAGAGTTTATTTTAATATTTGACAAATTTCTTAGTTGGCTTTCCTCCGCTCGGAGGGCCAGAAGCGAAGCGTGCGGCGAAGGAATCCACCTGCAGGTTAATAATCAATCGATACAAAATGCCACAAACTAGTTCCAAACAAATATGAGATCTCCAATAATAATATCCAGAAAATAGTACACCACAATCACAAAAAAAACTCAAGACTAGGGGCTGATTTCGGGCAATGGAAGTGGAAGGTGCGGGTGGCGTATATCGGGTGCCGGGTGGTGGAGCCGGAGGTGGAAATGACGGGGAGGGGCTGTTTTGGTGGTGGGAGAAGGGATCGAGACGAAAACGGGCGGATCCGGATGAATACGCTCGGATCCGGGCTCGGGTGGACGGATCCGGTAATAGATGGCCGGATCCGGCTTGGGGAGGGTGGATCGGGTGACGGGAGGGTAGATCGGGGCGCTTTAACCCGGATCGCGGGGAGTAATGGTAGAGGGGGGTTAGCGGGCGGTGGATCCACGGATTTGGGATGGAGACGGAGCGTTGGCGGGCTGGTAGGAGGTGGAAAAGGGGCGGGTGGCTGGTTCCAGGCGGCGGATTGGTGGGAGGGACTGGCGGCCTGGATAGGGAGGAGATGGGGGTGTTCCGGCGGCCGGATCTGGGCGGAAGCAGGAAAGGGGGGCTGGCAGCCTGGATGGGGGGAAAGCGGGGGTTTCCGGGCGGCCAAAGCTGGGCGGAAAAATAGGGAGGGGCTGGCGGCCTGGATGGGAAGGAGAACGTGAGGGAGAGGAAGAGGAAAACTTACCCAAGGCGTCGGCACCAAGGGTCCACGGCGTCGGCACCGCGGAAGACCACCGGAAGTAGGGAAGAGACTCTCCAACTTCAGCAATGATAACTCTAACCAGCCACTAGTGCTATTTATAAGAAAACAAGCATGAGGGCATCCCATCCAACGACTATGATTGGCCGGTGGGTTTGCCCTTAAATAAAATAAGTACGTGTCCAAAAAAAATACATAAATATATAATTCTGATTCGCGACGACGTGCCGGACGCAACCGCGGGGTCGGATCGGCGATCCGATCACGTCTTCCGGCGGGAATAAATGAACGTGGGTCCCGCCCCATCATGTGCACGATCCGATGGATTCCCATCAACTCCCCCCGACTGAAAGGCATTCATCTCCGAGGAATGGAGACGATCGTACTGGAGTCGAAGTCCGGGGGCAAGTCGATCAAGCTCTGCCGGTAGTATCCAAGCGTCGTCAGCGTCTGTACGACCCCGCCAATGAACCAAGTAGCGAAGGCGCGGCCCGTCCGTGGTGGGAACAATCTGGTGGGATCTGATCTCCGTGATGCTCTCGTCTCTCATGGTGGGATCCGGTGTGAGTGGTGATGCCGGCGGTGGTACCAACGGCGACGAACTCCCAGGGGAAAGGGTGTCAGTAGGGGGCGGGCTGTGGTGGCCAACTGGTGTGGGTGGGGCGGTAGGGAAGGAGGGCAAGGGGGAAGAAGGTGGCGCACCTCCACTGCTCGGGTCCCCATAGTCATGAGGCTCGTAATAGGGTGTCAGATCCTCGATATTAAAAACTGGATGAATCCCCATGGTTGCCGGGATATCTAGCTTGTAGGCGTTTGTCCCAATCCGACTAATAACTGAGAAAGGACCCATTCGCCTGGCGCTTAGCTTCTTGGCAGACCCCGAAGGGAGTCTCTCCTGGCGGATTCGTACCATCACCCGTTCGCCAATATTAAAAATACGCTCTCGTCTTCGCTGATCTGCGTGAGTTTTATAATTTTCATTGCTCATATTAATACGTCGGCGAACCGACTCATGCAACTCATGCAGATGCTGTGCAAATGACTCAGCAGACTCACTAGGACGAGACTCTAACGGGCTCGGAATAAGGTCAAGGGGTTTCTTGGGGTCGTAACCTGACACTATATGAAATGGACTCAAGCCAGTAGTCCTATTGACGGAGCTATTATATGCAAACTCGGCGACCGGCAGGTCTAAGTCCCAACTACTCACTCGCTCTCCCACTAGACATCTCAACAAGTTCCCTAAACTCTTATTTTCTACCTCCGTCTGGCCGTCCGTCTGTGGGTGGTAGGCAGTCGAGAACTTAAGGGTGGTGCCAGTCTTGAGCCACAGGGTCTTCCAGAAGTAGCTCATAAATCTCACGTCACGGTCCGATACGATGGTCTTGGGAAGGCCGTGTAATCGGAAAACGTCCCTCATGAAAATGGATGCAACGTGGGTCGCGTCCGCCGTCTTGCGGCATGCAATGAAATGAGCCATCTTCGAAAAGCGATCAACCACCACGAAGATGGAATCGTGCTTCCGAAGAGTGCGGGGAAGTCCAAGAACGAAGTCCATGCTAAGGTCCTCCCAAGGCCGACGTGGGACCGGTAGCGGAGTATATAGGCCCGTGTTCTGCTTCGTACCCTTGGCCGTCTGGCAGGTACGGCAGTGGCGGACGACTCTAGTCACATCCTTCCTAAGCGTGGGCCAGTAGAGACGGTCCTCCACAATGGCTATAGACTTGTCGCGCCCAAAATGTCCGGCGGCTCCACCCGCATGCAACTCCCAAATCAGGAAATCACGATACGATGTTCGGGGAATGCATGCGGGATCCATGGTATAGATATCCCTCGAAGATCTGATATCCCTCAACAGGGTTTGGGGGATCTCAGGATATGGCGGTGTAAATCTCACCAAAATCAGGGCACGTCGGATACTCTAAGATCATGCGCTCAAGCCCGTCGACGCGGGCGGTCATCGTCTGAAGCAAAGAGACACGACGACTCAACGCATCGGCCGGCTTGTTCTCAACACCCGCGCGGTGCTTGAGAACGTAATGAAAATCCTGCAGATACTCAACCCACTTCGCATGCCGGTGGCCCAGCTTGCGTTGCGAATCGAGGTAACGGATGGCCTGGTGATGGCGACAGCCACCACGACGGCCAATTGGGTGATGAAGACGACGACCATGGCGGTGTTACCGTGACAGAAGATGACGACCATGGTGGTGTTACTGTGACAGAAGATGACGACGATGCTCCACCATCAAGAGACTTGCGGGGCCGTAGAGGGCACAACTACAATCTTCGCCCACGCAACAAAAATAAGCTTTGAATTTATTTTATTATTTGGTCTGCCTTTATCTGGTTATATGTGGTATTTGACTGTTATTTTGTCATTTCATTTTCTGCAACATTTTTATTTTGGGCTGCTAATAGCCACATGGTTGTAAGCCTTATATAAGACCAAGTTATCATTTGTTATGAAGACAATTATTGAAATAAAAAAGAACTTTGCTTGCCAACCCTAATCTCCTCTCCTCCTCCTCTTAGCCGCCGCCCCCCTCAAGGCCTCCCTCTCCTCTCCTCCTCATCTTAGCCGCCGCCCCCTTCAAGGCCTCCCTTCTAGGTTCGGCCGCCCCTCTCTCCATCCCTCTCGGCCGCCCCCTTTCTACTCCCCTCTCCCTCTAGCAATCCATCATCCCCGTCTCCCTACCTTCCATCCACCAAGCCATTTTCAACCTCTTAACAATTTCGGCCACCTTGGAGGGGAAGATCTCGTGCAAGGAAGAATTAAGGTTGGGGTAATCAACCACGGCGAGAAGCGAAGGAGGCGAACAAGATCTTCATCCGTGGCGCGTTTCCCGTGGATTCCAAAAAGGGAAGAGCGATCGTTCTTTGTGGATCCAACATCTCGGATCTACGTTCCGAGTGGGGTACCGAAATTCCTACCTAAGAGATTCTCTTCTTTGATTAATTCTTGTGGTGGACGGATTTTGCGTGATTTCTCGAATTGCTAAATTTTCGCGGTGTTCCTACAATAGATCTGAGATTTTCAGTTGGTTTTTCGAAAAGATCTCGCGAGAGGATTAGCGCTCCTCGTTTTTGTTTTGTTGGGATAGATCCTACCATTTTTTTGAATCGTGATTTTTTTGGTGGATCTATTTTGGTACAACTCCAAAGCTCGATCGGAATTAATATTATTCCATTTACCCGGAAAGGATTTTGTCCTATAGCCATTCTCCGTTCCACTTGCGGATCGGCTATCCGTATGTTAACACGAACGATAAAAAAACAATCATCGCTGCGTTGCGTTTGTGTGCCGGTTAGGGAGCGTTAACGTTGCCAAGGTCGTAGTCACGCCCTCCGTGTAGGATCCCAAAGGCCTAGCCTACATCAAATTTGGTATCAGAGGGAGGTTCTCGTCAATTCCCTAATTGACACTCCTCCCCCTCTTCAAATTAAAAACAAATAAATTTCAAATTTTAAATTTCAAATTTCAAATTTCAAATTTCGAATTTCAAACTTCAAATTTCAAAATTTCAAATTTCAAATTTCAAATTTCAATTTTCAATTTTCAAAATTCAAAAATTAAATTTCGAATTTCAAATTTCAAATTTCAAAATTTCAAATTTCAAATTTCAATTTTCAAAATTTCAAAATTCAAAATTCAAATTTTAAAATTTAAAATTTAAATTTCAAATTTCAAATTTCAAAATTTCAAATTTCAAATTTCAAAATTTAAATTTCGAATTTCGAATTTCGAATTTCAAATTTCTAAATTTCAAATTTCAAATTTCAAAATTTCAAATTTCAAATTTCAAAATTTCAAAATTCAAAATTCAAATTTCAAAACTCAAATTTCGAATTTCAAATTTCAAATTTCAAACTTTCAAATTTCAAATTTCAAGTTTCAAAATTTAAAATTCAAATTTAAAATTTAAAAATTAAAATTTCAAAATTAAAATTTCAAAATTCAAAATTTCAAATTTCCAATTTCCAATTTCATAAATCCAAAAAAAAAAAAAATTATTTTTCATTAAATCATTATTTTTATTAAGTTATTTTAAAATTTAATAGTTGGTCTGCAAATAGCGGCCTATATTTTTATATTTTCAACAAAATTAAAAAATAAAATTTTTTTAATAATCCTCATATTTTTTCTAGCAAGAAAATCTATTTTATATAATTAAAACTTTAGTGGCTAAGCGGGAACAATTCCATCTTTTAAAATGAAGTAGGGTCAGGTTATTTAGTCATTGCATGTGCACCAGTTCTGGGTGAGTTTTCTCTTCGGTTCTCAGTAAATGGCATATGACATATATGCTACCCAGTTAGACTATTCTCATGCTAAGGATATGACTAAACACACCCTTAGGGCACACCACATTTATCCTACTTATGACGGTTTAGAGTATCCCCAAAGTTTTCGAGATTGGCTTAAGGGATTAGAACAATATTTTAATTATCACTTATGGGATGACTGCGAAAAGGTTAGCTTTGCCCGAGAGCGGTTAGTAGGTCGAGCCCTATTATTTTGGTTAAACGAAGAGCGTCGTGTTGGTAGCTATCATTATACTTGGCCGCACATGCGTAGTCTCCTCTCGGATCAATTTGATCCCGCCTACCTGCACACTAATAGCACCACACCCATTAGTAAGAATAGTTATGGCACCAGACCCGTATCTGCTTATAGGAGTGACCCTACGCCTCAGGATAGATCCTATCCCCAGAGAGGTAGTGATACCCAAAGTGTGCCTAGTCCCACCTATAGGGAACATAAGCCATTTAGACCCCAAAATTTGAACTCGAAAGAGGTTACGATTATGGTGCTAGCTTCTTTAGCATCGACATCTAAGCCCTCTGGTATAGTGACTGATACCTCTGAGGATTCTTATGTGGATATAGAATCTCTGGATGATGAAGTTAATCAGCCAAGTGAGAGTCTTCCTTCACTTACGATAGTGCCTGACTCTCCTGTTGAACCTGAGGATGTGAATAGGACTAAGCCCGTCACTAAGGACGAGGCAATTCTCGCTGACGCTTTTAGTGACGTTGAGAGATTGGTTACCCTAGTGACTTGGACGAGGATTTCTCCCCCGAGGAATCATCTCCACCCCCCTTCGACGATATTTCAGTCAGGGAGTCGTCTGATGACCCTGAGTCAGAAGACGTTCAGGTTGAGTCGGTAGAGTCATCCAATGTTGAAAGCTTACCTGTTACTAAATTAGGTGATGACTTGCTAGGACCCGGTATTATTATGGTTGACCCAGAATTAATGGATGTTTCAACGGTATTGGAAGAGTCACCTTGGGATGGTTGTTCAATTTGGGATAACCTTATTGTGATACATCCGGGAGTTAGTTCATTTACGGTATCAACGCCGCTTCAAAGTCAAGTTAATTTTGATACTCCCCGGGATTCGATTTGCCCATCCCTTTATTTTGATTGTGACGACGCACCCACTTCATGGGAAGAGTTGGTTAACGAAGGATGTGTCGTTTTGGAAAATTTACACTGTGGGGAAAAATTATCTTTGGATGACGGTAGCCCTGAGGGACAGAAAGACATATTGTTGATGACAACTCCTTTACCTGAGGCCCAAAACTGTTTAGAAATTTTGTCGGATACGATTCTGCCTACATATGATACGATCACTAATTCTGAATTAAATGAAGTATCGAGTGAGTTGGAAGACTTGTCGGCTGAGTTTTCAGTGAGGACGAATCCACTGTTTAATTTTTCCTATGATTTTAACGGCCTGCAACCGGAGGCTTGTTATTGGACGAGTAATCCGTATTTTGACGTTGAGTGTGACTTAACTTCCCCTATGGAATCAACCATGTCGACTCTCTCTCCGGTTCATTTAACTCGAGTAGATGATTTATTATGACACGAGCTAGTCATTCCTAGCCCTTTATATTTGGAGAAGTTTATTATTACCGCCTCCCCATTAGGCTTACTTAGATGGATGTGGGTAAACATAGTTGGTGACGAGCGTTTTCTGCTGGCTATTCATTACGAAATTTTTAAATCAAAATTTAATTCCAAATTTAAAACTAAAATGTTAGGCTCCACTGAATTAATTTCTGAATTTAAAGAACTCGTGCCACCTGACATAGTTCCGTTGTTTTCTACTATTAATTCTAGTCATGTTGCACATGGGTTCACCCCAGACGGTACAAAACTCATGTTGCTTATGAGTACAAAACTCATGTTTTCGTCGGCCTATCATCCCCAAACGGATGAGCAAACGGAAGTGGTCAATCGAAGCTTGGGCGGATTACTTCGTTGCTTAGTAGGTGATCATAAGGGTACATGGGACCTTATTCTTCCTCACGCTCAACTCGCCTACAATAATTCTAAGAATAGGTCCACCGGGTTATCGCCAAATGAGATAGTGCATGGATATAAGGCGCCCGTGCCTCTTGACTTGATTCCGTTACCACCATCATTTAAATCAAGTCAATTTGCACAGGACTTCGCCTCGCACGTTCACACTCTTCATGAGCACATAGGCAAGACGTTAGCTAAACAATATGTTATTTATCAATCGAATGCTAACATACATAAGCGAGCAGTCCCCTTCAATATTGGCGATTTGGTAATGGTACGTCTTATCCCTGAACGGATGCCTTCGGGCACCATAAAAAAATTAGCGAATAGGAGAGCCGGTCCTTTTCGGGTTTTGAAGAAGCTAGGTGAAAATGCATATTTATTACAGTTACCCGCTGAGTGGGGAATCTCCCCTGTTTTTAACATTTCGGATTTAACGCTTTATGTCGCTCCACCACCTGAATTGTCAGTCTCTCCGTTTCATATTTCCACTATACCGTCTAAAGGGGTGGGGGGTGCGAATATTTCTGGACCGCTCTCCCTTTCGGATTCTTCGGGAGGTACGTTGTCTATTGATGATGCAACTTGTTTTTCTTCTTCGCCTAACGCTTTTCCAAGGTTCCCCCGAACCGATTTCTTGCCTGACAAAATTTTGCAGGATGCAGTGTTTTCTACTCCCGACGGCGACATTCACAGGTTTTTGGTCAGATGACGTGGTCGTCCAGCTTCGGACGACTCTTGGATTTCTTCGGCAGACCTGGCTCTTCTCGATGCAGATCTCCTCCACCGTTACCGTCCAGCCCACTCATCGGTGATGAGTTCTTTTGAGAGCGGGAGGATTGATGGCGACAGCCACCACGACGGCCAATTGGGTGATGAAGACGACGACCATGGCGGTGTTACCGTGACAGAAGATGACGACCATGGTGGTGTTACTGTGACAGAAGATGACGACGATGCTCCACCATCAAGAGACTTGCGGGGCCGTAGAGGGCACAGCTACAATCTTCGCCCACGCAACAAAATAAGCTTTGAATTTATTTTATTATTTGGTCTGCCTTTATCTGGTTATATGTGGTATTTGACACTGTTATTTTGTCATTTCATTTTCTGCAACATTTTTATTTTGGGCTGCTAATAGCCACATGGTTGTAAGCCTTATATAAGGCCAAGTTATCATTTGTTATGGAGACAATTATTGAAATAAAAAAAGAACTTTGCTTGCCAACCCTAATCTCCTCTCCTCCTCTTAGCCGCCGCCCCCCTCAAGGCCTCCCTCTCCTCTCCTCCTCATCTTAGCCGCCGCCCCCTTCAAGGCCTCCCTTCTAGGTTCGGCCGCCCCTCTCTCCATCCCTCTCGGCCGCCCCCTTTCTACTCCCCTCTCCCTCTAGCAATCCATCATCCCCGTCTCCCTACCTTCCATCCACCAAGCCATTTTCAACCTCTTAACAATTTCGGCCACCTTGGAGGGGAAGATCTCGTGCAAGGAAGAATTAAGGTTGGGGTAATCAACCACGGCGAGAAGCGAATGAGGCGAACAAGATCTTCATCCGTGGCGCGTTTCCCGTGGATTCCAAAAAGGGAAGAGCGATCGTTCTTTGTGGATCCAACATCTCGGATCTACGTTCCGAGTGGGGTAACGAAATTCCTACCTAAGAGATTCTCTTCTTTGATTAATTCTTGTGGTGGACGGATTTTGCGTGATTTCTCGAATTGCTAAATTTTCGCGGTGTTCCTACAATAGATCTGAGATTTTCAGTTGGTTTTTCGAAAAGATCTCGCGAGAGGATTGGCGCTCCTCGTTTTTGTTTTGTTGGGATAGATCCTACCATTTTTTTGAATCGTGATTTTTTTTGGTGGATCTATTTTGGTACAACTCCAAAGCTCGATCGGAATTAATATTATTCCATTTAGCCGGAAAGGATTTTGGCCTATAGCCATTCTCCGTTCCACTTGCGGATCGGCTATCCGTATGTTAACACGAACGATAAAAAAACAATCATTGTGGTCGCTGCGTTGCGTTTGTGTGCCGGTTAGGGAGCGTTAACGTTGCCAAGGTCGTAGTCACGCCCTCCGTGTAGGATCCCAAAGGCCTAACCTACATCACCTGGTGGTCGGAATACAACACGAACTCCCGGGGGAGGAGATAGTGTCGCCAGTAGCGCAGAGACTGGACAATAGCATAAAATTCTCGGTCATAGTTCGAGTACTTTTGCTTTGCGTCATTCAGCTTCTCACTAAAGTAGGAAACTGGGTGTCCCTCTTGGCTCAATACACCACCTATGCCGATACCGGACGCGTCGCAGGCGACCTCAAAGGCGCAACTGAAATCTGGTAACCTCAGGACGGGAGCTGTTGTCAATCTCTCCTTAATCTCCTCGAAAGCTCTGGTGGCTGCGGGGGTCCACTGAAACTCTCCCTTCTTGAGACAGCTCGTGAAGGGGGTCATGATCGTGCTGAACCCCTGGACAAACCTCCTATAGAAGGTGGCAAGCCCGTGAAAACTACGAGCCTCGTGGATATTCCTAGGTACAGGCCAATCTCGAATAGATTTGACCTTCTCAGGGTCCACGGAGACTCCAGTGGAGGAAATAATAAAGCCTAGGAAGTGGACGGACTCGGACAGAAAGGTGCACTTCTTCAGGTTCACATACAACTTCTCTTGACGGAGGGTGCCGAAGAGAAGTCTCAAATGATCGAGGTGAGCGGCCTGAGTCTGGCTGTAGACTAATATGTCATCAAAGTACACCACCAGGAACTTGCCCATGTAGGGCCGCAACACCTGCGTCATAACTCGCATGAATGTGCTCGGGGCGTTGGATAGCCCGAATGGCATGACTAGCCACTCATACAGACCGTCCTTGGTCTTAAATGCGGTCTTCCACTCGTCCCCCTCAGAACTCATATCTGATGGTACCCGCTGCGGAGGTCGATCTTGGAGAAGATCTGGGCACTGGACATAGTATCCAGTAAGTCATCGAGTCGTGAGATGGGGAAGCGATACTTGACCGTGATCTTATTGATGGCGCGGCTGTCGATGCACATACGCCAACTACTGTCCTTCTTAGGGGTAAGAAGGGCGGGAACCGCACAAGGACTCATGCTCTCGCGAATGAACTGCTTCCGAAGAAGCTCGTCAACTTGCCGTTTGAGCTCAGCGTGCTCATCCGGGTGCATACGGTAGTGAGGCAGGTTCGGGAGGGAAGCTCCCTGGACTAAATCAATGGCATGCTGAATGTCCCGAGGGGGGGGGGCAGCTCATCGGGGAGCTCGTCTGGCATAATGTCCGCAAACTCGCCTAACAGGGGACGCACCACGAGTGGGAAATCGACTGGAGCGTCCTCGGTAACCTGGGTAGCGGCGACTACAAAAATGACGTCGGACTCGGCACTATCTCGCAGAAACTCACCTCGCCTCAGAATATGCAGTGGTCGCGAGGCGCTCGTGCTCGGAGATGACTCTACCACACCCTTGGGTCGATCTCGGGGCTGGGTGGGCGTCAACGTGATCTTCCGCCCCTTGTCATAAAAGACACACGTGTTCGAGCGACCGAAGCACGTGACATCACGATCAAAAAGCCAGGGGCGGCCAAGTAACACGTGAGCGACGTCCATGGGAATAACATCGCACCAGACCTTGTCCTGAAAGGACGCAATGGTGATCGGGACTAAACAACGCTGGGTGACCTGAATCGCCGTCTTGTCAACCCAGACGACACGGTACGGATGGGGGTGAGGCTCTGCCTTCACCTGCATACGGTCAAGCGCTTTCTGGGCTACAATATTCACGCAACTCCCACCATCAATGGCTAGCTTGCAGGGACCGCCTGCACTAGGGAAGTACGTGTAAAAGATGGTCGTGCGTCGCCAGTCCTCGTCCACACGTGGGGTGTGTAGGAGGCGCCGAATCACTCCCACCTCTAAGGATCGCTCGGCATCACTCTCCCAACCATCCTCGACTGCAGCCCTAACCTCCTCTGGGGCCTCCTCTTCACCCTCTAAACCCTGTTCCTCCTCTTCCTCAAGTAACAGGGTCCGCGTGGGGCACTGCGCCGCCACGTGGCCCCTGCCAGAGCATCTAAAACATACAATGCCCCCAGATCGCTGGCCATCAGTGGCTACGGCTTTACCCTTCGCATCCGCGGGGATGCGCGAGGGTGCGGCCGTGGTGGTCTGGGGCGGAGCGGGTTTCCTAAAGGTCGAGGAATCAGTCCGAGAGGTGAACTGCCTCGTACTAGACGAACGAAGGTACTGCTCATACTCGAGGGAGAGCTGGAATATCTGATCAACAGTCTCCAAGCGGTGGGGAATCAACTCTCTCCGAATATCGGAACGAAGGCCCGCCTTGAAACGGGCGGCAGTGGCAATAGGTTCCTCTGAAATATCACTCCTGACGACCAGCTCATCGAAGCGAGCCATGTACTCAGCGACAGTAAGTGTCCCCTGTCGTAAGTTCTGTAGCTGCTCAAATAGCTGATCCCGATATGACGCGAGGAGGTACTTCTCCTTCAGTCTCTCCTTCATCTCGTTCCATCTGGTGATGGGGTAGTAACCATCCCGCTCTAGAGCTCGCTCGACACTAATCCAGAACACCTTAGCTTGCCCGATCAACTTCATCTTTGCAAAGCGGACGCAGCGCTCGTCACTCATGTCGTACCACTCGAAGTAGTGGTCCATGTCCAAGAGCCAATCGCTGAAGGCTTTTGGATCTAGGCGACCATCGAACGAAGGGGCATCGAGGCGGATGCGACGAGTGATGTCAAAGCCACGGTCGCCTCTCCGCGGGTTTGGATAATCCTGATTCGCGGCGACGTGCCGGACGCAACCGCGGGGTCGGATCGGCGATCCGATCACGTCTTCCGGCGGGAATAAATGAACGTGGGTCCCGCCCCATCATGTGCACGATCCGATGGATTCCCATCACAATCGGAACCGCCCATCACGAACGGATTGCCGATCGAAACATATCATGTTTTTTTTCATTTTCATTGATTTTGTGCGTGTTTTGGGGGTTACAACGAATGGAGAATCATGACCGTTCGTTCTCTCCAGTTTTTAAATATGGGTAGATTGGTAGAAGGCTCCATAACTATTGAAAGTTTGAGAAAAAAATTCTCATTTTGATCACCCAGTGCCGAAGACAAAAACTCGTATGAAGTTTGGGAGTTATCGTCCTTTCCCCCACTTTCCATTAGCGACCACCCCACATTCCCCCACCCTCTTCTCCATCCAACCAGCCATCCCTCTTCCCCACCACATTCCTTGGTCAGACGCCATCCTCTCCCTCCACCACCACAGAGCCGACCTTCCCTCCCTCAAGCCACAACCACTTCCATATAACTCCACCACCACTACCACTCAAAATCCCTTCTTCACTTTTTCTGCATCGCCCGAAAATCACCTCTGGCCACCTCCATCAAGCCATCACCACATCCTTAAAATTTACCACCACTATCACTTAAATTTCTCTCATTTTCAGTACTCCGGCGATCGCCAAAAATCATCTTCATCCACCACCACCACCTCCGTTAATCCCATCCGGCCATCTCTGGCCGGCCACCACCCTCCCAACTCCCAATTCACCTTTCCACTAGCCCACTTCCCCTTATCTCAACTTCTTAAAAATTAGGCCCTCCTCTCCTAAATTCACTCAACCTCTTATTCCCCCACTCCCCACTCACGCCAATACCCCATTACCTTCAAACCAAGCCCCCTTCTCACTCCCATACCATAAACGCATATTCTGTCCAGAACTGAATCTGGACTGGAAATCTACCCCTCTGCCTCATCTACCAGCCCCCCTCGCCATCCTTATACGCTGCCAACGCCTCCCAGGCTCTCTTTCGGCTCCACCAAAGCCTCCCCGTTACACTCTGTGCGAATAGAAAACAAACAGACCGAAAATTTGGAGTAATAAATTTTATTATCCAAAAAAAGTGTGTATTACAAAGGTATAGCCTCCCTTTTATAAAATGGAGGAGATGAGAGAGATTACAAATAAACAATGTGTGATTAAATAATTACAAGTATATGCAGCTTTACAAATAAACAAACCGAACAAGTCGCGTGGTTAGACGAGTAGGCTAACCGCTCGACAATCACCAGAAGGAGAGAACAAGCGCCACAGAGAACAAGCCGCCACAGGAGACCGCTAGACCGCCGGTCTCAAAGTCGCCTTATACAAACCGCCAGACCGCTCGACCTTCAAACAGCAACAGGCCGACAGACAAGCTGCTGAGATAAACCGCCAGACCGCCCGGCCTCCAAACTGCAACAGGCCGCCCGACCTCCATACCGCAACACTCCCCCTCAAGCTGGAGCATAAATATCAATCATGCACAGCTTGTCGCAAATGTGAAAAAAAAGCGGACACCGGCTTGGTGAAGATATCTGCCAACTCGTTGTCAGAAGTGACGAACGAAGTACAAATCTGTTTCTTCAAGATCTCTTCCCGAATAAAATAACAGTCGACTTATATGTGTTTTGTTCTCTCATGAAAGACATGATTTTTGGAGATGTATATCGCGGCCTTGTTGTCGCAGAATATAGGAAGATGATAGTTGTAGACCTCTCCTAAGTCAAGCATGAGAGCACGTAACCACTTCAACTCACATGTGGTTGATGCCATACTACGATATTCCGCTTCTGCACTGGACCTGGAGACCACAGACTGCTTCTTGCTCTTCCAGCTCACAAGATTTCCTCCAACAAATGTGCAAAAACCCAATGTTGACTTGCGGTCACCTTTGTCATCAGCATAGCTCGAATCTGAGTACGCTTCAACCCTCAAGTGACCATTCTTATGAAAAATAAGTCCTTTCCCCGGCGCTGCTTTAACATACTCCAATATCCTCAGGGCAGATTATAGATGACACTCCATAGGAGCTTGCATGAATTGGCTCACCTTGCCCACATCATAGGAGATGTCGGGTCTGGTTACCGTGAGATAAATGAGTTTGCCAACAAGACGCCGGTACCTCGTAAGATCGGATAGAAGAGGCGAGTCATCTGTCCAAGTTTTGTCTTCTCTAGCAGGCATGAGACATCGGGCAGGTTTAGCACCAGTCAACCCTGCCTCTTTTAGTAGATCAAGAGCATACTTCCGTTGGGAAAGGACCATGAAATTGTGCTTCCTAGAGATTTCAATTCCCAGAAAGTATTTTGGGGAGCTCATATCCTTTGTGACCAGGTGTTGACGGAGGTGTTTCTTTGTCAAAGCTACCCCAGCCTGGTCATCGCCAATAAGAAGAATGTCATCCACATATACCGCAAGAACCACCAGACCCGAGGAGGTTTTGCGAATGAACAAGGAGTGATCGGCTGAACTTCTTGCAAAACCAATGACCGCAACAATGCCGCTAAACTTGTTAAACCAAGTCCGAGGGCTTTGCTTTAGGCCATAAATGACCTTCTTCAGCCGACATACTCGTGTCTCCCCCTGAGCAACATACCCAGGAGTGTGTATTACAAAGGTATAGCCTTCCTTTTATAAAATGGAGGAGATGAGAGAGATTACAAATAAGCAATGTGAGATTAAATAATTACAAGTATATGCAGCTTTACAAATAAACAAACCGAACAAGTCGCGTGGTTAGACGAGTAGGCTAACCGCTCAACAATCACCAGAATGAGAGAACAAGCGCCACAAAGAACAAGCCGCCACAGGAGACCGCTAGACCGCCGGTCTCAAAGTCTCCTTATACAAACCGCCAGACCGCTCGACCTTCAAACAGCAACAGGCCGACGGACAAGCTGCTGAGATAAACCGCCAGACCGCCCGGCCTCCGAACTGCAACAAGCCGCCCGACCTCCATACCGCAACACTCCCCCTCAAGCTGGAGCATAAATATCAATCATGCCCAGCTTGTCGCAAATGTGAAAAAAAAGAAGCGGACACCGGCTTGGTGAAGATATCTGCCAACTCGTTGTCAGAAGTGACGAACGGAGTACAAATCTGTTTCTTCAAGATCTCTTCCCGAATAAAATGACAGTCGACTTCTATGTGTTTTGTTCTCTCATGAAAGACCGGATTTTTGGAGATGTATATCGCGGACTTGTTGTCGCAGAATATAGGAAGATGATAGTTGTAGACCTCTCCTAAGTCAAGCATGAGAGCTCGTAACCACTTCAACTCACATGTGGTTGATGCCATACTACGATATTCCGCTTCTGCACTGGACCTGGAGACCACAAACTGCTTCTTGCTCTTCCAGCTCACAAGATTTCCTCCAACAAATGTGCAAAAACCCGATGTTGATTTGCGGTCACCTTTGTCATCAGCATAGCTCGAATCTGAGTACACTTCAACCCTCAAGTGACCATTCTTATGAAAAATAAGTTCTTTCCCCGGCGCTGCTTTAACATACTCCAATATCCTCAGGGCAGATTATAGATGACACTCCCTAGGAGCTTGCATGAATTGGCTCACCTTGCCCACATCATAGGAGATGTCAGGTCTGGTTACCGTGAGATAAATGAGTTTGCCAACAAGACGCCGGTACCTCGTAAGATCGGATAGAAGAGGCGAGTCATCTGTCCAAGTTTTGTCTTCTCCAGCAGACATGAGACATCGGGCAGGTTTAGCACCAGTCAACCCTGCCTCTTTTAGTAGATCAAGAACATACTTCCGTTGGGAAAGGACCATGAAATTGTGCTTCCTAGAGATTTCAATTCCCAGAAAGTATTTTGGGGAGCCCATATCCTTTGTGACCAGGTGTTGACGGAGGTGTTTCTTTGTCAAAGCTACCCCAGCCTGGTCATCGCCAATAAGAAGAATGTCATCCACATATACCGCAAGAACCACCAGACCCGAGGAGGTTTTGCGAATGAACAAGGAGTGATCGGCTGAACTTCTTGCAAAAGCAATGACCGCAACAATGTCGCTAAACTTGTCAAACCAAGTCCGAGGGTTTTGCTTTAGGCCATAAATGACCTTCAGCCGACATACTCGTGTCTCCCCCTGAGCAACATACCCAGGAGGTTGTTCCATGTAAACATATTACTGAAGATCACCATAGAGAAAGACATTCTTAACATCCAGCTGTGAAATGGGCCAATCCCTGTTGACAGACACAGAGAGAAGGACCCAAATGGTACTGAGACGAGCAACGAGAGAGAAGATGTCAAAGTAATCAACCCCATAGGTCTGAGTGAAGCCTTTGGCAACCGGGCGGGTCTTGTAGCGATCCACACTGCCATCCGGACGGAACTTTACAACAAAGACCCAACGACAGCCAACCACATCAGTGCCCAAATGAGGAGGAACAAGGGTCCAGGTACCCCGTTCAGTGAGGGTAGCAATTTTCTCATCAATGACAACCTTCCAATGAGGAACAACAAGAGCTTCCTGGTAGGTGCGGGGAGTTGCAGTCGCAGAGATAGCCAATGCAAACGCCCTGCGAGGAGGAGTGAGACGATCATATGAAACAACAGCAGCCAGCGAGTGCTGGGTACATGTCTGCACCCCTTTGCGAAGAGCAATGGGAAGATCCAGGTCGGCGTGTTCCTCAGTGACCAGAGCATTCGTGGCGGAGAGAGCTGACCCGAGAGTGGAGAGAGACGACCGCGGAGAGGAGGGAGAGAGCAGTGGTGATGAGGGAGAGGGAGGAGGAGATGGTGGAGGCGATGGTGGGAAAATCTCGATGGGAGTAGACGTGGTGGAGGGGACGGTAGGAGAAGATGAAATAACCGGAGAGGGAGAGGGGTCAGAAGAGAAATAAGACGCATTCTCGAAAAAGGTCACATCCGCGTATACGTATTGCTTACAAAAAATGGGATCAAAACAACAGTAGCCTTTTTGAGTAGTTGAGTAACCCAAGAAGACACACTTGGTGACACGTGAGTCGAGTTTGTCATGAGTGGCGGAAGGAGCGTGCACAAAAGCCGTGCACCCAAAGATACGCAGAGGGAGAGGAAACAGATGCTTGCCCGGATAGAAAATGAAAAATGGGGTTTGTCCGTGGAGAACCGTGGACGGAATGCGATTAATGAGGTAACAAGAGATGAGAACAGCGTAGCCCCAATAGGAGCGAGGAACCTGCATCTGTGCCATCAGAGTGCGAGCGACATCGAGGAGATGACGGTTTTTGCGTTCCGTCACCCCCATTTTGCTGTGAGGTATAGACACAGTTAGTTTGATGAATAATACCATGTTGCATACAGAAAGAAGAGAAAACAGTACTAAGATATTCCTTAACATTGTCAGAGCGAAATATTTTAATAGACATATCAAACTGATTCTTAATCATATTATAAAACGATGTCCATACAGAAAAGAGTTCGGAGCGATCCTTTAAAAGATACACCCACATACACTTAGAGAAATCATCAATAAATGTTACAAAATATGAACTACCCCGACCTATGGTATGGGTAGGAGCATGACTCCAAATGTCGGAGTGAACAAGATCAAACGGCCGGCAAGATCCACGACCTTGCTTCGGTGGGAAGGACGAGCGGTGATGCTTGCCAAACTGACAGACGTCACAGTTGAGAGGAGGACTTTGCGGAGGAAGGTGGGTCATAAGCTGACGAAGAAGTCGTGGAAGAGCATGACCAAGACGGAGGTGCCACTGGAGAAGATCAGTAGAATATGAGGAGAAGGCGGATAGTGAGGAAACGTTGTCGAGGAAGTAGAGGCCGCCACTATCAGTCCCAGTAGCAAGCGCCCGTTTGGAGCCCGGATCCTGGAAAGAACAAGTAGTAGAAGTGAATGTGACAGATCATTGTAGTTGCTTGCAAAGAGAAGTAACAGATAACAAATTGCAAGGGAACTTGAGCACATAGAGGGTGTCCGCCAAGCGAAGAGACGGAGTGACTTGAACAACTCCTGTTCCATTGACTTGTGAGGGAGAGCCGTCCGCAATAAGGACCGGGGGCAACCGATCATGCTGTTCTAGGAGAGAAAAACATTGCGGATTGTCGGTCATATGATTGGTAGCACTAGAGTCGATCAGCCATTTACCTTGAGTAGCGACGTGGGCACTACCTGAAGATGTGACCACATAGGCGGACGACTTCGAAGAGGAAGTGGAAGCGTCTCCAGGTGGTCGAAGATGAGGATGCTTCTTCCAGTAGCGATCAACCGTGTGGCCGGTGCAGCCATAGTGAGAGCAGAGAAAGAGGGAAGCACCACGTTCGCTGGATGGGAGGTGGCGGCCACCAGAGCCACTTCGCTGAGTATGGTGAGCGGAGTTGTCCGGTTGAGGAGGGGAGGATAACAACGGACGTTGTAGCAGAGAGGTAACAACGACAATGCGGGCAGCAGTGACATCCAGGGTGGGAGAATCCGCCTCGCCAAGGATTTGTTGACGGATCATGTCATACGACTCAGGAAGTCGCAGAAGATAACACACAATCAGAAGTTCCTGGAAGTGTTTGTGTTGCTCAGCAAGATCTGCAGAGAAGAGGCGATTTTGGAGAATTTCGGCTCCGAGAGCCTGAACTTGTTGGTAAGCAGCAACAAGAGACATGGAGGGGCGAGCAAAGAGGTCCGCATACAGAGTATATATGCGGGATGTCTGAGCCCCCTTGGAGTAGAGAGCGGCGAGATGAAGCCAAGCACCCTTGACCGTTTCATCATGACGAATGACAGGTAGGCATTCATCAGAGAGGCTGTTAGCTAGCCATATGCGGACAAGATCGTTGTCGACATCCCAATCGTCAAAGAGAGAGGAATCATGCGGAGGAGGGTCATCGGTGAGATGATGACGTTTGCGTTGAGAGCGGAGAAGGAAGGTTAAGGAGATGCTCCAATCCGGGTAGTTGAGACCGATGAGTTTGGAAATGGTGCCAAGGTTTCCTGAAGGAGTGAGAGGAGTAGGAGGAGGAGCGGCAACGGGAGTAGTTGTGGTAGAGATATCGAAAGTTGCCATAGAAGAGAGCAGCGAGAAGAACAAGTCGCGGCTAGGACAGGTTGCGGCGAGAAAGAGCAGGGCGCGGCTAGAAAAGGAGGGCGCGACAGCTAGGCACATGCCGCGACAAGAAGAACAGGTCGCGACGACTTAAGAACTAGTCGCGGCGACGTAGGAAGAGGAGCGGCTAGAAAAGGAGGGCGCGACGACTAGGCACAGGTCGCGGCAAGAAGAACAGGTCACAACGACTTAATAACAGGTCGCGACGAGAAGAAAGAGGAATCAAAGAGCGCACACAAAGTGCAACGACAAGGAGCGAAAGAAATCGCGCGAACAGGGCAAAAGCCGGTGGAAGAAACAAGTCGCGAAGACAGGTCGCTAGAAGAAGATACAAGCCGCGCGGACAGAGAGGACTCACAGAATCAGGAAGAAAAGATCGAGTCCTCTGATACCATGTGCGAACAGAAAACAAACATGCCGAAAATTTGGAGTAACAAATTTTATTATCCAAAAAAGGTGCGTATTACAAAGGTATAACCTCCCTTTTATAGAATGAAGGAGATTAGAGAGATTACAAATAAGCAATGTGAGACTAAATAATTACAAGTATATGTGCCTTTACAAATAAACAAACCGAAATAGTCCCGCGGTTAGACGAGTAGGCTAACCGCTCGACAACCACCAAAAGGAGAGAACAAGCGCCACAGAGAACAAGCCGCCATAGGAGACCGCTAGACCGCCGGTCTCAAAGTCGCCAGAGACAAACCACCAGACCGCCCGACCTTCAAACAACAACAGGCCGGCAGACAAGCTGCTGAGATAAACCGCCAGACCGCCCGGCCTCCGAACTGCAACAAGCCGCCCGGCCTCCATACCGCAACACACTCCAGCCGGCTGCCAGCCTCCTCCAGCCATCCACAACCGCATATCATATCTGACCACCCCAAATAGCCACCTCCGATCCTTCCAGCACCTATCCTCACTCATCCAGTCATGCAGCAGCACACCCCAGCCACCGGCAACTCACCTGAGTTTCACCAAGCCTTCTATCCTGCAAGCATTATAAGTTTATTGAGTTGTTGATTTTTCTAGCGTCGAATCTCGTGCTAATTCACAGTTCTTGGGTAATATAAGTTTGTAATCTTTGTGTCAATATTATCCAATGACGTGTCAGATTTCGTTTGTCCAATTTTTTGTTTTCTAGCACTCACTTGTGTATTACAATATTTGTTACGTTAATAGAGACTCTACTTGAACGTGATTATTCTGTCATATTATTTATAATGTTCATTGTTGCTAGCTTAGTAGCAGGGTTCGTGTCCATTTCATTCAATCATTCCTAGAGTCGATATACACTATTTGCACATCTGTCTGGCGTCAGGAGGTCTCGGTAATTACAAAAATTCACGGGTTGTCAGTGCAATTAACCCTTTCATACTTATTTTCTTAGTTTGAGAATCTCATTCTCTTATCTACAAAATTGCAGCTGTTCTAATTAAAGCTTCTCTAGTTCAGTTTATTAAGGGTCTGTTTGGGACAGCTCTGGCGGCTGGAGAAGCTCTTTTCCAGCCGCCAGAGCAGGTATTGGATCTGTTTGGGACAGCTTCCCAATAAAATCACTTTTTAAAAAACAGCTCTGGGAGCTATTTTTGGGAAGCAGTCCCCCCCCCTGCGTTTCATCAAATCCCCTTTCGCGAAAAATCGCATCTGCCCCATTCGCGATCCCTCTTCCGCTTCTTTCCCGATCCCGATCCCGCGGCTACTCCGCATTCCCGATCGCGATTCGCCTCTCCTTCCGCCTTCTCCCGATCGCAGACGCCGTCGGCTTCTCCCGATCGTTGACGGCGACGCCTTCTCCCGATCGCAACTCGCCGCAGAACTTCCAGCTCGCAGCAGTAGCCGCCGCCTGTAACCGATCGCCTATAACCCATTCGCGATTCCTCTTCCGTCTCTTTCCCGATCGCATAAACCCTAGCTCACAGAGAAGGTTTCTTCCTCCTCTCCGGAGACAACAACGAGGAGTTTCTTCCTCCAGCGTCTACAAGACTTTCTTCCTTCTCTGTGGCCCATTTTCTTCTTCCGGTTAGGTATACCAAATTCCTTCTCTCATACACAATTTCTTTATATGATTTGGGTATGTATATGAATGTGTGTGTGTGTGTGTGATTTTTTTTTTGTTTAGGGTTGTATGTATGTGTGTTTGTGTGTATGTGTGTATGTATGTATGTTTGTTTGTGTGTGTGTGTGTGTGTTTTTTTTTTGGGTTTGGGTATGCATATGAAAAGTGTATGGTTGTATGTGTGTGTGTGTGTGTATTATGTGTGTATGTGTATATGAGTGTGTGTGGTTGTGTTTTTTTTTTTGTCGGGTTTGGGTATGTATAAGAAAAGTGTATGCTTGTATGTGTGTGTTTGTGTATTATGTGTGTTTGTGTGTATGTGTATATGAGTGTGTATGGTTGTGTGTGGTTGTGTGTTTTTTTTTGGGTTTGGGTATGTATAAGAAAAGTGTATGGTTGTATGTGTGTGTGTGTGTATTATGTGTGTGTGTGTATGTGTATATGAGTGTGTGTGGTTGTGTGTTTTTTTTGTCGGGTTTGGGTATGTATAAGAAAAGTGTATGCTTGTATGTGTGTGTTTGTGTATTATGTGTGTTTGTGTGTATGTGTATATGAGTGTGTGTTTTTTTTTTGGGTTTGGGTATGTATAAGAAAAGTGTATGGTTGTATGTGTGTGTGTGTGTATTATGTGTGTGTGTGTGTGTGTATGTGTATATGAGTGTGTGTGTGGTTGTGTGTTTTTTTTTTGGGTTTGGGTATGTATAAGAAAAGTGTATGGTTGTATGTGTGTGTGTGTGTATTATGTGTGTGTGTGTGTATGTGTATATGAGTGTGTGTGGTTGTGTGTTTTTTTTGTCGGGTTTGGGTATGTATAAGAAAAGTGTATGCTTGTATGTGTGTGTTTGTGTATTATGTGTGTATGTGTATATGAGTGTGTATGGTTGTGTGTGGTTGTGTGTTTTTTTTTGGGTTTGGGTATGTATAAGAAAAGTGTATGGTTGTATGTGTGTGTGTGTGTATTATGTGTGTGTGTGTTTATGTGTATATGAGTGTGTGTGTGGTTGTGTGTTTTTTTTTGGGTTTGGGTATGTATAAGAAAAGTGTATGGTTGTATGTGTGTGTGTGTGTATTATGTGTGTGTGTGTATATGAGTGTGTGGTTGTGTGTTTTTTTTTTGTCGGGTTTGGGTATGTATAAGAAAAGTGTATGCTTGTATGTGTGTGTTTGTGTATTATGTGTGTGTGTGTATGTGTATATGAGTGTGTGTGTGGTTGTGTGTTTTTTTTTGGGTTTGGGTATGTATAAGAAAAGTGTATGGTTGTATGTGTGTGTGTGTGTATTATGTGTGTGTGTGTGTGTGTGTGTATATGAGTGTGTGTTTGTGTGTTTTTTTTGTCGGGTTTGGGTATGTATAAGAAAAGTGTATGGTTGTATGTGTGTGTGTGTGTATTATGTCTGTGTGTGTGTATGTGTATGAGTGTGAATGTGTATGTGTGTTGTGTGTTTTTTTTTTGGGTTGTACATGTGTATTATTAGTAGTTCTTATTTTAATTTGATTAGTTTATAGTACAATGGTAAAACCAAAGGAAGGAGGAATCGTAGCGAGTTGGGAGTCATGTGAAGTGACTTTATTTTGTGATCTCTGCATCAAAGAGATTGGTTTGGGGAATCGGCCAACCACCCACTTCAGCAAAGAAGGGTGGAAAAATCTGATTACAGGGTTTAAAGAACGCACGGGGAAAAGCTACGATCGAATGCAAATGAAAAATAAATGGGATCATCTGAAAAAGGATTGGAAGTTATGGAAGGAACTGAAACATGGTGAGACTGGTTTAGGCTGGGATCCAGAGAAGAGAACTATTGTTGCCTCAGAGGAATGGTGGACAGAGAAGATTAAGGTCCGATCAAATTCAAGTTTCATTTCAATAAATGAGTTCATATTTTTCCATATTTTAACTTTGATACATTGATTGCACGGGCATTGGCTGACGATAGATTGCACTTTCCGCATCCCGCACAAGGTATCATAATCAATATGTTTACATTCATTCTAATTGTTTGTATTTCATAATGTTTACCTGCTTAACAAACCAAATAAATGCAGGTAAATATTATTTAGTGCATGCTGGTTACCCGTTAAAAAAGGGTTATCTGAAGCCGTATCCAGAAACAAGATATCACTTGGCTGACTTTGCCCGTGGGAGTCGGCCTGTACAAGGAAGGCAAGAATATTTCAATAAGGCGCATTCATCTCTTCGCAGTGTGATCGAGCGAACGTTTGGAGTGCGGAAAAAGAAGCACATTTTGAGCAAAATGCCACAGTACAATTTCAAGAAACAACGTTGCATTGTGCTAGCGACAATGACCCTACATAACTTCATTCGGAGACATCCGTCTCGCTGGGACCCTGAGTTTAATGCTTGTGATGCTGATGAGTCTTCTTTCGTTCCCTCAGAGGCTGAGGAACCTGCGGCAGATGATGAAATTGAAAGCGATATGCGTGATGCTGATGGAGAAGAACATATGTCTACAGTACGAGATAACATTGCCGAAGAGATATACAGCGCGCGCAGGTAAAAATTCGATCCAACGCTTACTAAAAATTGAAAGGGTTAAAAATATCAAAAGTTTGATTCATATCAATTTATTTTCGAACAGGTGATCGAAATGATTGAAAAAAGGAGTCGCCGGATGTTGCAAGATCTTTTTTTTCTATTTGCTATAACTATGTAAAAGACGCATTTTATCAGTTGTTTCTAAATATTTATGTATTTTCGTTTTTTAAAAAACAGCTTCTAAAAGCTATTTCTCCAAACAGAAAAAAGAGAAAATCGCTCTTCAAAGCGCACTTCTGCACATAACACCCAAACACTCTGCAGCTTTTCAAAACTGCTCCCCAGAAATCTATTTCAAAACAGCTCTATCCGGACAGCAGCTTTTCAATCCGCCAGAGCTGTCCCAAACAGACCCTAACTGTAATTACTATACTTCCAAGTTAACCAAATATATAGGGTTATTTACCGCCACCTCCCCTCTAAGTTTGCGTAATTACAGCTTGCATCCTCTAACTTTTGAAAGTACAAATGCTACTCTTTACTCTTATAAATAACGCAATTATATATAACATGTTACTCTTTACTCTTATAAACTGGGACCAATATTCTCAGTTCATACTATGCTATTTGATTCAGCGTCACTCTATGCTATTTGATTCATACTTATTAGTGTCCATCTCCATGTTTAGGTGGGAAGCGGCGGCGGGCTTGGTGCTGAGGCAACAACAACTCTGATGCAGAAGTTCTGGGATTCTGCCATGTCCATGGGAACTTTTGAAGATGATGACGATAATCACAGGTTTCATATGTTTTTTTAATAGCCAATTTAACATTTCTATATGTTGTGATTGTGCCTTCGACTGACTAAGAGTCTTTTCAGCGATAATTCGATGAATTTTGCATCTGATGGAACAGACACAGTGAGATCCTCTTCCCTTTATGCGATTTCAGCCATCTCTACTTTTGCCTTTAAACTTCAGGATAGGAAAGGAAGGATGCATAGATTTAACTGCGGTACACATTCTCCTCTTCTAGTTTCTACATCTCATCTTAAATTTTCACTTGATTCATCCTGTAATGGATACAATGTGCCTAATATTCAACATGGACTCCCATTCCAGATATTTCAAGCTTGGCAGAACTCATGACTTCCATTCTTCAGAGGGCTGGTGATGACATTGACAGGAATAATCTCCCTTTGATCCTGGTAAGATTCACATTATTTGTCATTTATATTGTTAAAGGCGCGCCTAGAACTCAAGTCTCACTAGGCTCAAAGGTCAACACCTTATAGCCTTGGCACACACCATTTTTGACTGATTTCGTGTTTGTGAAATATAATCAAGCATTGATACTTTGATATTATGCAATTGATAACATTGATCTCATTTGATAAGAGATATAGATGATAGTAATGAATGATTGATAAGTAGAATTAATGAAGAGTCTTATCAAAAATATGAATTGATGTTTACTTAAAATGAGATTTGGTTGCACCTTGCTTTTGTTAGACCTGTGCTTGCTCTTTTCGCTGGGGATCCAAAACCACTTTGCACGTTGATGCATCTTGAGCCTTTAACAATTATGTATGCCATCCCCTTGAATGATGGGAGTGTATTGGCAAGCACTCTCATTAGATGATATAAATGATATATTTTTGTGGTGATTAATTCTTAGTATGAAGATGAAGACCAGGACAAGGTTGTTATTGCATCGGACGATGACCTTCATGCAGCGGTAGACCATGCGAGACAGCTTGGTTGGAAGGTATTGTCAACATCACTCATCATATTTATTTTTCTCATTGACTTGGGCGATATATTCTTTTATTTGCTATGCTAAAAGGATAGAAGGTATCATCAACATCATTTTTTTATTTGCCTAGTTTTCGGGCTGTTGGGAATACACACCAAGTAAATTTAAAATTTTGGTGCATTAGTCCAGCATTTTTTGGTACAAAAGTTTTAGGTGAACAATATTCACGTCATTGTAATTATGAGGGGAGTTCTAGTAAATGACCAGGCACAGAAGTGATAGGTGAACAATATTCATGTCCCTAGACCAAAATCCTCTTCTCGATGTGTGTGTGTATATGTAGACACAAACATATATTATAATATATGTTTATGTGATATATATATATATATATATATATATATATATATAGACACACACATGACTTATAGTGCACGGGGGACTCCCATGCCCCGCGCGCGACAATACTCGCCTCGTGGCGGCGCCCCCACCCCCATCTGGCGGGCTACGTCAGTTTGGAGCTCACGGGGAGGGACACCGCCGGCGGTGGCCCTGCCCGCTCGTCGCCGGACAACCCCCGGACCCGCCGGAGGGCGCCGGGCAAGCCGCCGCCGGAGGGCGCCGGGCAAGCCGCCGCCGGCTCCGGCGACGGCGGCGGGGGTGAGGCCTTGAGGGGGCGGGAGTGCGCGATGGGTATGAATTTTTTTTTCCTTTTTTTATTTAATAATTAATTTAATAATTTATATATTTTTATAATTAATAAAATTATTAAAATGCTTTTAAATACTTTTATAATTAGGCTTCGCTCGCCGGGGGGCGGGCGAAGCCCGCAGCGACACATCGAGAACGATTATGCCCACTATAAAAGAAATACTTGAGCCATGAATTTTAAATTCATTGAAACGATTATGACCATCGGATCTTGATCCAATCTTTATTGGCCATTTATTTTTTATATATTAAAAAAGTGAAAATCTCTAGGTATCCTAAACCTACAGCTAATGAAGGATAGGAAGAGAGAGAGGAGAGAAGGAAGAGAGGGCAACAAATTTATAGAGAGGGAAAGAGAGCGAGGGAAATTTATATAATATAAGGTATTATATATATATAATATAGAGAGGGGCGGTGACAGAGAAGCAAATGGAGAGAGAGGGAGGGAGAGAGTGTCTTGGAAAGAGAGAATGATGGGGAGAGGGAAATTTAATACTTAAGAAAAAGAGAGGTGAGAGGGAGAAAAATTAATTATTGTAATTAAAAACGTAAATTTTTTACAAAATAAAAATTGTAATCGTGATTGATATTTTTTTACGATCATTTTGAGTACTCATATGTATATGTTGCGGGCACGGCCGTCGGTTCAGGCGAAGCCCGCCGTCGTCGGCCGGGTACTGTGGCGCGTAGCCATCGGGCCGGAGGCTCGTGCCTGTCACTCGTATATATATATATGTATATATATATATATATATATATATATATATGTATATATATATATATATGTATATATATATGTATATATATATATGTATATAGATATATATAGATATGTATAGATATGTATACAGACACACAGACACACAGAGACACAGACACACAGAGACACAGACACACAGACACACAGACACACAGACACACAGACACACACACACACAGACACACACACAGACACACACACACACACACACACACACACACACACACACACACACACACACACACACACACACAGAGTGACAGGCACGGCCTCCGGCACTCGTGCCCCGTGCGACAGTACCTAGTCACGGCGACGCGCTTCGCTCGCCCCCGGTGGGCTTCACGTAATCGCGCCTATCTAATATAATCTAATATATATTTATATAATCCAAGCGGGTTGGTTGAAGTGGAGAGGCGCGTCAAGGATCTTATGTGATAGTAAAGTATCACTAAAACTTAAGGGCAAGTTTTGCCGTATTGCAATTAGACCCGCGATGCTCTATGGTTCTGAGTGTTGGGCAGTGAATTGTGTACATGAGCAAAAACTGAGAATTGCGGAGATGAGAATGCTTAGGTGGATGCGTGGACACGCGAGATTGGATAAAATTAAGAATGAAAGTATCAGGATAAGACATTAGTAGCACCAATTGCAGAGAAGATACCTGAAGCTCGTCTAAGATAATTTGGACACGTGCAAAGGAGACCATTAGAGGCACCTATTAGACGTTGTGAGAGTCTAGTCGTTAGGCATGTTAAACGAGGGAGGGGTAGACCAATAAAGACTTGGAATGAAACTGTAAGGAAAAACATGATGTACTTAAGTCATTAGAGAAATTATGATAAAAAATAGGGCACAATGGCAACAAAGGATCCATATAGCCGACCCCACTATAGCGGGATAAAGGCTTGAATGTTGTTGTTGTTGTCGGTCTTTTTGTGCATGAATGCCATGCAATGTAAACATTGAAGGAGTGTAAATGTAATTTCAAAAGTTCGAGGGAAGGTCCCATAAATAACCCATATATATATATATATATATATATATATATATATATATATATATATATATATATATATATATATATATATATATATATATATATATATATATCTTTATTATATAATACAATATGCATATTTGGATCACACTATGAAACTCATCTGCACCGTCCGATCAAAATCCATCAAATACGGGCCGTTGGATTCAACACAAGAGGTCTGCAAATATCGAAATCAAGCTCCATGGCACTGTTCACAATCAAAAATACCCCGATGGCCATTTCCACCTCCCGCCCCCTCACGGGCTCACCCCCGCCGCCGGCGGCGGCCGAGAAGATCGGCCTGCTCACGCAGGCCGTAGCGGGGGGGGGGGATTTTTATTTTTTTTTCATTTTTTTTTAATTATATAATTTATTAAATTTATTTATAATTTAATAAATTATATAATTTATTTATAATTTATTAAATTATATAATTAAATTATATAATTTATTTTTTTCATTTTATTTTAATTATATAATTTAATAATTTTATAAATTATTAAATTCCTATTAAATTTTATAATAAAAATTTTCTATTAATTTTTTATTAAAAGCTGGGCCGCGGGCGAAGCTTGCCGGGGGGCGGGCGAAGCCCGCCGAGGTGTCAAGCGGGAGAAGCCCGCTTGATTGCGGGCGAAGCCCGCAGCGACGCATCGAGAACGGGCGGAGCCCGTTCGAAGATGCGGGGGGCAGGTGAACCCCGCCAGGGGGTCGGGCGGGGGGCGGGCGAACCCCGCCGGAATGCCAAGCGGGCGAAGCCCGCTGTGACGCATCGAGAATGGGCGAAGCCCGTTCGAAGATATATATATATATATATATATATATATATATATATATATATATATATATATATATACTAGCATCTTCGAACGGGCTCCGCCCGTTCTCGATGCGTCGCTGCGGGCTTCGTCCGCAACCAAGCGGGCTTAGCCCGCTTGGCATTCGGGCGGGCTTAGCCCGCTTGGCATTCGGGCGGGCTTAGCCCGCTTGGCATTCGGGCGGGCTTCGCCCGCTTGGCATTCGGGCGGGCTTCGCCCGCGTTCGGGCGGGCTTCGCCCGCGTTCCGGCGGGCTTCGCCCGCGTTCCGGCGGGCTTCGCCCGCGTTCGGGCGGGCTTCGCCCGCGTTCCGGCGGGCTTCGCCCGCGTTCGGGCGGGCTTCGCCCGCGTTCGGGCGGGCTTCGCCCGCGTTCCGGCGGGCTTCGCCCACATTCCGGCAATTTAAAATTTTAATTTTCTGATTTTAAGAATTATTTAATTTTCAAAATTTTAAAATTAATATTTACAATATACAATATTAATTATTTAATTATTTATTAAATAAAAAATTGTAAAAAAAAGGAAATCGGGCCAGGCAATATACAATATTAATTTTCAAAATTTTAAAATTAATATTTACAGTATACAATATTAATTATTTATTAAATAAAAAATAAAAAAAAATTGTAAAAAAAAAAGAAATCGGGCCGGGCAGGGCCGCTGGTTCTGCCCACAGGCGGCGGCGGAGCCGCCGGCGACCTGCCCGGCGCCCACCGGCGGGTTCTCCTTCCTCCGGCGAACCCGCCGGGGTTGTCCGGCGGCGAGCGGGCAGGGCCACCGCCGGCGGTGGCCCTGTCCGTGAGCTCCAGAACTGGGTCTCACGGGCAGGGCCACCGCCGGCGGTGGCCCTGCCCGTTCGCCGCCGGACAACCCCCGACGGGTTCACCGGAGGCAGGCGAACCCGCCGATGGGCGCCGGGCAGGCCGCCGGCGTCTCCGCCGGCGGCAGCAGAGGACGCAGAAGTGCGGAAGGCGGAAGCCGGGGTATCGGGTTTTTTCGGAGATGAACAGTGCCAGCCTTCAGAGGAAATGTTTTTAGCAAAAAATGCGGAACACGCGTGTTTTGAAAATAGATCTACTTTCATGCATTTTTAAGAAAAATGTTTTAACGTAAAAGTTGTACATTGAAGGAGGGTAAATATAATTTCAAAAATTCGAAGGAAGGTTCCATAAATAACCCACACACACATATATAGACATACATATATATATGTATATATATGTATATATATATATACATGTGTGTGTATATATATATATACATGTGTGTGTATATATATATACATGTGTATATATATATATATATACATGTGTGTGTATACATATATATATATATATATACATGTATATATATCTTATTATATAAAGCAATATAGGTATTTGGAGGCACACCATAGATCAAACAAGAGCCATTGGATTTGGAGAGAGCATGAGATGGGGGAGAGAGTTGGAAGAGAGAGAAAGAGAGAGGGGGAAGAAGAGAGAGAGAAAGATGACTTGAAATTAATGTTTTTACGACAAAACGTAATTTGTTTATATAAAATAAAAATTGTAATATTTATTTATATTTTTTTACGGTCATTTTGAGTACTCATATGCATATATTGCGGGCACTGCCCGTCTTGATGCGGGTGCATCCCGCTTTGATGCGGGCTCAGCCCGCAAAGACGCATCGAGCACGGGAGAAGCCCGTTCGGAGGCGGGCGAAGCCCGCCTGGATGCGGCCGAAGGCCGCCCGAGAGCATCGAGCACGGGCGTAGCCCGTGCGAAGATGCTCGTATATATATATATATATGTATATATATATATGTATATATATATATGTATATATATATATGTATATATATATATGTATATATATATATGTATATATATATGTATATATATATATGTATATATATATATGTATATATATATATGTATATATATATATGTATATATATATATGTATATATATATATATATATATATATATATATATATATGAGGTTGCTTGAAAAACACGGAACCCGTGTTTAGCAAAAAACGCGGAACACGCGTCTTTTGAAAATAGATCTACTTTTATGCATTTTTATCAACATAAAAGTTGTAGATCTCGACGAGATCTACAATTTTCTTGTTAAACACTTTTTGATTTGAACTCTTTTAAGCCCCGAAAAAGTCACGCCGAACATATGTACGGACGCCCGGATTCGGCGTGACTTTTTTCGGGGCCCAAATCGGGGGCCTAAACGACCTTAAATCAAAAAATGATCACATGGAAGTTGTAGATCTCGACGTCGAGATCTACAACTTTCATGTTGAACATTTTTCCTAAAAATGCATGAGAGTAGGCGTATTTTCATGAGACGCGTGTAACCTGTTTTTTGCTAAAAACGGATTCCGCGTTTTTACGTTAAATTGTGTGTGTGTGTATATATATTATTTTGGGCCCGCAAATAACCCGGCCGTAACTATTGCGAATTCGCAGTAGTTGCGCTCAGTTTCGCGTCTTTCGAAAATACACCTAAACCATGTTTTTTTAGGAAAAATGTTCAACATGAAAGTTGTAGATCTCGACAATATCTACAATTTTTGTGTTGAGCACTTTTCATAGAAATGTACAGTTTAGACGTATTTATAATTTACGCGTCTTTATAATATTTGATCACAAAATTCATGCAGGGTCTTAAGCTGCATTTAGAATATCCAGGCCACACAACCCGTCAGAGGAAGCACGGTGGGTCCGTAGGGACAGAATATGCTCCCAGGGATGCGTGGGCCTCGGCATACAGCACGGTGGCTGCCGGAGCCGCCGTCGTTGCAGGTCTCGGTTTCATGGCTTACCTCAAGAGATCCGGGACATAGCGGGAACCCCCTTGTAAGCCTTTACCATACAAAAGACAATTTTGCAATGGATATGGAGAAGCAGCAGATTGTTTGCATTATTAGAAGGGGCGACTGCACAATGTCTGCAAATTCTGTATTTTGTGTTTAGAAGCCAGCCATAGTTACAAGAGTATGAGCAAGTTGTTCTCCATTATGTCTAAAAATAAGAGTGTGTGGATTCTGAATCAGAGTGGTGTGAATAAGTTTATTCAGAACATTCAGGAAATCATGACAGTGGAAACTTTGGTTTATTATATGCAAGTTCCCCTCTCATAATGTTTTATTGTTCTCGTTATTGGTATCAAATAAAGTTATATTTTGGCAAGATGTCTTACATTTACGTCCCTTTTGGGGTAGGTTTTTAGGGGTCCCCTGGCCTACATGACAATTTGCGGGGGTTATATTTATAAAAATATCCCTTGTTAGTTTACATTTCATAGCATTCATGCTCAAATATATCGACTAGGAGTGCATTTTTAGGGTTTCTTTTTGTATGTGGATGTTATGAAATGCACTCTTATATTGAAAGTTTTCGTAATTTCATAAGAAAGACGGGCAAATTATAATTTAGTGAATTTAGAGGGAAGGTCTATAAAATTTCTGTATAAATTAAGAGCTTGTTAAATGAAGGTCACTTTTGGCTAGATGTAAGCCACTGATAAATGCAGACTAATAATATGTACTTGCAGACCAAGTGTTTTATATGCAAGCCAAATATTATATATGCAAATCAATATAAACCCAACTATAAAGGCAATTATTACATATATAAACCCAAATCTACATGTTTATACATTCTGAAATTAAACACCGAGATATTCAAAACAAAAAATCATAATATTCAAAACTTACATTCTTGATGTTATCCAATAGCACCTGCATGAAAGTGAGAGAATGAAATTTAGCATTGATTTTGGGTTTTTAGAATATGAAGTAATGAATGTTAAGGACCATCAAATATATTAGAGAAGTAGGCCAGCAGGAAAATGGCGAGCAAAAGGACAATTGTGTATATCAATGATCTGTCAAAACTGCATTAGACATGAGAAATCTTGTTAATAAATTTCAATTTGGTAAATTATTTTTTCATAGCAATGACATTTAAAAACATAACGTGTATATCAATGATCCGTCGAAAAAATAATCTCACTGGATTGTAAATCTCATTCGTCTGCAATGGATTCATGATACCACATCCATATTTAGAATACGGGTGGCATTAGACATGCCTGTCTCATTATCAATCTTATGAAGTGGTCATTCACAAAACCGACAAAAATAAACTTCCGACGTTCCAGAGGCGCGGAATGTAAGGGCAAAAAAGTGAATGACTGAAATCTGAAAAAACGTACAACTCCCACATTATAGCAAAATGATATTACTAATCCCATGTCACACATGCTCATCCATTTATCTAAAGGCGCTGAAGTTGTATTGCAATATAGAGATTGAATTAATAGTTGTAGCCTCGCAATTTCAAATATAGATTTGTATAAACTTTGTCTTCCTTGCAGTTCCATCAACAAGTCATTTTCCACTTGTAGTCAATTGTCCCTCATATCTAAAGCATCACTAATCACACAAAAATCACAATGTCCATCACCTGCCACATATATTGCATCAACTATATGTTTAAAAATAAAGAAGGCATTTCTTTTCGAATACAACTTAAAAATCTGTTTTTGTTAGGACCACATTTTCGTGCAAGCTTTTCTTTGGCAATACAACTTGTTCATTCATAATCACATATTCAAAATGGGATGGATCCCGTTTTGTTGATTTGAAGTCTCCCTTCAATTTATTGTTACTTATCTTTGGCCGGCCTTTCAAATGTAATGGTATTTGAGGTTCCATTGTTTGTCTTGTAGAATAATCCAAAAGCTCTTGCAGTTTTCATCGTAGTTCATTCTTTTGAATGTCAGATGAGCTATTATACTTTTGGATTAGATAATCCACCTATACTTGTTTGTCACATGATGACATGTTTTCTTCTTTAGTTGATGTTGCCTCCATAGGTGATGTATCTATTGTCAAGAGTTTTCAATGCTTATGGATCATCCACAATGGGAATGGTTTGGATTGACTCATGTAGATGAACAACTCATGTGCGCATGACAAACCAAATGTATTCCCTATTATATGTGTGCAATCTGACACTTGACGATAACACCCAGACCTTAAAAATTCCTTCTGCTTTTTAATAATTGTAGGGACATGGCGCAACCAACTCTCCCAAAAGCCCGGACTGTTTGAGGACGACGCTACCACTCCTTTATGGAGCTGGCTACCCTAGGCAGAATCCACGGGGAGGCCAGTTAGGCCCAGGGGATACGCCCTTTTGTTTGACTAGTGTGGGCCATATCACCTCGCGCCGTACCTCCCAACACTGGGGCATTGCTGGACCCCAACAATCCCCCACCAGAAACGACCCAGGGGTTTCGAACCCGTGATCTCCTCTGATACCACTTGTAGGGACATGACGCAACCAACTCTCCCAAAAGCCCGGACTGTTTGAGGACGACGTTACCACTCCTTTATGGAGCTGGCTACCCCAGGCAGGATCCACGGGGCGGCCAGTTAGGCCCAGGGGACACGCCCTTCTATTCGACTAGTGTGGGTCATAACGCCTCACGCCGTACCTACCAACACCGGGGGCATTGCTGGACCCCAACAATAATATTAAGAGCAAGGACAACCACAACATTTGGAGCTAGACTTCCTTATATTCTTCTTAACACATCCTTTGTTGTATTGATTAAGGCAAGAGAAACTCACTCTATCACAACCAAGTAAAATTCTTGGCCTTGCTCGAGCTGTTAACTTATCTACCCTTTGAATAATAACAACAAACCCTAAATCACTGCCAACCTTACAAGCCCATTCAACTAATTCCTCTTTGATTGAAAATTATATATCCGTAGTAAAATGAACACCTACACCTACACATGCAATTTGTGGAGTTTCTTCAACAACCGACTTATCTGTTGTGCTCATTTGCATAAAACTAGAAGGGCACACATGCTAAACACCAATTCATTTATCCTAAAACTCTAATACAACAACAATCTACGACAACAAAAGCAAAATTACCGCGATATATCTGAATTGTGCCCCTAGCAAGAGAAATGTTGGAATGGGGATGATAATGTTGAGCAGTCAAGCACACATGTTTAGTCGAGAAAGTACTATTAGCACGACACCATTTCAGTCGAGATTGCCGGAGTCCTCCTGGATCAAGAGGAAACCTTGACATTAGATACAAAGGTTTGAAATGAAATGCCGACAGGTAGATGCAAAACCATGGTGGAATGGAGAGCACAAGAAATCACAATGTCTGGAAATACCACATTGTCAGAGTCCACCTAGAAGGCCAGCCAACCAATAGGCGAAAATGAAAAGCAGAGGTAGCCATGGCAAAACCCTAGAAGTAAGAAACCACAATGTCGGGAAATACCTAGATTAGACGAGGACTCGACGATGATTGGAGATGCCGACGGGTAGAGGCCGAGCGGAGGTTCCGACGACGATTGAGGGAGGCGGCGATGGGCAGAGATGGCTGATCTTCGTCGAGTTCACAACCATCAGTCGAGCGAGTTCTCCGGCCTACGAGATGTAGGAGGATCGAATTTTAAGGCCTGCAGGTTGCAAATAGGAATCGCCCGACTACTTTCGATAAACTTGGCATGCGTTTAGCCATACTAGGCCTGCGGCTAACAATGCTCTAAATTAATTAGGCCCATTACCAAGACATCCCCTCTAAGTTTACTGGATTACTGGTTGCACCCGTCTTTTGTAATTACAAAAACGTCTAATAAAATTTACATTTCATAACATTAACCTCCCATGAAATTTGCATTTCATAATATTCATGTACAAAATTTACTTCGAGGGGCTTTTTTTTGCGTGGATGTTAATAAATGTAAACTTCAAGGAAGTTTTTGTAATTTTAAAAATAAGAGGGGTGTAACTTGTAATTATGGCAATTATGTTAACAAAGTCAAAGATAGATTTTGGAACATTCTTTTTTCAAAGTTCCTCTTCATGAACATTTCTTGCACCTGGCATGAGAAAGACAACCTCCTTGCTCTAATTCTCATAATACAGGTGGGAGAAAATAAAATTTCACCTGCTAACTCTATTTTCTTCTTCATAAGCATCAAGATCAGAAGACAATAAATAAAGGAGGAAGAAGGTAAATGTATGTATATGTACTTCAGGTAATGATCCTCTTATCGGCTACCGCTACAATTTAACTTATTCATATCATTAGAGGACCAAAGTAAGAACATCAAGTGCAAATCATTAAATGATAGAGTACAAAAAAGATTGTAAGATAAAAAGGATCATTACATCATAAAGAACCGGAACTCATGAGGACAATATGAGTCTCTGCACCTCGCCCTGTGAGTATCCTGGAAGTCGAGCACTTCTGTGGAAACATAAATCCATAAATGGTACTTCTCCCGACGAGAAGAACATGGTGACAACTGACTACTAGTGGCTGGGACGGCCTATTCCTTGACATGCTTAGTTTTATTTTCTAATTAGTCAAAGGTTTATGTGGATTCTTTCATTTCCTTGCTTACTTATCTCGGAGAATTAATTTGGATTCATGTCAGGACGATCGACCATGAAAGCTATACATCTCTTGAGGAGACTCATCGACAACTATCAAGAAAGAAAACAAGATTTATGTATGATGTTTAGCGATCTTAAGAGTGCTTATGATAGAGTTCCAAGAGATATCTTATGGAGAGTCTTAGAAAAGAAAGGGGTAAATGTATCATATATTGACATAATCAAAGATATGTATACAAATTCAATGATAAGGCCGAGGACATCCAGAGGATTAACATATGAATTCCATATCACTGTTAGCTTATGTCAAGGTTGAGCTTTAAGACCTTATCTATTTGCCCTTATCTTAGATGAGCTCATCAGACATACCCGACAAACAATACCTTTGTGGTTATTGTTTGCGGATGATATCCTTTTGGTCGATGCGGTAATAGAAGAAACTTAATTCTTGGCAAACACTTTAGAAAAAGAAGGGTTTTTGGTTGAGCAGGGCAAAGACAGAGTATTTGGAGCTTAAATTTAATAGTGCAAGATGAACGAATGACTTCGTAATTAAGTTTGGTGGTCAATATATTTCTCGCAGTGTGTGCTTTAAATATCTTGGATTGATTGTTCAAAAAGATGGGGGTGTTGATAAAGATGTGATATATAGAATCCAAACAGGTTGGTTAATGTGGAGAGGCAAGTTAGGGATCTTATGCGATCGTAAAGTACCATTAAAACATAAAGTTTTACTATACTGCAATTAGATCAGCGATGCTTCATGGTTCTGAGTATTAGGCAGTGAAATGTGTACCTAAGCAAAAAATAGGAGTTGTGAAGATGAATATGCTTATGTGGATGTGTTGACACACGAGACTGGATAAAATTATGAATGAGTGTATCATGGATACGATAGGAGTGTCCCCAATTGCAGAGAAGATACAGGAAGCTCAACTAAGATGGTTTGGACATATACGAAGGAGACCATTAGAGGCACATGTTAGGCATTGTGAGAGTTTAGTCACTAGCCATGATAAATGGGGGAGGGGTAAACTAATAAAGACTTGGAATGAAACTATAAGGAAAGACATGATGTAATTAGGCATTAATGAGATTAAGCCTAAAGATAAGACACAATGGCAACAAAGGATCCATATGGCCGACCCCACTATAGTGGGATGGAGGTTTAAGTATTGTTGTTGTATAATCATAGGTTTGTGTTTCCATATGTATGTTTTTTTTTCATGTATAGTTTTTTGTGTTTGTATTCATGTAATTAATTAACCCTTATAGAAGCTCCCTCAATTTATAAGAATTCTGGATTGCGAATAACTGAAATTTCAATCTTCCCCGCCAACTTAATGGGGAAAAATGGTGTGTAAGTAGGGTTGACCAAAGTCAACCCCACTAATGCCATGACCACCCGATTGCGCACACGATGCCACAATGTGTGACCGCACCACAACATGCCACTGCGTGATCGGTCTCCCCGCCGTCCAACCGCACTCAGCCACGCGACCTATCGCCCGACTGAACTCTGTCGCACAGCTTGCCGCCCGATCGCATGCCATCGCGCGACTGCGAGGCACCGCGATAGGACGAACGACCGCACGCCATCACACAGTCACGAGGCCGTGCAACCACTTGTTCGCAGGGCCGCGTAGCCCCTGCCGCGCGACCCACCACCAGGCTGGCCGCCGTCGCATGTTCGCCAGGCTGCGTGACCACTTGTCCCTGTGATTGCCAAGTTGCGCGAAAGCGCACGGTCGCTCGGGCCACATGCACAGTCGCGAGGCCGCACGACTCATTAGCGGTGCGACCACACAACTCATTGATTGTGCGGCAACACGCCCACACACACCATGCACGAGGTTGGATGCCTGGCTGGCCCACGCTGCCACGTGCCCAGCCGCCCCCTCGACCAGCCATCCCACCTGCTCTCTTGTGGTGCACGACCGACTACATACCCAGCCCTCAACCAGCCTACCACCTGTCGGCAGGGCCCTGCCCCTGTCGGCCCGTTGGCCGCCACCTAACTTCCGCCGTCCAACCACTTCGGCCGCATAAACCCCCCATCATTTGCGGAACCTCCCATTATGGGGGTGCACGTAACTAAATCCCCATAATGAGAGTGCGCATAGCCAATTTCATAAATATGTGCAAAATAAAATATAAGATGGCGGGGTACATATAGTAGAAATTTACATTACAGTATGCGTATAACGGAAATGTGCATAATGGTCTGCGTACAACCATTATATGATTATGGTGTGCACATAACCATATCAATCATGAGTGTGTGCATAACCATATCCATCATGAGTGTGCACATAGTAGAAAAGTCCATCATGAGTGTTCATATAGCCATAAAACTACTCATAATGGGTGTGCGCATAGACGCATAGTACATAAATTGGTCACGGTGTGCGAATAACCAAACATCCTAACAACTTAATTACAGAAATTCCACCCTCAAAACCTTTAAAAGGGGCCCTATAAGCCTCCTTTCATTCCACCTTGCTTCCTACACACGAGAGAACTCCCGAAGAATCCTTCGAAGATCTCCCTGAGCGTTTGAAGGAATCCTCAAAGCTCTTCGAAGATCTCTCAGAAGCCTTCAAAGATCCCTTGGAGATTTCACCATGCATATTGCACTGTGAACATTGCACCACACACGTTGCATTGTGCACATTTCTCCCGACATATTGCAACGAGCACATTGCTCCAAACACCCCCCCGCTCGTAAACAGAGGCAAGTCGCAGACTCCAGATCGTGTCGAGCGCACTGATCCCGCTTCTGAGCATAAGTCGTAGATTCCAGATCGTGCCGAGTGCACTGCTCCCACTTCCGAGCACCATTCATTGACTCCATATTGTACCGAGTGCACTAATCCTGCAATCGACGACTCTAGAGTGCAACAAGCACATCACTTCTGACTTCTGCAATTTAGAAAGTACTTAGTTTTATGAGCGGTGGTCTGTCACCCTCAAAGCTTCTTCTCCATCTCTCTTTATTTTTGTAACGAGTGGCGGCCTATCGCACTCGATGTTGAAGCCGATAAAATCCCTACTGCAAAATTCGGATCAATGCAGGCTAAGGTTACCGGTCCAGTAGTCGGGCTCGATGACTTAGCAGACTGAAACAAAGAAACAGAAGGAAAAACTAAAAGGACCCCGGGTGTTGCGGTAGGGAGGTACCACCACGTACCTGGATGCTTAGAAAAAGATTCCCCTCCACAACCAAAGATGGCCGAGCAGGTACAAAGTTGATGACTACCAGAGGATGACGACCAAGGGGATGATCACTGTGGAACGGTTAAAAGTCCAAAAAAGGTCAAGTTGAGATCTTTTGAGAGATTCTGAGGTCCACATCCTTTACCACTAAGGTCCTATTTATTAGCACACCAAGGGGGGGGGGGGGGGGGGGGGGGGGTCTTAGTTATAGCCCAATCCCCACTTGGCGATTAGGCGACTTCCGAGGGAACTTGCTTGGCTTGGGCGACTATCTGAACTAATCGCCTACCAGACGAGTATGGGAGGGGATCTCATCATTCTCGCCCAGGCCTTCGTCTGTCTTGAATGTTGACTCTGACTTTTGCCTTGACCTATTAACTTTAACCTCTTGCTGACCTGGCTTTGAGTGGACCTCCCTCGACGAATATGAGTTGTACACTCGAGTTCTCTGCAAATCTTTATAACAACACAAAAAATAATGGAAATTTTGTCGGCACAGACCCGACCCCATGGTTTTTCCCCTTTTCAGGGTTTTCTACAAAAAATTCTCTTGTCAATCGTTAGTTCTTTTATTGATTGTTTGCACGCTCGACCACACATGAATTAGAATAGTCTAATTTTCAACTGGTTCAAGTGCATCTTGAGTTGGCCCACAACAAACCCTATTATTCTTATCATTTTCTACAACTGATTTTCTTTTATTATAATTAAATGATTTTACTTGAATTACTTTCAATTATGGGCAATGTTAAGGGTAAATTAATATTTTATGTATTCATTACGTGCTATTGACTCACATTCATATGAAAATATTTATCACATGTCCTTGACTCGAACACTCATTTTGCAATATTGATTTTGTGTCCTTGACTCGCACAATTATATTTCTTTTCATGTTCATGTCGGGAAGTTATATGCCCCTTAGGGTCCATGTACACAGACTCACACCACCTCTGGGTAAATCCCTTAGGACTCCTACCGACATCTCATCAAGGTCCTAAAAATACCCTAACATGAATAGAACCAATTTGTATCGTAACTAACCATCGCCCCCTTGACTTTACTATATGCATCCCAAATGATCGATTTGAGTCTAAGGGTTGTAACCACCAAATATTTTATCCAAATGACATACGATTAATTACAGGTGGCCTGAATACTCAGTTATGAAGAAGTTTTAAAGTTTCACAATTTTTTAAATTAAATTGATCATAATTGAATTTTCCTAAAATATAAGTCACAAGTGGATTTGAACATGAAGTATCACTTTCAAGGGCCCAAACATTACCAAATAATTTCCACAAGATCATAATGATAAATAAGAGGTCCATATCATTCCAATAATATTTGATATTTAATTTATAATTACAAAAATCTGATCTACTATGTCATGTTACTCATGAAGTACTATAACTATTCATCAAATAATTACAGAAAAATTACAGGAGATTACAAATAATAAATAATTTTTTATTCCAGAAATGTATAATTTTATAACTCAATTTGACCACAATTATCTCAATAATATAGAATGAGCAAAATGATAATTATAACTGCAACTCTAAAATTCTGACTTTCAAAAATTTCAATTAATTTATCTAGTATGTGTCATTATAAATCATTGTTATTGACAAGATTTCATAATTTTTGCAACTATTCTAGTCACCCTAATTTCATTAATACACATGCGTAATAAAAATACTAATTAATTCATTTGCCAAACAAATCAACTTCAAATGTTGTAAAACTTCATTAGGAGGTGTACATTCACTAAATAAGTGCATGTATAAAATTTTACTAGATTTGACCAAGCTAATCTTGCTAAATTCACAAGGTACACCTTTTGGCTAAATGCACACCACATATCACAAGTCATAGCCCCATGCATTGGAATTAAACCCATATGTAGATCTCCCAATGACTTGAAAATTTTACAAAGACTTTATATTTCCCTATTGATACTCCCACCAAAATTTGGGGTCCATATAATTATGTTTCACCAAAATATTTCACTTTTATGAAAAATAATATTTTACCTAAAACTATAGGAAACCTTTGTCCAAAAATTTCCATTTTTGGACTTTAGGTGTAGCTTGGGTATATACTTGCATGTCCCAAATTTCATCCCCCCAAAATTAACCATTTAAAAGTTATTCAAGAAATATGAGCTACCCCTCCTAGGGACCAGTCCCACTAAAACTGCCCTACAGGGAGCTATAGAGCTCCAAATGGGGTGATTCAAGTTTCTAATTAAAGTTAAGACAACAGGCTACAATTGTCATGTTTTGATTTTTCATGAATCTGCCTCTAAGTGGACTATTTTAAAGCTTGAAAAACTATGTTCATTCAAATAAATTTAATATAAAACATACTATACAAAAATTAATCTTCCTATACAGGTTCATCCAAGGGCATCCCATCATCTTCTACCTCTAGCAGACAGTCCAGATTGCTCCGACCTAGAGCTTCTTCCAACCCAATTTTCTGTCTACCTCTCCTCCTCCCCGGCCAGCCACCACCACCACCACCTCCGTTGAGGTGGCGGGTAGCAGTTGGTGGTGGTTTCGCTGCCGGAGGTGTTTTCCGGCGAACCCGTCATCGAATTTTTTATGGAAATTCTCCAAATTTATCACTTGTATCAAGCTCTATTGAACCTGATTTATCAACCTAGGAATCTTGGATTCTAACACATGGGGAGAGGTGGAGAAACGAGCCTGATTCCGGGCTTGGAGGCGTCTACTCCAGTGGGTGGCCATGGTGGCGGCGGTTTCCGGCGAGCTTGCTCTATTCCTCTATCCTCCACCAAATGCTTCGATCCAACATACTATTTTGACTCCTTGAGAGCTTCTGAAGGTGATGAAAGGGTCAAATGGGGCTGGAGAGGGGTATTTATAGAGTTTCCATGAAAGGGGGTGGTATGCCATAGCCATTAATGGCCCTCTTTGATGGTGGCCAACTGTAATTGATGAGATTCTCCTCCCAAGCATTAGGGGAGAAGAACGGTGGGCTTTGAGAAGAGGAAGGGTGTGCCCCATGACCTCCCTCCATAAATTTCCTTCTCTTTCCTTCATAAATTAGAAATTCCTCCATTAATCATCCATTAAATATAATTAAATCCCAATAATTAGAATAATTAAATTAATAAACAAAATGAGTTGTAGGATGAGCCTTGGTTCAAGGCCTTAGCCCATAAGAAATGGGTTGAGTCTTTATTCCTCTCATTTAGGCTCCACTTTGACCATGATTGACTTGGAGTGTTGACTTGGTCAACCAATGAGTTTACTGGTCCCATGGGGTAATCTTGAGTCCTATGACACCTCCTTGTATTGGTTGGGTCAAGGTGGGATCCCATTTGAGCCAATTTGTCCAAAAAGTGTAGGTTTGACCAAAATTGGGCTAGATTTGACTTTATTCAAATTGGAGAAATTAGCACCCTCATGATGAGGCTTTTGGGTCCACTTGACCCCTAATGATATTATAAGGCTGGGAGTGAGGTCAATTTGACCATAAGAAGTCTAACCGAGGCAAATCGGGTTGAGTTGACCTATGTTGAGTGTATAATCCATATTCGTCGAGGAGGGGCCCCACCAGAGTCAGGTCACCAGAAGTCAAAGTCAACAAGTCAAGACAGAGGTCAGAGTCAACACACCAAGCAGTAGAGGGCCTAGGCGAGTATGGTGAGCTTCCCTCGCATACTCGCCAGGTAGGCGACTAGGAGAGCTACTTGCCCCGTCGTGCGAGCTCCTCCAGGAAGTCGCCTGGTCGCCGAGTGGTGGGGTATAAATAGACCCGCCCTCCCCCATGATTTCCCTATAAATAGGACCCCAGGGGTATGAGGAGAGAAATTTGAAATCCCCTGCAAGGATCTCGCGAGTTTTACTTCTTGGACCCCAGCTGAGCCATTGGATTCCTTTTCCTTAGAGACCAGGTCGCGACCTCGCGACTTTGTTATCAACTAGTCTCCCTCGTACCTAGAGTTAGAACCCGCCAACCCATTAGTTCATCTCAGAACCCAGGTGTTGAGATGAAGGGTGGTGGGGTACATGAACACAAAAGGGAGAAGTCTGCAGGCGGTGTGAGATTAACCCCAACCACAGGACCGCGGGGATATTCCGCCATAAGGGGGCCCACCGGGGTCAACCACCAGACCTGGAACGCGATGGGGAAGATAAATACGCGGTCCCACACACACGTGTTTTGTTGGCTAATATAATCTCAGCACACTCCCGCAACAGGACAACTCGCTCTGATACCAAGTTAGAACCCGCCAACCCATTAGTTCATCTCAAAACCCATGTTTTGAGATGAAGGGTTGCGAGATACATGAACACAAAGGGGAGAAGTTTGCAGGCGGTGTGGGATTAACCCCAACCACAGGACCGCAGGGATATTCCGCCACAAGGGGGCCCACCGGGGTCAATTATTTGATCCCTAGTTTGATTTGGGCTAGGTTCACTAACTTAGGATCATGTGACCCACAATGTATAGCCAGAGTCATAGTTGTGTCCTAAAGTCTAGGCCAAGTCCTTAGAGTCAACATCACATGGACCAGCTATCAACAAGAATGCCAGACTCAAGACTTAGAAGATTTCAAGAATCTGTAAAGTGAGTTCGACGTTCGTCAAACTCAGGTCGAGGATAGTCATGCTCAACTCGACGATCTCAGAGTAAATTCTCTGAGCTGAGCTCAACGAACTTGGTACTCAGGTCGACGAAAACTTAGACACTACAACAACACTTCAAGTTCAGAAAACATCAAGATATTCTAAGTCCTTAGTATCAGACTTTGGTCGACGAACTTAGTTCTCAGCTCGACAAACTCTATTATTTGGTCGACGAATCTTTGGACTACTACAACATTCTGTCAAGACTATGTTCTCTACTCTCAGGTCGACGAACTCAGTTCTCTGCCCGACGAATTCTGGAATTATCTACTTCAACAACTTAGAACCAGAAGACTTGTGTCGACACTCAAAGTATATGTCAACACCAACTGAGTCGACACTAGAAGAACTTGTGTCGACAAACAGATCATCAGTCGACACTTTGGAAAGGTTGTGTCGACACTACTCAGAAGACTTGTGTCGACATACAGGATATCAGTCGATACCACCTATGTCGACACCAGGAGTAATTGTGTCGACACACAGAATATTTGACAACTCCAGAAACTCAACTCAACGAACTTCAGACGCAGAAAGGGCAAAGTTCTGAAGCATGCAGTTCTGTTATCAGCTCGACGATCTTGGAACTCAGCTTGACGAACAGAAGTTAATGCAGTTCGACGAACACAACAACTCTGATCGACGAACACAACAACTCTGAACGACGAACATAACAACTCAGCTCGACGATTTCTGCCATCTGCTCGACGATTCCAGACTAAGTCATTTCCAGCCCTGTCCCCATTATTACTGCAATAATTCCTTGGTAATCAATGCTCTAACATTCTCTGAATATAACCGTTAGAGGAGCATTGATTAGGGTATTCTCCAGGATTATTGCCTGTCATTTTTCCACGGGATAGTTGGGGAAATTATTCAATGCTGCTTATTCTCTAGGCCGTCAGCATTGAATGAAGAAGGAATTCAAAATTCAAAAGACCATTTTCCCCAGAAAATATATAAAAAGATTTTTCTCTTTTCTCTTATACAGTACACACAACAGACAAATAAAAAAGAGTTAGAAACATATACAGAGAGAAGATTACTGAATCAGACAAGAAAAACTCAACCCGTCTGCTCTCAGTCTTACACAAGATTTTTGATACTGAAGAAGAAAAATAATCATTCAAATATCAAGAGTCTTCATTCTTCAAACTCTCCAGGACACTTCACAGGACAACAAATCTTCTATCTGTCAAAGAAGTTCCTGAAGATCTCTCTGATCAAGGCTGAAAGCTTGAAGGCCTATCATCATATGCAAAGCTCCAGTTCTCCTGAACTATTCTACATCTCAGGGGAGCTTTGACAACATCACTGAATCCACATAGTCTTCTCATTATGATTGAGAAAAGAAGACTTTCATCACTTTCTCATCCCCACCTCTGTAAAGGGTTGTCATCTCCCTTCAAAAGTAATTCCTGGTTACAAGTCACCTGATCAAAAGACTTGAGGATTTAGTTTTTGAGCACCTGATCAAAAGCTCATTGGTGTCAGGCACCTGATCAAAAACCTGAGTGGATTCCTACCAGGGTGGTAGAAGAGTGGATGTACCCAGGCTGGGGAACCACTATAAAATTTCTTATGTCGTCTGGTTGCCCCTTTTCTTTTTGTTCTTACTGTGCTTGTGTTTTTAAGACTGCTGTGTGTTTATTTACTTTAGTTTAACTCTGTACATTTTATTTACAACAAAAGCTGTAATAGTTTTCTAAGGACCTACAAATACTTAATTCACACCCCCTCTAGAGTATATTAGATCTAACACATCACTTTCAATTAGTATTAGAGGAGGTTCCTTTGGTTGTACAAGCTAAACCTTGAACCAAAGATCCTTTGTTAGATCTAAACATTATTTCATTTTCATTTAGATTATAAACACAGCCATGACACAGAACAAGGATTATGCAAGCACCAGACCTCCAGTTTGCAACCTTAATAGGTTTGCCATCTGGAAGGCAAGAATCAAGTTGTACATGAACTCTATTGATGAAGACATCTATAATTCTATTTTGACAGGTCCCCCACAGGCATCTACATCTACAGCATCTTCCAGCAATAATGCAGTCCCACCACCTGAGTGGACTGAAGCCTAGAAGAAAGCCAAGATTTCTGATGCCAAATCCATGAACATATTGGCTCAGACTATGTCAGATGACATCTTTCAGAAGGTGGCTGAGTGCACCTCTGCAAAACCAATCTGGGATTCACTCAATCAAATGGTTGCTGGATCAACAGATGAGAGGAAAGATAGAAGATCAAACCTCATCACACAATATGAAAACTTCAAGAAGGATGAGGCAGAAACAGTTGAAGTGATGTATAACAGGCTTAGCTCCATCATCAGTGAGATAAGGACCTTAGACAAAGAAATCACCTTGACTGAAGTGAATGACAAGATCCTAATATGCTTCCCAAGCTCATGGGACACCAGGATCTGGCCAATCAAAGAGGCCAGAAGCTTGAATGAGATTTCAACTAAATCTCTCCTGGGAAATCTCAAATCTTATGAGCAGCTAATCAAGTCGAGAGAAGCAGTGGAACACAGGACTCCTCCTCCGACAAGGAAAGAATAATCCATTGCATTCAAGGCTGCTGAAGAAACTGAAGCCCCAATAGTCAATGAAGAGATAATGAGTCTCTTTTCCAAGAGATTCTTCAAACTGGCAAGGAAAGATTTCAGAAGGAAGTCATTCAGAAATGACAGCCAGCCAAGGTATGACAAAACCCCCACTAAAGAGGTAGTGTGTTATGGGTGCAGGAAACCCAGACATTTCATGTCTGAATGTTCTGAAAATCAAAAGAAGGAAAGAAGAAAAGAAGAAAAGAGAAGGAATTAAGAAGCAAACATTACAACAAGCCCACTTCCAGTAAGCACAAAAAGAAGGACAAAGGATTTGTGGCTGAAACATGGAGTGACACAGAAGATGAATCCACTTATTCCAGCTCCAGTGAAGAAGAAGAGGAGGCCAAGACAAAGGAGGTTTGCCTCATGGCAATTAATGCAAACAGTAGCAAATCAGATACAGATGAATCTAATAATGAAGAAAACCTGTCAGCTGAAGATCAGGTAATAGCATCTTATGATTTTGAATCTGATGAATTTAAATTTGAATTTAAAAATCTATGCTTAGATTTGATAAGCTCTGAGAAGCAAATCAAACTTCTCAGAGATAAATTGAATGATCTAGATAAACTCACTTCTGAAAATGCAAATCTATCTAGTGAACTGAAATCTGCAAATGAACAAATTACTTTTCTGAAATCAGAACTTAGCAAAGCTAAGATATTAGAGGAATCATTAAATGGCAGAAGTTTGAAATTGCTAGATATAACCAGCACAGTAAATGTTAGAACAAATAACTGCAGATTAGGATTAGGAGCCACATCTAGTGAACCAACCCTAATCCAAAGGAATCATCTATCAAAACCTGTAAATTTTATCTTTGATAAAGGAAAGAAAAACACTGAACAAGTAAATAAGGTTAATAAAATTTTAGAACAAATTGAAGCTAAGGACAAAATTAAAAACCAGAAGAATGATAAAAATAACAATGTTCAGCAGTTATCGTCGAACCCAGATCGACGATATAGGAACAGATCATCGAACTCAGAACGACGATCTCTGAACGCAAACTTCAATAATAATCATTCGTCTAACTACGATCGACGAACTTTGTATGGTTCGTTGAGTAGAGGTTGACGAACGTGGGGCACATAAAATGAATATGTTCATTCTCTGGGCAGAGATCGACAATCTCAACCCAATTCGTCGAACTCTGGTCGATGAACTTATAGAAATTCGTCGAACCCAGAAAGACTTAATCAAAATTTTAACTCTAACTGCAACTTAAACATTTCTAGAAAAGCCTTTAATCCTCTAGCTGATTGGGTTATACCACCTAGAATATATCACCCTCTAGGATATAAATCCCAACCAGAATTTTCAGTTATTTCTAGCTTTTCATATCAACAAAACAAAGGACCCAAGGTAACCTGGGTGAGGAATATTTAACTGTTTTTATTGCAGGAGAAGAGATGTCCAGGGATGAATCAGTCATGGTACCTTAATAGTGGATGCTCCAAACACATGACAGGTAGCAAGGACAATCTCACCAATTACAAGTCCAAGCTAGGGCCAAAGGTGATCTTTGGTGATTCAAAAAGTGTCCAGTCTGAAGGATATGGAGCAGTAAAGATTGAACAGTTATATTCAAGAAAGTAACATATGTAAGAGGACTCAAACATAACCTCATCTCAATAAGTCAACTTTGTGATGAAGGTTATCAGGTAACTTTTTTACTCCAGCTCTTGTATTATTTCATCTAAAGGAAACAAACCTGCTTTAATTTGAAATAGACAAGGCAACATATACTTAGTTGATTTTTTATCTGCCACTTCTGATATCTATTTACTTAATTTAACTAGCAACCAGAATGATTTATGCCATAAAAGACTAGGTCATATAAATCTGAAAAATATTGCTAGACTATCTAAAGACAACCTTATTAGAGGTTTACCTCCTGGTCCCTACAAGAAGGAAGGATTTTGCAGGGCTTGTCAATTAGGAAAGCAAACTAAATCTAGTTTCAAATCCATTAATAAAAGTGATTCACCTAGGATTTTGTATTTGCTACACATGGATCTTTTTGGACCCATAGCTGTACAAAGCCTAGGAGGGACATCTTACACTTTGGTTATCGTGGATGACTTCTCTAGGTTCACTTGGGTATTCTTTCTGAGATCTAAGTCAGATACCTTCAAGATTCTTATAGATTTTCTCAGGACCATACAGATTGAGTTCTCTACTCATGTTGCATTGATCAGAAGTGATCATGGCATAGAGTTTGAGTCTCTTCTTATGCCTGAGTTCTGTGTGAAGGAAAGTATCAGGCATTGCTTCTCAGCTCCTAGAACTCCTCAACAAAATGAGGTAGTATAAAGAAAAAATAGGACACTCATTGAAGCTGCATGTACATTACTTGCTGATGCATACATGCCACTAACCTTTTGGGTAGAGGCTGTACACACTGCAAACTATGTCCTAAACAGAAGCTTAATTCACAAACTAAAGAACATGACTCCTTATGAATTGCTTAAAGGGAAGAAACCTAAAATAAACTATTTTAAAGTTTTTGGTTGTACCTGTTATATATATAATAACAATAAGAAATACATTAGAAAGGTTGAGGCTAAGGCTGAAGTGAGAATTTTTCTAGGATATTCCCAAGTAAGCAAAGTCTATAGGGTCTTCAATAAATCATCACTGAAAATTGAGGAATCAATTCATGTAAGCTTTGATGAGACTAATATGTATTGCAATGAGAAAGAAGTTTCTACCAGTAACTCTTTGTAGGTACCTCACTTGTGTGAGAAGTTGGATGACCTAAACCTTACCCAAGAGGTTCCAACTCATCCCTCTCCACAAGTCAATGAAGATAGTGAAAAAGAAAGCATTGAAGGGATTGACTCTCCTCCAACAGCCAACATAATTCCACAAGAGGAATTAGTTTCAAATGTTGTTGCACAACCAACTCCACCCACTGATCTTGTCACACTTAGGGATCACCCCAGATCTCAAGTGATTGGAGACATATCAGCAGGTGTACATACAAGACATCAACTCAATCATGATGTGATGCATGCCTGTTTTCTCTCTCAGATTGAACCTCAATCCATTCATGATACAAAACAAGATACCCACTGGATCATTGCAATGTAGGAGGAATTAAATCAGTTTGAGAGATGTAGAGTTTGGGATTTGGTTCCAAGACCACAAAACTACCCAGTTATTGGAACCAAATGGGTATACAGAAATAAGCTTGATGCCCAAGGAGTTATTGTGAGAAACAAGGCTAGGCTTGTTGCTCAAGGCTATAGGCAAGAGGAAGGAATAGATTATGATCAAACCTTTGCTCCTGTTGCAAGGTTAGAAGCTATAAGAATATTCCTAGCATATGCTGTAACGCCCCGAAACTCAAAGGAGCAAAGGGGGACGTTTTGGGCCAGTTTTGGTTTCTGGCTGAAGGCACACGGCCTGGGACACGGGCGTGTCCCAGGGCGTGTCAAGCGTGTGTCGACACTTAGCCGCGAAGTCGTCGAGTTATTCTCGACGATTCGTCGAGAATGGGCACACGACCTGCGACACGGGCGTGTCGCAGGGCGTGTCGACCCGTGTCGACACTTAGCCGTGAAATCGTCGAGTTATTCTCGACGATTCGTCGAGAATGGGCACACGGCCTGCGACACGGGCGTGTCGCAGGGCGTGTCGACCCGTGTCGACGATCGTCAAGGTGAAATCGTCGAGATTCACTCGACGATCGTCGAGACAAGGCACACGGCCTAGGACACGGGCGTGTCCAAGGCCGTGTCATCCAGTCGTCGTTCTCCCCTCGACGAAATGTCCAGTGTACACGGCCTGGGGGCCCAGGCGTGTCAAGGTGACACGGGCAAGGACACGGGCGTGTCCTAGAACCCGTGCAGTGCTCGGGTTGAAAACGGGGGAAAATAATGGGGTACACGGCCGGCTACACGGCCGTGTCAGCTGGAACACGGGCGTGTCAGCTCGAACACGGGCGTGTTCGATACCCGTGTGCGGGTTCAGAAGATTCGATTTTGACGGCGAATGCGGCACACGGCCCTGGACACGGGCGTGTGCCAGGCCGTGTTCGGTCCAGATTGGGCATTTCAGCCCCGAATCAAAGCCGCTCGTTTTCTTAGGTTGAGATCCGACGGCTGGGGATGGTTCCTGGGAGGATATACTCGGGTTTGACTTAGAAAAATCCACACTTTTCATCACTTATCCTCTCTCCAAACCCTTGGAGAAAGAAGAGCTAAGGCAAGAGGAAGAGAAGCTAGATCCGCCATTGGAGGAGCTTCGGAGCTCCGAATCGCAAGCCGACTCCGGATCCACGGAGGCAACGCAAGTGCGGTGATTTCTATCCGTTTACATTTCGATGGCGCCAAAGAGGAATCCAAGGGTAACGATCCTCACTTGTGAGCATGATAGCTCTCTTTCTTAGCATAGGAAGCCCTCTCTCGCGAGTTTGTGAAGAGTTGGAGGCGTTCCTTCGGGTAGATATGTAAAGTCCCCGTTGTTTAGCGTCCGTATGCGAGAACGGACATAGGCATTTTGGTTGAAGCCTACCCGGACATGTTAGTCCGGATCGGTGATGTTGCATTGCATAAGGCCGGAGAAGACTCCGTGCTATTTGGTGATTTCGGGTTTTCTACGCGGTAGATTGCAACAGGGAGCCTTGGGGACTAACCCAAAGGTGCACCCGGAAAACTGGGCGGACACGAGGTCTTGCCAACTTGGTGGCCTGAGAGCCAACTTGAACATAACGGGGTTATGTAACTTGTGTTAGAATGAGACTCGGTGGAAGTTTGACCCGCGCATATGGCTTAAATTGCCGTTGCGATGTGAGCACGGGTTAGATGGAGCCGTACCCGCTTTATGTCGTTCGGGTTAGAGAGACCTAAAGTTACATGGCACTCGCCGTTGGCATAAATGGGGGTGTTCGGTGGTCGATGGCTTAAATTGACGTGACCAATACCATGAAGACGAATTGCTCATAGGAATGGCCGCCTTAGTGGCGGTGGTGAGTCCGGAATGTTGGTGGCTTAAGTTGACACGACATGGACCAGTTCACCGAGAATGTGCCCTGAGTGCACGGGACGTGTGGCCGTACGAGCCAACGTCTGTGATGAATTGGCTATGGTTATATGCATTGCTCGCTTGTGCTAATGAAATGCAGGGAAGGAGCATCGCCGCCCCGAGTTGGGGGCGGGATCGTTATAATTTGGTCAGCATTGCTGACCGTTGCTTTGTTTGCCACCGTGCGGTGGTTTGTTTGCTTGCAGGTGCAGCTGGACCAAGCGGTCAATAGCGGGCTAAAGCCTTTTTTGCGAAGCTGGCCCTCGAAGGCCCAAGTGGAAATGTTTTATGTTTTATTCATGTATGGCCGGCCTGCGAGCCGAGGTTTGTAAATCATGTAAAAGACAAGTGAAACTTTTTGTAAGGCCTTAAGGCCGTCTTTTGAGTATTTTGTAATAACATTCCTATTATCATGTTAGTGGACATTCGTGCTCTTATGCTGGGTTCTTGTTTACAACTTATACAAACTGCTTCCGCTAGAATGCTCTGTGTAGGACGTTGAGATTGGTTGGATGGTTTCCATAAGTAACCACCCGGTCTGTCTGTGGTATATGACGTCGGGCCCCGGCCGGACCTACTGCTATATACTATGCGACGGATAGGGGGTGTTACAATTTGGTATCAGAGCCATGGTTTTGGTCGGGCTTGAACTGAATTCGTGGGCGAATTCTTTTTAAGGGGTGGTGAGCACATTGTGTGCGTCATCGTTATAACAGTAAAAAGAACCCATGAATGTCCACTTAGGAATGAAAATACTCGTGTTTGAGGAACCTGCGTGTTCCTATAATTGCTGTTTGCAATTTATTTGGTCGCTTAACGGTGTTTTGTACCACTATAGGTGACCCGAAGTGGTGTTGGGCCGTCAGAACGCCGAGTTTCTGAGGCAAGTAGTGCACCGGAAGTTGCTCCCGCAACACCTTTGTCGGCTGAAAATATAAGATTGGTTGCTGAAGCGGTGTTAGCCGTGATCAATGCGCAGCCTGGGAGGCAAGCGCAGCAGCCCGCTCCTGTGATGGAGCAAGTACCTCTGCAAGAGGCTGAGCCGAGGAGGGCGGAGCAAGTGATTGTGGAACCAATAGTGCCAAGGAGGGCAACTGAGAGGCAGTTGAAGCATGTAATGAGCTTTAACCCTCCGTTATTCTCGGGGTTGGGAACCCCATCTCAGGCTGAAGACTGGCTCTCCAGGGTGAAGAGAGTCATGACAGCGACGGAAACGGAGGAGTGGCAGATGACCACCATCGCTATGTTCCTGCTGGACGGTGAAGCGAGGATGTGGTGGGAAGGTTTGGAGCTGCATCATCTGCGAGGTAGACAACTGATAGATGTTCCGATGGAAGAGTTCTCGGAATTGTTCTTAGCAAGATACCTCCCTTCTACTCAGAGGATTTCAATGGAGAATGAATTCCTGAAGTTGGTGCAGGGTGAGAGGAGCGTGGATGAATATCTCCACGAGTTTACGCGGTTGAGTCGTTATGCTAGCTCCACCATCATGGATGAGGAGCGCAAGACTAATCGTTTTTATGAAGGCTTGAGGGATGAGCTGAGACTTTTACTGTCGGGGCCGATGACGCAGGGTTTCTTAACCTTGGTCAATACTGCCCGGTCCTTGGAGAAGGACATGAAGAGCGTGCAAGCGAAGAAAGGCTTGGTGAAAAGAAATCTGAGTTCAGAGTGCCGACTACTTCAAAGTCAGGCTATCGGAGGACTTTTAAGAAGCATAGGACTTCGGGTCCAGCTCCTTCTGGCGCTTCTGGGGCGACTACGGGTCGGACCCCGGGTGCGTGCTTTACGTGTGGAAAGACGGGGCATTTCGCCCGTGATTGTTGGAGCGGACGTCCTAAGTCCGAGAGGAAGCCGGGAGCTACCTATGAAGAGAAGGGAAAGGCGGTGGAGTCGACCGCATCCCACTATGCTCCGGCCCAACCAAGGGTATACAATCTTGGCCAACAGGAGGCCATTAAACAAGCTGACGTGGTGACAGGTACGGTTTAATTTATAGCAAGTCAATTCTTTATATGCTTGTTATGCACATGTTACCTTACCACTGCTTGTTAGGATTTGTATTGATTTGTGAAAATCCAGCACGAGCACTCTTCGATACGGGAGCTTCACACTCCTTCTTGTCCGAAGGATTTATATCACGCATCGGAGTCCCTTCTTCGATGGCGAAGGACAAGTTGGATGTGTTGTTGCCCAATGGGTGTTCGATGCGCGCGGTTAGGATCTGCGATGTTAAGATTCGTATTGGGGAGCAGGAGTTCGACCTGCGAGCGTCTTTACTTCCGTTGGTGGAGTTCGACGTCATATTTGGCATGGACTGGCTCTCGGAGCAGCAGGCCCATATAGATTGCGGTAGCAAGGAAGTTAAGCTGGGAGCGAGTCGTGAGACGACGTTTACGGGCTTAAAGGGGTCGAGCAAGACGTTAATGTCTGCTCTTCAGGTGGTGAAGGCGGTTCGTGCTGGAGCAGAACTGTTCTTTACACTAGTGGAGGTTGCAAAGCCGAAGCCCGCTTTGGATTGTATTTCAGTGGTATTGGAATACCCTGATGTGTTCCCCGCAGATCTTCCTGGAGCCCCGCCTCAGCGGGAGATAGATTTTACGATCGAGCTAGTGCCAGGTGCAAAGCCTGTGTCACGATCTCCGTATCGGCTAGCGCCTAAGGAAATGGCGGAGCTGAAAGTTCAATTGCAAGAGTTGTTGGAGCAAGGTTTTGTGCGCCCGAGTTCTTCGCCTTGGAGCGCACCGGTCCTCTTTGTTAAGAAGAAGGACGGAAGCTTGAGATTATGTATTGATTATCGGGAGCTAAACAAGCTGACTGAGAAGAACAAGTACCCGATCCCTCGGATTGATGATCTCTTCGATCAGTTAGTCGGGTCGACGGTGTACTCGAAGTTAGATCTCAAGTCTGGGTACTATCAGCTGCGGATAAGGGAGAGTGATATCCCGAAGACAGCGTTTAGTACGAGATACGGGCATTATGAGTTTACGGTCATGCCGTTTGGGCTGACTAATGCGCCGTCAGTGTTCATGGATTTGATGAACAGAACGTTCAGGGAGTACTTGGACCATTTCGTGATCGTCTTCATCGACGATATTTTGGTGTACTCGCAAAGTGAGGAGGATCACTTCAAGCATCTCCATTTGGTGTTGGAGACGCTAAGGAGAAATCAGTTGTATGCCAAGTTCTCGAAGTGCGAGTTTTGGCTATCCTCAGTGGCGTTCCTTGGGCATATAGTAAGTGGAGAGGGTATTGCGGTGGATCCGGCGAAGATTGTTGCGATACGGGAGTGGCCTGAGCTTGCTACGGTAGCAGAAGTCCGGAGCTTTTTGGGGCTTGCCGGTTATTATAGGCGCTTCGTAGAGAACTTCTCGCGGATAGCGCTACCTCTCACTACTTTGACGAGGAAGGAGCATAAGTTCGTTTGGACGCCGGAGTGCGCGCGAGCTTTTGAGGAATTGAAGTGTCGGTTGACCACGGCGCCTGTGCTGAGTTCGCCATGTGGAACCGAAGGCTATGAGATATATAGCGATGCTTCGGGCAGCGGTTTGGGTTGTGTGCTACTGCAGCACGGAAGCGTGATAGCTTATGGCTCGAGACAGCTAAAAGTGCATGAGAGGAATTATCCGGTCCATGACTTGGAGTTAGCGGCCGTGATTTTTGCCTTGAAGCTGTGGAGACACTATTTGTACGGTGTGAAGATTGATATCTACACCGATCACAAGAGCCTAAAGTACCTGATTGATCAGAAAGATCTGAATATGCGGCAGCGTAGGTGGATGGAGTTCCTGGGGGACTATACTTTTAAGATCCACTACGTGCCTGGCAAAGGGAATGCGGTTGCGGACGCGTTGAGTCGCCGAGCCCCAGCTCAAGCCAATTGGCTATCAGTGCATGATGAGCGGTTGGTGGAGGAGCTGGAGGCATTGGAGATTGTTTGTGTGGACAGACAATCTAGTGCTGAAGCAGTGCTGAATTGGACTGAAGTCCAATATGACCTGGCTGATCGGATTCGGCAGGCTTTGGATATGGATGCTCATATGAAGCAGTTCATGATAGAGGCTCTGGATGGGTCAAATTCCCAATTCGTCGTGGAGGACGGATTGCTTTGGAAAGACGGTCGTTTGTGCGTCCCAAGTGTGGGAAATTTACGGGTGGAGTTGTTGTACGAGGCACACCATACCAAGTACTCGATTCACCCGGGGAGCACGAAGATGTACCGCGATGTAAAGAAGCTATTTTGGTGGCCGGGTTTGAAAAAGGATGTGGCGCTATACGTAGCGAAGTGCCAAACCTGCGCCTTGGTAAAGGCGGAGTGCCAAAAGCCGGGAGGATTTCTTAAGTCCTTGCCTATTCCGGAGTGGAAATTTGACGACATCTCTATGGACTTTGTGCACGGTTTGCCAAGGTCGCAAAAGGGGAACGACGCCATTTGGGTGGTTGTTGATCGTTTAACGAAGGTGTCACATTTTATTCCGCATAGGAAGGACGATCCGGTGGAGAAGCTGGTGAAGCTTTATGTGGATAATATAGTGCCGCTTCATGGTGTGCCCCGCAGCATCGTGTGTGACCGAGATGGGCGGTTCACGTCCAATGATTGGAGGCTGGTGCAGCAAATGTTGGGAACAAAGCTGAAGTTTAGCACAGCCTTCCATCCGCAAACGGATGGGCAAGACCGAGAGGGTCAATAGAACGATGGAAGACATGCTTCGCATGTGTGTCTTGGACTTTGGAAAGCAATGGGAGGACCACCTTTATTTGGTGGAGTTCGCATACAACAACAGCTACCAAGCAAGTATTCAGATGGCGCCTTTCGAGGCCCTTTATGGTAGAAGATGTCGCACGCCGTTGTCTTGGTTAGAAACGGGTGAGTCAAGTTGTATAAGCGATCGGAAGTGGAGGATGCTACTTCTTTGGTGAGAACCATTCGGGAGAGGTTGCTCATCGCTCAGGACCGGCAAGCAAAGTACTATAATGCCAAGCACAGGAACGTGGAGTTCGCTGTGGGCGATTATGTATACTTGAAGATCAAGCCGTTCAAGGGTGTCTCGCGGGTGCGGCGATTGAAAAAGCTAAGCCCGAGGTACCTTGGACCGTTCGAGGTTCTGGAGCGAGTTAGGAGAAGCGGCCTATCGGTTGAAGCTTTCGGTGGAGCTAAGTGGTTTACACGATGTGTTCCACATTTCGGTGCTTCGGAAGGCGGTGCAAGAGCCTACGCAAGTGATCGCGGTCGATCAAGTGCCGGTGGATAGTGGGCTAACGACAAAGTCAAGCCCGTGCGGATTGAGGACTCGGAGGTCAAGCGGCTACGCAATAAAGAGATCAGGATGGTCAAAGTCCGGTGGGACAATTGCGGTCGTGAGGAGCTCTCTTGGGAGCGAGAGCAGACTATGCTTGACGAATATCCGGAGTTGTTCCGCTCAGGTACAAATTTTGTTTTTGTACATGTCTTTCCCTTTATGTAATTTCGTGGGCGAAATTCTTTTAAGAGGGGTAGAGTTGTAACGCCCCGAAACTCAAAGGAGCAAAGGGGGACGTTTTGGGCCAGTTTTGGTTTCTGGCTGAAGGCACACGGCCTGGGACACGGGCGTGTCCCAGGGCGTGTCAAGCGTGTGTCGACACTTAGCCGCGAAGTCGTCGAGTTATTCTCGACGATTCGTCGAGAATGGGCACACGGCCTGCGACACGGGCGTGTCGCAGGGCGTGTCGACCCGTGTCGACACTTAGCCGTGAAATCGTCGAGTTATTCTCGACGATTCGTCGAGAATGGGCACACGGCCTGCGACACGGGCGTGTCGCAGGGCGTGTCGACCCGTGTCGACGATCGTCAAGGTGAAATCGTCGAGATTCACTCGACGATCGTCGAGACAAGGCACACGGCCTAGGACACGGGCGTGTCCAAGGCCGTGTCATCCAGTCGTCGTTCTCCCCTCGACGAAATGTCCAGTGTACACGGCCTGGGGGCCCAGGCGTGTCAAGGTGACACGGGCAAGGACACGGGCGTGTCCTAGAACCCGTGCAGTGCTCGGGTTGAAAACGGGGGAAAATAATGGGGTACACGGCCGGCTACACGGCCGTGTCAGCTGGAACACGGGCGTGTCAGCTCGAACACGGGCGTGTTCGATACCCGTGTGCGGGTTCAGAAGATTCGATTTTGACGGCGAATGCGGCACACGGCCCTGGACACGGGCGTGTGCCAGGCCGTGTTCGGTCCAGATTGGGCATTTCAGCCCCGAATCAAAGCCGCTCGTTTTCTTAGGTTGAGATCCGACGGCTGGGGATGGTTCCTGAGGATATACTCGGGTTTGACTTAGAAAAATCCACACTTTTCATCACTTATCCTCTCTCCAAACCCTTGGAGAAAGAAGAGCTAAGGCAAGAGGAAGAGGAGCTAGATCCGCCATTGGAGGAGCTTCGGAGCTCCGAATCGCAAGCCGACTCCGGATCCACGGAGGCAACGCAAGTGCGGTGATTTCTATCCGTTTACATTTTGATGGCGCCAAAGAGGAATCCAAGGGTAACGATCCTCACTTGTGAGCATGATAGCTCTCTTTCTTAGCATAGGAAGCCCTCTCTCGCGAGTTTGCGAAGAGTTGGAGGCGTTCCTTCGGGTAGATATGTAAAGTCCCCGTTGTTTAGCATCCGTATGCGAGAACGGACATAGGCATTTTGGTTGAAGCCTACCCGGACATGTTAGTCCGGATCGGTGATGTTGCATTGCATAAGGCCGGAGAAGACTCCGTGCTATTTGGTGATTTCGGGTTTTCTACGCGGTAGATTGCAGCAGGGAGCCTTGGGGACTAACCCAAAGGTGCACCCGGAAAACTGGGCGGACATGAGGTCTTGCCAACTTGGTGGCCTGAGAGCCAACTTGAACATAACGGGGTTATGTAACTTGTGTTAGAATGGGACTCGGTGGAAGTTTGACCCGCGCATATGGCTTAAATTGCCGTTGCGATGTGAGCACGGGTTAGATGGAGCCGTACCCGCTTTATGTCGTTCGGGTTAGAGAGACCTAAAGTTACATGGCACTCGCCGTTGGCATAAATGGGGGTCTTCGGTGGTCGATGGCTTAAATTGACGTGACCAATACCATGAAGATGAATTGCTCATAGGAATGGCCGCCTTAGTGGCGGTGGTGAGTCCGGAATGTTGGTGGCTTAAGTTGACGCGACATGGACCAGTTCACCGAGAATGTGCCCTGAGTGCACGGGACGTGTGGCCGTACGAGCCAACGTCTGTGATGAATTGGCTATGGTTATATGCATTGCTCGCTTGTGCTAATGAAATGCAGGGAAGGAGCATCGCCGCCCCGAGTTGGGGGCGGGATCGTTATAATTTGGTCAGCATTGCTGACCGTTGCTTTGTTTGCCACCGTGCGGTGGTTTGTTTGCTTGCAGGTGCAGCTGGACCAAGCGGTCAATAGCGGGCTAAAGCCCTTTTTGCGAAGCTGGCCCTCGAAGGCCCAAGTGGAAATGTTTTATGTTTTATTCATGTATGACCGGCCTGCGAGCCGAGGTTTGTAAATCATGTAAAAGACAAGTGAAACTTTTTGTAAGGCCTTAAGGCCGACTTTTGAGTATTTTGTAATAACATTCCTATTATCATGTTAGTGGACATTCGTGCTCTTATGCTGGGTTCTTGTTTACAACTTATACAAACTGCTTCCGCTAGAATGCTCTGTGTAGGACGTTGAGATTGGTTGGATGGTTTCCATAAGTAACCACCCGGTCTGTCTGTGGTATATGGCGTCGGGCCCCGGCCGGACCTACTGCTATATACTATGCGACGGATAGGGGGTGTTACATATGCAGCCTATAAAAAATTCAAGGTCTACCAAATGGATGTGAAGAGTGCATTCTTGAATGGAGTACTTAAAGAAGAGGTTCATGTTGAACAACCTCCAGGTTCTGTTTTTCCAACTCATTCATCTTTTGTTCTCAAATTGCATGGTAGATAGAACTCTTTTTACAAAATTACATCATGATAAAATTTTAATAGTACAAATATATGTAGATGACATTATATTTGGTTCTACTGATCCCAAATTGTGCAAGTAATTTTCTGATCTAATGCATTCCAAATTTGAGATGAGTAGCATGGGTGAGCCATCTTATTTCCTTGGTATCCAAGTGAAACAATCTTCTGATGGAATCTTCATTTCCCAATCTAAATATGCTAATGAGCTTATTAAGAAGTTTGGGATGGCTGATGCCTCTCCTATGAAGACCCCCATGGCTGCCAATGCTGTATTAGACTCTGATGAACATAGAAAACCTATTGATCAGACTAGGTATAGGGCTATTGTTGGATCCCCATTATATCTAACATCAAGCAGACCAGATATCATGTTTGCCACATGCCTTTGTGCTAGGTTCCAGGTGAACCTTGAAGAATTTTACCTTGAATATATGGCTACTGGCAGTTGCTGTTCACAATTCTTGTGGATACAAAACCAACTCTTAGATTATGGTCTCAATCTGAATAATTCAACCATTTCTTGTGACAGTACAAGTGCTATATCTATAACACATAATCCAGTGCATCACTCTCAAATAAAACATACAGATATAAGACATCATTCATTAGGAATAATGCAGACAAAAAGAAAATTAATCTTGACTTTGTCACCACTGATCTTCAAAGAGCAGACATTTTCACCAAACCCCTAGATGAAAAGAAGCACCTGTTCTTCCTGAATCAGCTTGAAATGATCAATGGGAAGGATTAATTTAACTTTTCTATCTTAGGTTTTGGATCTGTTCCAAAATCGTCGAACATAGGTCGACGATCTTCAAACTGATCTTGAGCTAAATCATCGACCTGCGATCGACGACAGCTCTGTGAAGTAAATATCATCGGCTGAAGATTAACGCCTATACTTCAGAAGATAAATCGTCGAACGGAGATCGACGATCTATTTACCCTCTTCAATCTGAGATCGAAGTTTTTCTTTACTTATCATAGGACAGATCCCGACTCTTCACCTTCTGAAAAACCTACTTAAGGTTTTATCATCGTGCTCTATCCCGCGCTTTCCAACTTCCCCTCCTGCACTTTATCTCGTGTTCTCTCTTGTAGGTTTCTAATGGAGATTCCGGCGGCTATCCTATCTGCGATGAAATTTGACGCAGGGTTTGACATCGATTTCGACTCAATTAGCCATTGCGATCCGATATTCATGGATATGCTACAGCTTTGTGAAAATCAAGGTCTGAGGAAGTTTATGACAAATAGAATCAAGTTACCAACTGCAGAGATTAAAGAATGGGTTTACTCTTCAACCTGCCTAGATGAATCAACCATGATTGGATCTATTGCTGGAAATCAGGTTATTCTCACCCCAGTCATTATTTCTGAATTATTTGACTTGGTGAATGGAGATGATATTTTGGACCAAGACACTTCTGAATATAGAACTATCCTAGAAAGGATGGGTCATCCTGATGGAGTGCCAGCAAAGTTACTCAAGAAGAACTTATATGCTCAATATAAGTTATTGGCTGATGTTGTCGGGAAAGTGTTGATGGGAAAGCACTCTGCCCATGATAACATTAACAGGCAGCAGTTCGCCATTATGTCTGCTCTGGTAAATGGAACGTCAGTCAACTGGGTTGATTTGTTCTTTTCATTGATTAGAAGGAAATGCTCTAAGAAAGAGGTATGCTTTGGGAGAATATTGGGGATATTTCTCCAAGCAAAAGCCCCTGAACTGATGGTCTCCCAGACCCAATTCATCAATGCCAGCAAGAGGTTGGATTCCTCTTTGTTTGGAAAATGGGAGAGGACCATTCCTAGGCCTCCTAATACCTCTAGGACTTCTGAGGATACCAGAGCTAGTTCCCCAACTCCAGAAGATCATCCTGCATCTCCTACTGCAGATCATTCTGCATCTCACTATGCAGATAATCCTGCATCTTCTCCTCCAGATCTTTCTGCATCTCCTCATGCAGTCAAACTTGCTTCTCCTCATGAAGATCATCCTGAAAATCCTCATGATTGTCCTCAGCACATTTCTTCTCTCATCATTTCTCCATCTTTATCCTCTCAGATCCCCTCTGACCCCATCCAAGAAAATGTTCCATCAACATCTGCTCCACCAACATTTGTTCCAACAACAAATGTTCCCTCAACATCTCTTCCCCCTGCTGCCCCTTCATCATCATCTTTTCCTGAGTACACTCGCACAGACTTCTCTTCTGCACTCTCTGTTTGCTCAAACTGTGGGCATAGAACTCCTTACTCAGCCTCTGAACCTGAACCTCTTCATCTCAACTTCTCCATTATAGCTAAAGATCTTCTGCAATTCATTTCTCCTTCCTTAGAGATTCTTATAGCTCAAGCTATAGCTCCTCTAACTGCTTCTATCAACACTCTTACCCAAAGAGTTGCTGCTCTATCCTCTGCTTCTTCTTCTGGGGGCCTGACTACAGAAGCCTCTACAGCCAGGCAGGGGGAGATATCCAATGAAGAAGCTCCCTTGATCCCTTTAGCAGCAGTTTCAGCAGCAGCAGTACGTCCAGTAGAAATGCAGATAGATATCTCTTTAGAAGACCAGTTAAATGTTCCTTCAGCAAATTAGATAGTTATATATACAAAAGCTATTGATATTGATACAGATTCAGCAGAAATAACTCTTCTAGTAGTTGTGACTGTTGGTGATTGTTGCATCAATCCCACAGTGGATATTTTGATCTATTAACTTCTTTCTGCACAAGTTATCTTAATTGTCTTCCAAGGCCCAAGCCATCTTGTTTGGACATTGTGTGCTGCTCTCCTCCTATAACTTCTAAAGTTCTTAGACAGCTTAAGACAAGTTTGGTAGTTCCTCCAGCAGTACATCCTGATGATCAGATATCTAGCCCTCCTGGACTATCCTATGTTATGGATGATATCCCCATTCCCAGTCTTGATGACATTTTTTGCTCAAGACATTGCTATGGAAACTGAAGCAGTCCTTGCTGAAGTTGTCCCTCCTCCAGCTGTTAAGGAAATTCCCATAGAAATGATTAGAGAGATTGATGCTCTTTATGACAATCCCCAAGGATCATCTGATGAAGATCAAGATGATGATTCAGAGGATTCTGATTCTGACTTTAAGAAGAAGAAAATGTCTAAGAAAAGAAAGGCTGCTCCCAAAGCTGCTCCCAAGCCAGGCAATACAAATGACACCCCTTATTACATTTTGAAAGGGATTACACCATACCCTGGCATGGAAAGATGGATATGGATATCTAAGAATGAACAAAAAGCTAGGAAGAAGAGCATGAGATACTCTCCTCCACCTCAGAAGTTTAAGAGAGGTCCTCCTCCTCCTCCTCCAGCAGCAGGAGCCTCTGGATTAGCATCTCAAAGATCTCCTTCTATTACCCAGACCTATCAAAGGCAAGACAGATCTTCAAATCCTCCTCCAGCTAGATCTTCTGATAAGCATTCATCCTCAAAGGTCTATTACTTCAGGAAAGTCAAAAGGAAAGCTTAGTGAAGTCCCACCTCCCAGGTGTTTATACTCCAGTCAGAAACAACAACATATAGTGTCTACAAATTTCCAGGACCAATCTACTCAGTTCAGAATCTCTTCTCTAAAGTCAGACCAGGTAGCAAATTCAGAGAGACCTCCTTCTCCTCCTCTTGATCCTGAGCTTGACCCCAACTTCAGAATGGCAAGGTTTAATGAATTAGTTGGGCTCTCTCAAATGAATAAAGCCAGGAAAGAAGGTCAAGACCCTCTAAATTCACTACTATGTAATCATATAGAGAGAAAGAACTTAACAGATTGCAGGTCAACAAGAAAGTATTCAATCCATCAGAGTATATGTCACTTCATCCTGAAGCAGTTGTCCACAGGGCTACATCTTTGAAGATTTTAGGGGCTGCTGACATGACCATGACCAGTGTGCAAGCTATAGATCCTAACAGAGAAATAATATTTACAAAGCTAGGAGACAAGGGTAAGGATGTAATGCCAAAGGAAAAGAAGCAGAAAAAGTGATTTTGAACTCTATTTATCTTTCTGCATTATTTATAACTTCTTTATACTTTTTGAACAAAGCTCATGTATATATATATCTGTTGCATGTGTTATCTATCTCTGCCAGATATATGCTTTTTTATGCTTTGTTTATTTTTAGTTTAAGTCTGAGTCTGTGGTTAGTAACCTCACCCAAATAGGGGGAGATTGTTGGATCCCTAGTTTGATTTGGGCTAGGTTCACTAACTTAGGATCATGTGACCCATAATGTATAGCCAGGGTCATAGTTGTGTCCTAGAGTCTAGGCCAAGTCCTTAGAGTCAACATCACATGGACCAGCTATCAACAAGAATGCCAGAGACTCAAGACTTGGAAGATTTCAAGAATCTATAAAGTGAGTTCGACGTTCGTCGAACTCAGGTCGACGATAGTTGTGCTCAGCTCGACGATCTCAGAGTAATTTCTCTGAGCTGAGCTCGACGAACTTGGTACTCAGATCGACGAAAACTTTGACACTACAAGAACACTTCAAGTTCAGAAAACATCAAGATATTCTAAGTCCTTAGTATCAGACTTTGGTCGACGAACTTAGTTCTCAGCTCGACGAACTCTATTCTTTGGTCGACGAATCTTTGGAATACTACAGCATTCTGTCAATACTATGTTCTCTACTCTCAGGTCGACGAACTCAGTTCTCTGCCTGACGAATTCTGGAATTATCTACTTCAACAGCTTAGAACCAGAAGACTTGTGTCGACACTCAGAGTATATGTCAACACTAACTGAGTCGACACTAGAAGAACTTGTGTCGACACACAGATCATCAGTTGACACTTTGGAAAGGTTGTGTCGACACTACTCAGAAGACTTGTGTCGACATACATGATATCAGTCGACACCACCTGTGTCGACACCAGGAGTAATTGTGTCGACACACAGAATATTTGACAACTCAAGAAACTCAGCTCAACGAACTTCAGACGTAGAAAGGGCAAAGTTCTGAAGCATGCAGTTCTGTTATCAGCTCGACAAACAAAAGTTAATGCAGTTCGACGAACACAGCAACTCTGTTCGACGAAACACAGCAACTCTGATCGACGAACACGGCAACTAACCTCGACGATTTTCTGTCATCTGTTCGACGATTCCAGACTAAGTCATTTCCAGCCCTGTCCCCATTATTACTGCAATAATTCCATGGTAATCAACGCTCTAACATTCTATAAATATAACCGTTAGAGGAGCATTGATTAAGATATTCTCCAGGATTATTGCCTGCCATTTTTCCACGGGACAGTTGGGGAAATTATTCAATGCTGCTTATTCTCTAGGCCGTCAGCATTGAATGAAGAATAAATTCAAAATTCAAAAGACCATTTTCCGTAGAAAATATAAAAAGAGATTTTTCTCTTTTCTCTTATACAGTACACACAACAGACATATAAAAAAAGTTAGAAACATATACAGAGAGAAGATTACTGAATCAGACAAGAAAAACTCAACCCGTCTGCTCTCAGTCTTACACAAGATTTCTGATACTGAAGAAGAAAAACAATCATTCAAATATCAAGAGTCTTCATTCTTCAAACTCTCCAGGACACTTCACAGGACAACAAATCTTACATCTGTCAAAGAAGTTCCTGAAGATCTCTCTGATCAAGGCTGAAAGCTTGAAGGCCTATCACCCTGTGCAAAGCTCCAGTTCTCCTGAACTATTCTACATCTCAGGGGGAGCTTTGACAACATCACTGAATCCACATAGTCATCTCATTGTGATTGAGAAAAGAAGACTTTCATCACTCTCTGAAAGGGGAAACTAGATCTGATATACTCTAGAGGGGGGTGAATAGAGTATATGGTGCTTTTAAAAACACAAAGAAAAACTTTTGCAAAGCTTTACAACAATTGTTGTAATGAGTGTAAGCAGGGAAGCAGAAATAAAAGCTAATCACAAAACTAAGCTATGCAGAAACTAAGCACAAGAAAATCTAGGCCAGAAACAAAAAGAAAACATGCAAAAACAGATGACACAAGGAATTATAGTGGTTCCCCAAACTTGGGTACATCCACTCTTCTACCACCCTAGGTAGGAATCCACTGCAGGATGAGTTGATCAGGTGTCCTGGGCACCAATGAGCTTTTGATAAGGTGCTCAAAAACCAAAACAGATTTTTTGATCAGGTGTCTTGCCACCAATGAGCTTTTGACAAGGTGCTCAAAAACCAGATTCAAACTTTTGAAGGGAGTTTGAAAAACCCTTTACAGAGTGGGGGTGAGAGAGTGATGGCAGTCTTCTCTTTCTCAATCAACTGAGAAGACTATGTGGATTGATGTCAAAGCTCCCCCTGAATCCTTGAAATCTTCAGGAAGATGAGCTTTGCTGAGGGTGATAGGCCTTCAAAGATAGATCTCCAGCAAAAGATGATTTCAGCAAGCTGAAATGTTGAGAGTCTGGAGTCTTGAAATGATGTTGGCCTTGAACATTTTGAGAGCTGAAGAGATCTGAAGATTTTTGAAAGCTTGATCTCTCTGATGAGTGTTCTTCAGAATTCTTGTTGACAGAATATTTTCAAAGAGTCTCTGTATACTGAGTTGTGTCCTATTCTTGTCAATCTCTCTTTTTGTTCTTATCTATTCTCTGTCTTGATTCAAAACATTCTGTCTTTTATTCTCTGTGTCTGAATAGAATATCACTCTGTCAAAGATAGCCGTTGGTCTGCATTGATTACAGCCTTAATTGCATAATTTATTCTGAAGGAAAGTCCACTGAATTGTTCCTTGAAAAATCCCTTGAAACTTGCTCCAGAAGTAAATGAAAACGGCTGGCAGATCTTCTGAATTAAATGCAGAATAACTTCTATCTGATTTAAATTTGAATTCTGAAAGATAACTGAAATCGTCGAACTGAGCTCTGCTATCGTCGAGCTGAGCTCAGCGAACTGGAAAATACAAGCAGCAAAGAAAATCGTCGATCTGAGCTCAAAGATCGTCGAACTGAGCTCAGAGATAAGGATCCAGTGCAGAGTCAAAATCGTCGACCTGAGCTCAGCGATCGTCGAATGGAGTTCGACGATATTATGAGGTTTGAGCTCAGCGATCGTCGAATGGAGCTCGACGATCTGTCGAAGTTGAGCTAGACGATCGTCGACCGGAGTTCGACGAAACGTCGTGCTGAGCTCGACGATTGGACTTAGTCTCCAGAAAAACTTGGTCTTCAGGGCAGCTTCCAAACCTAGACTCCTGATCCCTTAGACTCAATTCTAATTGACCTATTAAGCTATACAGAAGGTCAAACACAGATTCCTAGAGACATAGTGATCCTGACCCAAATTAGTAATAGGGTGTTCCAACAATCTCCCCCTATTTGGGTTAGGATTACTATTTACAGACTTTGGAAAATCAAACAACATCATACAATCAGAAAAACATAAAAACAACAGTACCTAGACATTACAGAACCATCACAGAGATATATATATGATATCCAGAAAGCAGTCAGAAAAACCAAGAATTGTCACCTTACAGAGTTACTCTTTCTCTTTGCTTTTTACCATAACTTGATTTCTCTGTTAGGGTTCAATGCTTCCTTGTTGGATCTAGTATCATCAGCTGCTCCCAAATATGTTTGCTTTGAAGTCCTGGGAACCACTGCAGCAGGATGCAACTCCATGTATCTTTCTGCATCAAAGAACTTGCTGGAGGCATATCTTTCTAATTCTTTCTGTCTTTGTTCTGACATTGTAGATATATTAGAGGTGTCTAGGCCTTGCTCTCTGGCTTTCTTTATCTGGTCTAAAGCAGCCAACTCCTTCATTCTAGCAGTCCAAGCAACAGGATTCTTCTCAGGGTCCTCAAAAGGAACAGGTGGCTCATACCTGTTGGAAGAAGTATCTTGAGGAGTCCTGGCAGTCACAGTTTCTTTGAGCTTATAGGGGAATGGACCAGAAGAAGTATCAGATGAAGCATGTCCTCCCCTGGAGTAAGGATGCTGCCTGGAATGCCCTTTGGAGTAAACTTGAGTCTCTCTTTGATTTCCCCTATATCCTCCCCTTCTAGAGTAAGAGCCCCTAGACTGGCTTTCCCTTTGATATGTTCTAGCATGGGGTTGGTAGGGAGCCTGGCTTCTAGCTGGGCCTGAACTTGCAGAGCTGCCACCTGCACCTGCATCAGGTGGAGGTGGTGGAGGAGGATGAGGGTGCTTGGACTGGGTGGAACCTTTCTCATACTTCCTTTTCTTCTTCATTGCCTTTAGCTGATTTTTAGAGAACTGCATCCAATGTTCAGTAATTGGGCAGTTGTGCAGAATATAGTAAGGAACATCATTGTCATCTCTTACTTTGGCAGGTGGAACCCTTTTCATTGCCTTACTTCTTGCCTTCCTTTTCCTTGCAATGGTGGCAGAAGAAGTCATCAGAGACAGTGTTGTAGTCATCAGATTCAGAGCTTTGAGCATCATATAAAGCATCAATCCTTTTCATCAAATCTTCTTTCAGTTGAACAGCAGCAGATGGGGCAGAAGCAGAAACAGAAGGAGCAACAGAGACAGATACAGCAGCAGATGTAACAACAGATACAGGAGCAGCAGTAGAAGCAACACTGGTTATTTCAGGAATTATGGCAGCAGCAGCAGTTCAGAAACAACAACAACATCTACAGCAGGCTCAAAAATAGCAGCCTCTGTCATCAGAAATTCCTGGGAAATGGGCTCATCAGAAACAATTTGATTTTCAGCAGCAGTTGGAACATTTTCTTCAGTAGCAGCAAGAACAATTTCAGAAGCAGATTCAGCCTTTTCTTTATCAGCAGCAGCAGCAGTCATCACTGAGAGTACAAAGGATGAAAGAATGTTGGGGTCACAGCCAGAGAAGGGCACCATTGCCTTAGACAGATCTTCTGAGGGCTGGACAGCAATAGCTTCTGGAGGTAGCTGTAATATGCAGTATCAAATGCAGATAGCAAAGACCTTAGGTCTATTGCTAAGACTGGAGTAGCAGCAACAACTGGAGCAGAAGAGGTAGCAGACACAGGAGCAGCAGCATCAGCAGCATGAAGGCTGGCTTCATAGGGCATCTCCCCCTGCCTGGATGCAGATACCTCTGTATCAAGGCAAACTGCTGGTGGGGCTGCTTGAGGAAGGAGAGAAGAAAGCCTGGCAGAGAGGGCTGCCACTGACAAGTGTAGAGGAGCCAAAGAGGTCTCCAAGAGAAGGGAGAGCCTGGGGGCAATGAGCTCATACAACTTGTCAGCAAGGGCTGAAAGATCTACTTGCTCAAGAAGAGGAGCAGAGGTAGAGGGTACAGGGATGGCTGAAGAAGCTGGAGGTGGAGGGCTGAATGGTGGAGGGATGGATGGCTGAGGTGTGGGGATTGTGGAGATGGAGGACAAGGGTATGGATATGGAGGGAGTGAAAGTGGGTTGGTCAATGATGTGGTGGAGAAGGTCTTGGAAAGATGTTGAAGAGGATGGTAAGTCTGGAGGAGAAGAGGGGGAATCATCCATGTAGGATTCATCCAGAAGTGTGAAGGATGGTATGGATGGGGATGAGGTGACATCTGGTGGTGGATATGAGAATAATGAGTGGAAGTGGTCTACTGGTGGAGATGAAATGGTTGCTGGAGATGGAATAGAGGTTGGAGATGGGCTGGAGATTGTAATTGGGGATGGAGCTGGAGTGGTGGATGGAATAGGTAGGGTTGGACTTGGAGGAGGAGGAGAAGCAGCACTAGCAGCAGGCAGGTCTTCTGCAGGAGCAGAGACCTGGGGGGGAGTGACTCTGTGAGTCCTGGTGCCTGAAGGAGCAGTTGAAGAGGGCCTGCTGGGCTTGCTAATTTGCCTGTCCCATTTCCCAAATAGGGCACAGGTGAGTCTCTTGGAGGCATTGATGTGCACTCCAGAGGAGACCAGCAGAGCAGGGCACCTTGCCTGAAGGAAAACTCCCAGAATTCTTCCAAAATTCACAAAGGTTTTGTTAATCTTTTTCTTTATCAGGTTAAAGAAGACCTCTCCCCAGTTCAAGCTTTTCCTATCTACCAGAGCTCCCATAAGGCAGAGCTGATGTCTGGAGATGGTGTCATGTGCAGAATGCTTGGCCAACAGCACATTGCCTACAACATCAGCTAGGAACCTATATTCAACTGACAGGTTCCTCTTAAATAACTTGCTAGGGTTTCCCTCAGGATGACCCATCCTGGCAAGTATCTCAGAAAATTCTTCTCCAGATAGTTCAACAGTGTCTTCACCATTTCTTAAACCAAAAACCTCTGTTAAGACTGTTGGGGTCAGAGGTACCTGGGTTCCAGCAATCGAACCAACTATGGTGTTGTTGTCAAGGTTGTGTGCAGTATAGACCCATTCTTTTATTCTCATCTGAGGCAAGTTTGATTCTTGTGGTCATGAGGGCAGACAAATGCTGATCTTTGAATAAACTCAGGATGTCCTGGAAGATTTGATCAGTGGTGTTGAAGGAGTCCAGATCAATGTCAAACCCTGCATCAAACTTCATTGCAGCGAGGACAGCGACTGAGACGGCCATGGTACCTGCAAAAACTTAACAAACAAACCGAACAAGCGTAGAACTGTTTGGAGGGAAGAAAATTTTTTGCAGAGAAATTGAAAGCGCAAGAGAGAACGACGGCGAAAAATGAGTTTTATATTAGGGTTCGACGCAGAAATGGAAAGATCGTTGAACTCAGTTCGACGATCGAGGCTTCTAAAGGAATCTGAAGAGACTCCAACATCGTCGATCTCCGTTCGACGATCTGGAAAGGCGTCGAGCTCCGTTCGACGATCGTTCAGTGAACAAAATCGTCGAGCGCCGTTCGACGATCGTTGACCAGAAGAGATAGTTCATACTATCTGAGGAGCGCTGAACTCCGTTCGACGATTCAGGAAATCGTCGAACTCCGTTCGACGATCGTTGGGAAAATCGTCGAGCGTAGTTCAGAGATCAGAAAATTCTAGACACTAAGGAAAATCAGAATTTTTGCCTAGTCTTGGTCAATTTTTAGCTTTCAAAATCTTGGATATTATTTAAGACTTCCTCCATCTAACATTCCTAATTGATTTAGGAAGAAAGTGTGTTTCTTTTCATCCAAGGGCTTGGTGAAAATATCTCCCCTTTGTAAATCAGTTGGGATATATTGCAGTTCAATTTTATTCTTTTCAACATTGTCCCTTAAGAAGTGATGCCTAATCTCTATGTGTTTTGTCCTACTATGGAGGACTGGATTTTGAGCTATGGAAATAGCACTTGTATTGTCACAAAAGATTTTTGACTTCTCTAAGTTGTAACCATAGTCTAGGAGTTGATTTTGAATCCACAATATTTGTGAACAACAACTACCTGCAGCCATATATTCAGCTTCAGCAGTTGAAGTTGACACAGATGTTTGTTTCTTGCAAAACCAAGAGACAAGTCTATCACCAAGGAACTGACAAGTTCCACTGGTGCTTTTCCTGTCAATTCTGCATCCAGCATAATCAGCATCAGAGAATCCAGTTAACTCAAATGCTGAATCTTTTGGATACCAGAGACCTAGATTTGGACAACTTTTAACATACCTAAGAATCCTCTTTACTAATGTTAGGTGTGACTCTCTAGGGCTAACTTGGAATCTAGCACATATACATGTAGCAAACATTATATCTGGTCTACTAGCTGTAAGATACAAAAGAGCCAATCATTGCTCTATATGTTGTCTGATCAACAGGTTTCCCATGTTCATCAGCATCCAATACAGCATTGGTAGGCATGGGTGTTTTCATACAAGATGCCTCAGACATGCCAAATTTCTTAACCAGCTCATTAGCATATTTGGTTTGAGAAATAAAGATGCCTTCAGCATGTTGTTTGACTTGCAATCCTAGGAAGAAGGATAGCTCACCCATGCTACTCATCTCAAATTTAGAATGCATTAGGTTAGAAAACCTTCTGCACAATTTTGAGTCAGTAGAACCAAAATGATATCGTCCACATAAATTTGTACTAGTAGGGTATTGGACTTATGGGTTCTAATAAAAAGAGTTTGGTCTACTCTACCCCTTATAAAACCATTTTCCAAGAGAAAGCATGCTAAGGTCTCATACCATGCTCTAGGAGCTTGCTTGAGACCATATAATGCTTTATGTAATCTAAAAACATAATCAGGATGAGTTGGAGAGATAAAACCTGGAGGTTGTCTGACATAGACTTCCTCTTTGATGTCTCCATTTAAGAAGGCACTCTTGACATCCATCTGATAAACCTTGAAGCCTTTGTGAGCTGCATAAGCTAGAAAAATTCTGATGGCTTCCAATCTTGCAACAGGTGCAAAGGTCTGGTCGTAGTCAATTCCTTCTTCTTGAGAATATCCCTGGGCAACTAGCCTTGCCTTGTTCCTTATTATTACTCCTTGATCATCCAGTTTATTTCTGAATACCCATTTTGTTCCAACAATGGAATGATCCTTTGGCTTTGGCACTAGTTCCCATACTTTGTTCCTCTCAAATTGATGCAACTCCTCTTGCATGGCAATGATCCAGTGTGGATCTTGCTCTGCATCTTGAATGGACTGAGGTTCAATTTGAGAAAGGAAGCAGGTGTGCAACAGGTTTTGGTTGACCTGATTTCTGGTTTGCACACCAGCTGAGAGTTCTCCAATTATCTGGGAAATTGGATGGTCTCTTGATGTTACTAAATCAACATGGGGTGTTGATTGTTCACCAACCTGTGTTGTTGTTTCCTCTTGTGGTACAACAACTGGCTCTTCATGTTGAGCTTCAATGTGTTGAGCATTCCCTTCATCTTCACTGCTTTCATTCTCTTGAGCAACCTGTAACTTGTTCATATCTTCAACTAGAGAGTGTTCCTGCAAAGGTTCTATGGTAGAAGAAATCTTCTCCTTGAAAGACATGTTAGTTTCATCAAAAGAAACATGAACAGATTCCTCAATTTTCAAAGATGATTTATTATAGACCCTATAGGCCTTGCTGATCATGGAGTATCCCAGAAACACTCCTTCATCAGCTTTGGCTTGAAATTTTGCTAAATATTTCTTATCATTATTGTGAATATAGCAAATGCAACCAAAAATTCTGAAATAGTCAACTTTAGGTTTCTTCCCTTTGAGTAATTCATAGGGAGTCTTTCCCTTCAGTTTATGTATCAGACTTCTGTTCAGCACATAGTTGGAGGTGTTCACTGCCTCTGCCCAAAAGGATAGAGGTAGATGAGCATCTGACAACAATGTAGTGGCAGATTCAATAAGGGTTCTATTTTTCCTTTCAGCTACCCCATTTTGTTGAGGAGTTCTAGGAGCTGAGAAAGTATGCCTGATCCCTTCACTCTGACAGAACTCTTGCATAAGAAGAGAATCAAACTCTGTCCCATGATCACTTCTGATCAGGGCAATGTGAGTATTGAACTCAATCTTTATACATTTGAGAAACTCTGTCAGACACTTAAAGTTATCAGACTTCTTCCTTAGAAAGAACACCCAAGTGAATCTAGAGAAGTCATCTACAATCACTAAAGTGTAGGATTTCCCTCCTAGGCTTTGTACTGTGATGGGTCCAAATAGATCCATGTGTAACAGATACAATATCCTAGGTGAATCACTCTTATTAAGTGACTTAAAACTGTTTTTAGTTTGCTTGCCTAATTGACAAGCCTTGCAGAGTCCTTCCTTCTTGTAGGGGCCAGAAGGTAGTCCTCTAACAAGGTTGTCCTTGGATAGCCTAGCAATAGTTCTAAGGTTTAGGTGTCCTAGTCTCTTATGCCATAAAACATTTGGTCTACAAACTGAATTGAATAAACAGATATCTATAGTAGTTGAAAGAAAATCTACTAGGTAGATGTTACCTTTCCTTTTACCTGTCAACACAGTTGTGTTGTCCTCTGACTTGATTTTGCATAAGGTTTTGCTGAAGGTCACCTGGTAGCCTTCATCACATAGCTGACTGATGCTGATTAGGTTGTGCTTCAGTCCTTCCACATATGCTACCTTCTTGAAGGTTACAGAACCAATCTGGACTACTCCATATCCTTTAGTTTGTCCAAAGTTGGAGTCACCAAAGATAACTTTGGGTCCAAGCTTGGCTCTAAAAGAATTTAGATTGTCCTTATTCCCTGTCATGTGCTTAGAGCACCCACTATCCAAATACCATTGTTGGTTAGATGTTGGATAGGTCTTCACCTGCACATAAAACAATTCACTTGTTTTTGACCCAGTTTACCTTGGGCCTAGGTTGATAACCTTTAAATTCAGAAATGAAAGATATCCCTGGCTGACTCTTATATCCTTCAGGATGATATCTCCTTGGAGGTATAATCCATTCAGTATAAGGGTTAAAGGTTTGGGATGAAAAACCCTTAGGATTCAATTTTGACTTGCCCTTGAAAAAATTTCCAGAGCTCTGACCTCTGTTCGACGATCTTGGAGCTGCGTTCGACGATCGTGGGTCAGATCGTCGAGCTCCGTTCGACAGTCGACTATGGCTGAGGTCAGGTATATGGGATCGTCGACCAGCGTTCGACGATCTTGGCTGAGATCGTCGATCAGCGTTCGACGATTTTTCCTGAGATCGTCGAGCTGCGTTCGGCGATCGTCGATCTTCATTCGGCGATCGTCGATCTCCGTTCGACGATTTGTGCTGGACTTTAGTTTTCTGAGGCAGATCAGAATTTTTCCTGGCAACCTCTACAACTCCCTTTCCCTTGTCAGAAATGAACTTGATAGGGGTTGTTAGAACAATAGGTTGGCTGGATGAGGCACCCAAGCCCAGTGTACTGTTGAATCTTGAGTTCACTGTGCTTGTGATGTCCATCAGCTTGATGCTTCTCCCATTGAGAGATTCTTCAAGCTTCTTGGCCTCAGAGAGCTCACTCTTCAGTGAAGCTATCTGTTCCCTATAGTTCTCCAACTCCTGAGAGAGTTTGAGGTTTTCTGATTTTAAAACATTTTGTTCAGATAATTGATTTCTGAGAGAGATGATCTCTTTCTCAGACTTTAGCAGGTCTAAACATAGTGCTTTAAATTCAAATTTAAAATCTTCTGAAGTAAAATCAAAAGAGCTGATTACCTGATCTTCTTCAGGTTGAGTCTCTGAGTCTGACTCTGACTCCTCTTCCTCTGAGTTGTGTTGTGAGGCATTGATTGCCATCATGCAGAACTCCTTTTCCTCTGCATCATCCTCATCATCACTGGAGCTGGAAGAGGCTTCTGACTCCTCTTCAGTCTCACTCCAGGATTCAGCAACAAATCCTTTCCTTGTGTGCTTATTTTTGCTGGAGGAAGGTTTGCTATTTCCATTCCTTTTGGAGTCCTTCTCCTTTCTTCTTTCTTTTCTGTCCCTTCTGTCCTTGTTCTTGTTCTCTGGACAGTCAGGAACTATGTGCCCTGGTTTCCTGCAACCAAAGCAAATAATGTCTTTGTTATTGCCAATGGACTTGTCATACCTTGGCTTGTCCTGCTCCTTGTATGATCTTCTTCTGAAGTCCTTTCTGGCCATCTTATAGAATCTTTTGGCCAACAAGCTGAGAAGTTCATCATTGGCTGTTCCTTTTTCTTCAGGCAGATCCTCAGTTGCCTTGAATGCTATAGTCTTCTCCTTTCTTGTGGCTGGTGAAGCAGCCTTCTGTTCTTCTTCTCTGTTCTTGATGAGTAGCTCATAAGATTTGAGCTTACCCAACAAGGCTTCAGTGGTGATCTCATTCAGACTTCTGGCATCTTTAATTGGCCAGATTCTTGAATCCCAAGTGCTGGGGAAGCACATTAGGATCTTGTCATTAAGTTCTGTCAGTGAGATCTCTTTGTCTAATGTCCTCAGTTCACTGACAATTAGACTCAGTCTGTTGTACATGTCTCCCACTGACTCAGTTTCTCCTTTCTTGAAGTTCTCATATTGGGAGATGAGATGGGATCTTCTGTCCTTTCTCTCATCAGCTGAGCCTGAAACTATTTCTGAGAGCTTGTCCCAGATCTCCTTGGCTGAATTACATTCAGCTACCTTTTGAAAAATGTCATCTGACATTGTCTGAGCTAGAATGTTCATTGCCTTGGCATCAGCTACTTTCCACTTTTTGATGTCAGCATCTGTTCCTGATGGAGGTGGAACAACATTTGTGCTTGTGCCCTCTGGAGGTCTTGGACACACTGTCAAAACAGAATTAAAAATTTCTTCGTCAATAGAATTCATGTAGAGTCTAATCCTTGCTTTCCAAAGTGCAAACTTTGACAGATTGCACACTGGAGGTCTGGTGCTAGCATAATCTTTGTTTTGGGCCATGATTTGTGCAAACTAAATCTAATAATAAGATACAAAAGAAGGATCTAGTTTGGGATCTTTGGGTTCAGGTGTTAGCCTGTACAACCAAACAGATATGGTATGTTTAACCAACCTCCCTCTGATACCAATTGAAAGGGGAAACTAGATCAGATATACTCTAGAGGGGGGTGAATAGAGTATATGGTGCTTTTTAAAACACAAAGAAAAACTTTTTCAAAGCTTTACAACAATTGTTGTAATGAGTGTAAGCAGGGAAGCAGAAATAAAGCTAATCACAAAACTAAGCTATGCAGAAACTAAGCACAAGAAAATCTAGGCCAGAAACAAAAAGAAAACATGCAAAACCAGATGACACAAGGAATTATAGTGGTTCCCCAAACTTGGGTACATCCACTCTTCTACCACCCTAGGTAGGAATCCACTGCAGGATGAGTTGATCAGGTGTCCTGGGCACCAATGAGCTTTTGATAAGGTGCTCAAAAACCAAAACAGATTTTTTGATCAGGTGTCTTGCCACCAATGAGCTTTTGACAAGGTGCTCAAAAACCAGATTCAAACTTTTGAAGGGAGTTTGAAAAACCCTTTACAGAGTGGGGGTGAGAGAGTGATGACAGTCTTCTCTTTCTCAATCAACTGAGAAGACTATGTGGATTGATGTCAAAGCTCCCCCTGAATCCTTGAAATCTTCAGGAAGATGAGCTTTGCTGAGGGTGATAGGCCTTCAAAGATAGATCTCCAGCAAAAGATGATTTCAGCACGCTGAAATGTTAAGAGTCTGGAGTCTTGAAATGATGTTGGCCTTGAACACTTTGAGAGCTGAAGAGATCTGAAGATTTTTGAAAGCTTGATCTCTCTGATGAGTGTTCTTCAGAATTCTTGTTGACAGAATATTTTCAAAGAGTCTCTGTATACTGAGTTGTGTCCTATTCTTGTCAATCTCTCTTTTTGTTCTTATCTATTCTCTGTCTTGATTCAAAAGCATTCTGTCTTTTATTCTCTGTGTCTGAATAGAATATCACTCTGTCAAAGATAGTCGTTGGTCTACATTGATTATAGCCTTAATTGCATAATTTGTTCTGAAGGAAAGTCCACTGAATTGTTCCTTGAAAAATCCCTTGAAACTTGCTCCAGAAGTAAATGAAAATGGCTGGCAGATCTTCTGAATTAAATGCAGAATAAATTCTATCTGATTTAAATTTGAATTCTGAAATATAACTGAAATCGTCGAACTGAGCTCTGATATCGTCGAGCTGAGCTCAGCGAACTGGAAAGTGCAAGCAGCAAAGAAATCGTCGATCTGAGCTCAAAGATCGTCGAACTGAGCTCAGAGATGAGGATCCAGTGCAGAGTCAAAATCGTCGACCTGAGCTCAGCGATCGTCGAATGGAGTTCGACGATATTATGAGGTTTGAGCTCAGCGATCGTCGAATGGAGCTCGACGATCTGTCGAAGTTGAGCTAGACGATCGTCGACCGGAGTTCGACGAAACGTCGTGCTGAGCTCGACGATTGGACTTAGTCTCCAGAAAAACTTTGGTCTACAGAGCAGCTTCCAAACCTAGACTCCTGATCCCTTAGACTCAATTCTAATTGACCTATTAAGCTATACAGAAGGTCAAACACAGATTCCTAGAGACATAGTGATCCTGACCCAAATTAGTAATAGGGTGTTCCAACACTCTCTCATCCCCACCTCTGTAAAGGGTTGTCATCTCCCTTCAAAAGTGATTCCTGGTTACAAGTCACCTGATCAAAGGACTTGAGGATTTGGTTTTTGAGCACCTGATCAAAAGCTCATTGGTGTCAGACACCTGATCAAAAACCTGAGTGGATTCCTACCAGGGTGGTAGAAGAGTGGATGTACCCAGGTCGGGGAACCACTATAAAATTTCTTGTGTCGTCTGGTCGCCCCTTTTCTTTTTGTTCTTGCTGTGCTTGTGTTTTTAGGACTGCTGTGTGTTTATTTACTTTAGTTTAACTCTGCACATTTTATTTACAACAAAAGCTGTAATAGTTTTCCAAGGACCTACAAATACTCAATTCACCCCCCCTCTAGAGTATATTAGATCTAACACATCACTTTCATCAACACCCAGACCTGGAACGTGATGGGGAAGCCAAATACACGGTCCCACACACACGTGTCTTGCTGGCTAATATAATCTTAACACATAGCTCGGTCAATTTTGATTGTGGAGGGGTTGCTTCTTACAAGCATCCGGGTACGTGGTGGGACCTTCCTGCCGCAACATCTGGGGTCCTGTTTGTTGACTTTCTTCTTCATTCTAGTCATCTTAGCCGTTCAGCCTGGTCACAGAGCCAGTAACTTTAGGCTGCTTTGATCCAATTTTTGAGGTTGAGAATTTTCCTGGCTTCAACACTTGGTGCAGTGAGCGTGGATTACATCCAAAGAGGAAAGTTTTGCGGTTTAGTGAGATGGAAAGTGGTGGCGAACATGGAGAGTTTGTAGGCAACTCGGCGGGAGCTGGTAACTCCGCGCGAGGTGTCGAGTTTGTGACCATAGCTGCGTTCGAGGAGTTCGCAAAGTGGATTGAGAGGACCGTCCTCGCCAAGTTTTCTCATCCCCTCGATGTCACTGTGACTTCGCCCCATCGATTGACACCGGATGAGGAAGCGCCAATGAGGTGAGCGGGGAAGGAGCCCGCTTGGGCAAGGGAGGAGCGACCAAAACAATCGCGACACTATCTGGCGAGCAGCCAGGGGATTAGATTCCGCGATCCAGAACTATCGACTAGGTACCTTGATACTTGCCGATGGAGCGAGTATGATGACAACATGAGCGAGGATGAAACCCGTCATTGCTAGGAAGGGAGGATCCCCTTCTATGATGAGATCCTCGCGGCCTCAGTTCCCGAAGGTTTCAGAGAGCCCGTCCTCACCTACTACTCCGACAAAGATGACCCGGTCAGACATCTCCAGTGGTTTGAAAATGTAGTTTCCATCTGCAACATGTTCGACGCCTTCAAGTGTCGGTTCTTCTCCATCACCTTCAAGGGTAATGCGAGAGACTGGTTCCACCAGCTGCCAGCCAGTTCCATTTACTGCTTCACTGATCTACGTCGGCGCTTCATGATGAGGTTCGCGACATCCAAGAAGAGGAAGAAGGTGGCAACGACCATCTTCAAAATTACCCAGAGACAGCACGAGAGTTTAGTCCATTACATCGACCGCTTCCAGGAAGAGATCTTATAGGTGGAGGAGGTGGATAGTTTCACCCTGTGGTAGCCCTGAAGTTTGGTCTGAAGCAGGGACTATTCAGCATGGAGATGGGGTCCAAACCACCAAGGTCCTTCAAGGAGATGGTGGAGAGGGAGAATACGTTCGTCCAGGGAGAGGAGAAGAACAAGGACTTCTTGACACGACTGGATGAGGATGAGACGTTGTGGAGAGGAAGAGAGGGACCTTCAGGGACAATAGGCGGAAGACCGTTAGAAAAATGGGTCAAGAGGAGAAAGGAGGAGCCAAAGAGGAGAGAGTCGAAGAGAGGAACAGAGGAGGGAAGAGCCCAGGAGGGCAGAGGAGCGAAGGAGGCAGGAAAGGCCCCGGAGAGATGAATAAAGGAGGCCCGCGGAAGCTCCAGCGAGGAGAGGAGAAGAAAGGCGATTCTAATATCCCGAGAATCGTCCCCAGTTGAGGCCACCGATTTAGCCACGTTTCCATCCATAGGAGAGGAGTAATGACAACCGACGGGTGGAAGGCTGAGGAGGAGGAAGAATAGAAGCGATGGCCAATGCCCGTCAGGGGAACAAACGTCGTAGGAAGGAGCAACGAGCGAGATGCCAGGAGGCGGAGATTCCCCTGTACTGCGATATCCATCGAGTAAAGGGGCACATGGCGTTAGCCTGTCCGGAGTTCTGGGAGGCAAGGAGGAGGTTGGAGGCAGGAGCCGTGGAGAGGGGGCAGTAAAGGTAAGAGGCTTCGATAACGCAAGTAGCATTTCAAGCTCCGGTGAGGAGAAGGAATGAGGATCAGGTCGACCTGGGAGGTCGTGGAGAGGTGATCCACGACCCAGGAGGTGAACAACTCGGTGCGCTCGATGGGGGGGCCAGACTCGTAGCTTCCCGCAAGGGAAGTCTCCACCAGATCTATCAAAAGAGCGTTGTGTAAGCCCCCCAACCTTTGCCCTAGGTCGGGTTGGAGGGGATCTTACTTGCCCAAGACATCCACCCAGTGCTCCTTAAGGGGTAATGACCTACTCTGCTAAGCACTAGTTGGATGCCTTGCTCGGCTTGAATCACAACATTCACATCATATCACAGAGTATTGCGGAAGCATTAACAGGAAACCACAATAAATATATATAACAATATATATTTAACAAAAACCGCAAAAGGCCGTAGCCACAGTTTAAACATGGAGCTGTAGGCTATACAGTACTACAACTAACAACTCATCTCGCTCTAAACTTTGCTTGCTAGTTCTCACGTCTCTAAACTCTAGAGACGACGGGGGTGCCTCTGCTCGAGTAGTTCTATCAGCTGGCGTATCGTCCTACAGCAGCTGGTCGCTACGGTGCTCCATCTCTTGTGAATGGTTATTTAAATAACCGTTAGTTACAGAGTTAAGTGGAAACAAATCTTCTCCCCGTATCCATATCCTGGGGACGAGCTCACGCACCCAACAAAAGTAGATAGCTGAAGCATGAGAGGGTTAGTACAACATTTCATGAATAAGCTAGGAGCAACCAAAAAGAGGCGTAACATGGTATAATTGGACTAGCAACGACAATATACGTCAGTTATAATTTAGGCTCCACTAGCACATCAAAACAAGTATTCAAAACATCACAGGCTTTCACAACCGCATACATATCGCAGGCATTCACAGCCACGCACACATCACATGCATTCAGAGCGGCGTATAACACCCTATATCGACATAGTATGGACCGCTTCTTTTCAAGCAGGGTAGCGAGCCCTGCGGGCCTCACCGATGTGGTCGTCGGTGATAGTGGCCAATCCTACAACTTCTGGGGGTGGTCGTACCGCACAGCCCAGGCCCTAAAGTACAGCCCAGTGTACTCTTGGATGTGAGCGACATCCAGCGATTCAACATTTTGGCCGACCAGCGGAGGAAACCTAACGAGGAAAACATAACGATCGTTTACCCGTGGTACTCATCTCCCTGTCGCCTTGAGTCGTCGAACTTCCCACATCGGTACGAACGTCTGCGGAAGTGACTGACCCGCCACAGCTTACCACAAGCAATTTACAAACAATCAAACAGTCAATTTTGCTAGCACGCACCAGATCTGTGGCGGCCTGCCCTACTATGCTTCAATCTTTGGGCAGTAACACTCAGCTCAACTTTCGACAAGAAGCATGTGAGTACTTTATTTGGGACTAAACCTGAAGGAATACCTCAACTCCGGTAATCCCCAACTAAGGCTCTCCCTTAACAGATGGTTGCTCGTCAGAGCAAGATCCGTGCTTATAATAGTAAATTGCAGTAATGAAAATGTGGTAATTAAATCTGCTGATAATATAAGCTGCATAATTAGAGTGCTGGAATGAAATGTGACCAGTACGAAATTGGAGTAGTATTGAAACGAAAGTACTGAATTGACTAGTACGAAACTGGAGTAGTATTAAAACGAAAGTACTGAACTGAACTTGACGAGTACATGACTATAATAGAACTAAAATAAAAGTACTGAATTGAACTTGACCAGTATGAGACTGGAGTAGAACTGAATTGAAAGTACTGAATTGAACTTGACCAGTACGGGACTGAAGTAGAACTGAATTGAAAGTACTGAATTGAACTTGATCAGTACGAGACTAAAGTAGAACTGAAATGAAAGTACTGAATTGAACTTGACTAGTGCGGGACTGGAGTAGAACTAAAATGAAAGTACTGAATTGAACTTGACCAGTACAGGACTGGAGTAGAACTGAATTGGAAGTACTGAATTGAACTTGACTAGTACGGGACTGGAGTAGAACTGAAATGAAAATACTGAATTGAACTCGACCAGTATGGGACTGAAGTAGAACTGAATTGGAAGAATTGAACTGAAATAAATAAAGGAACTGGAGCAGTGCAAGACTAGAATAATCATAAAGAAAATGGTTAGTAGTCCAATCACTCTATTCAGGAGGCTTCAGTCCCATCTCCGTTTTTGGGAGGCATTTTCAGTTCCTTCTCTGTTCTTAGGAGGTATGTTCAGTTCCATCTCCGTTCTTAGGAGGTATGTTCAGTTCCATCTCCTTTCTCATGAGGTTTCTTTGGGTTTCACCCATTATTAAGATCCGATAACAATTCAGTTGCGTCCTTTTTAATCACGGCTTAATCGGATCAGGGGAAGCTTATTATGAGTTATATTTTTATTATTTATCCGAGAATAAATATCAACTCGCTTGCTTACGTCGGAACGAATCCGAGAATCTTGTCAGAGGGCACATCCTTGCTCGAATTTCAATCTCGAAAATCATTTCCAACACATGAGGGAAATTATTTACCCGAAACTAGTTTGTGGATTATATTACTTGAAGCTAATAATTTCATCTTCTGAGTCTACCCAAAATGTCTGAGAGTTATTTGAAAATGAGGCGCTTAGTGCTTTTGCAAAAAAAACCTTGAAATACTCAGAGCTGGAATCTTGCCTCAACAACTATCCTCGATTACTCAATTGAACTTAATATTCAATATATAAAGTAGTCACATGCTTCAGTTTTTATTTTCGAAGAATTTGAGCTCGTAAATTTCTTATCGCGACTCTAAGCTCAAAGAAATTGGAAAATCTTTAATTTTTATTCCAATATTCCCAAATTTTAATACAACCTTTAAGAGGGCCTAAAAAGAGCATAAAGTTTTTATCAAAATTTTTCGAGCAATTTCGGGCCTGTAAATTGGCCAAATAATTCTTATTTAGGTTTTAAAAATAACAACTTAACTCCAAAAATTCCCAAACTTTTTGTGTAAATTTTCATCATCAATAGAAACAATTTTCATGTTCAAAACTTTTTCACTAGGTCCCCAGTTTACCCTCCAGAAAATAAAACACACATCTTAATTATAATATTATAATATTCCTAAATATTATAAAAATTATAAATGTTTATATCATCTTCGCCGCCCCACTCCCACTGTCTGTACCAAAACAGACCACTGCGGGTCATCTCCGTCGCAGGCCGGCCGGCGGCCGGCCGTGGCTCCGTGCCCAGCCGATCGCCCGGGGGTGAGCGCTCCCTCCGACGGTGGTCCGGTGGCCTGCTGCCGCCGACGATCGCCAGAGTTCTTTTTATTTATTTTTTTGAATGGGAGGGAGGGGGTGACGACGGCGGCGCTCCAGCCGCCGGAGCTCGCATGCAAGGCATCCAGAAGATAGGGAGGAAGGAGAGGGGAAGATTTCCATCTGATTTTTGGGCCTTCGGGGGCTCTCGACGAAGTTGCCATGAGAGGTGGCGGTGGAGCTCGGCTGGGTTTTCTCCGGCGAAGAAGAGCTCCAGCAAGGGGGCTCTGAGTTTGTTTGAGTTTGTCAGGAGAAGAGCAGGAGGATGGCTCAACTTATAGGATGAGGAGGGGCCATCCCATTGTTTTTTGCCGATGTGGGATTAGTCTCAATAGGAGGAGTTCATCTCCTCTCCTCCACTTGGCCGGACACATGACCAGCATCAGGAGGGCCAAGTACAGCTACTTGTCATGATCTGGATGAGGGGGAGAGTTGGGATTGAGATGGTCATGGGAAAAGAGAAGGGGAGGGGAGGAAGTTGGGCCTCTTGTCTTGGCCCAAGTCCACTTCCTCTTGGATTACTATACATAAAAATAGAGCCCATAAGGGGCCCATGATGGCTTGGAGTGGTGGCCTCAAATAGAGACATTTGCATATAAATTCTCTTAAGAGAGTTTTGATTTTTAGAGAGATTTGACCAAAGTCAACCATGAGGTGGGTCCTCCATGTTGGTCAAAGTCAAAATAGGTCTAAGTCATCGAGTGACGTGCCAAAGTTGGGGTATTTTAGTAATATCGGCGTATGCACGTTTTTCGGTGCACCGTAAAGCTCGTTTTGACTGATGTTGACCACTCGTCCTTGAAATTGACTGGAACCAACTCCGTTGATTTTGTATTGACCATACAAATCCAATGCCACTGCCTGGGGTCTAATCGTAGTTCGTTTGCTAAGTATTCAAAATCTGCGCGTCGCGACACGCTTAAATGGTAAAAACGCTCATATTAATCGTTAGGCTTCGAATCGCGACGCAACGAGTTCCGATGCATTCGTATCAACTATACGAAGTCATAAGAACTGACAGAACTCAAATAGGAGTTCTCTATGTCAATATCTAAAAAAATCTCATTTTCGTGACGTTCTACGAGGAACGGTCATATCCACCATATGACCTCAAAATTCTATGAAACGAGTTTCAACGCGCCCGTATTGGCTATACGAGGCCACAAGAACTGACAGAACTCAAATCGGAATTCTCAAGCTCGATATTCAAAAATCTCATTTTCACGACGTTCTACGAGGAGCGGTCATATCCACCATATGACCTCGAAATTCAAAGGAACGAGTTCCAACGCACTCGTTTTGGCTATACGAGGCCACATAAACTGACAGAACTCAAAATGGAGTTCCCTAGATCTATACCCTGTCTAGGGTTGCCTCCCATCGGGTCACGGGTAGAGGTTCATGTCACTTTTATTGGGCCCATTAGGGTTCTGGTAGCCCAAGAAAAGTCGGGATGTTACAATCCAATAAAAATAAAAGGATTTTCGTTCCCGAATATTTGATTAAAGTAGGGGGAAAAGTAACATACCAAAGGAAAGAGATCTAGGTGCTTTTCTTGGACGAGTGCTTCGGGTTCTCATGTACATTCGTCTCGTACGCAATTCGATCACAAAAACTTAACCATCAGAATGGTCTTGTTGCGTAGATTCTTTACTTTTTAATTTTCTACTATACCAGTCCAAGCTGGACGGATCTATCTAACTGCAGCTGTACTAGCAGAATAGGAAGGTGTTGTTCTGGTTGCCGGAGGACTCACCTCAAGGAAGAGACATGAAACATATCATGGAGATTTCCCAATTCTTGGGGCAGGGCTAATCGATAGGAAACAAGGTCAACACACTCTATCACCTGATAGGGGCCCAAATAGCGGGGATCTAGTTTATTTTGCTTCCTCAAACGGGAGACACCATGCATGTGCTTAATTTTCAAAAAATACCATTTCTCTCATGCTAAACTCCACCGATTGGTGTCGCGCATCATAATATTTGGCCCGTGGGCTTTGCTCATCCCGCATTCGCTCCTGGATTAGCCGTATCGCTGACGTAGTATCATCACTATAAGCCACTCCTAAGGCTTCCGGTTCCTCATCTCGAGCTAAAGTCAATGGAGTTCGGCAATGCCTTCCATACAAAGCCTCGTACGATGTCATATTAATGCTGGTTTGATAGCTATTATTATAAGAAAAACCCAAATAAAGCCAACAACTGTTCCCACAGCTCGCTATTCTTTACTATGCAAAGTCGGAGTAGATCCTCCATCATCCAGTTCTGCCCTTCCGTCTGCCCATCTGTATATGGGTGGAAGGCGTTGTTAAAGGCCAACTTGGTCCCCAAGTATGCATGCACCTGCCTCCACTCCTTGGATGTGAAACATCGATCACGATCTGATACAATGAACTTTAGCACTCTGTAGAACCGAACCACTTGTTCTATGAATAATCTGGCAAGAATGTCAACTTCATTACCAAGTCAGTTTGGAATTAACTACGCTACCTTGGTAAGTCGATCCACGACAACCCATATTGAATCATTTCTAACACAGGATCGAGGAAAGCCGTGGACAAATTCCATGGAAATATCCTTAAATTTCCATCCTGGTATCGGCAAGGGCTACAGTAGGCCTCCTGACATTCAGATTTAACTTTTTTGACAGGCCTGACACTGGGCCACGAAGTTGGTGACGTCTCTTTTCATTCTGGACCCGAAAATGGTCCTGCGCAGATCAACAGACATCTTAACCAAACCAGGGTGAATAAAATACCTCGACTGGTGCGCTTCCCGAAGAATCTCATCTTGGACTCCTTCGGTAGAGGGAATAAATATGCGGTGCCTGAAATGCAAGATTTTATCGTGCGGGTTGAACTCCTCTTGTGCTCCATCCTGTAAGGACTGGGTGATTGGGTCTACCTCCGAATCGATCTTTTGGGCTTCTCGTATTCGATCCCAAATGTCACACTGAATTTATATCCAATATAGTTGTGCCTGGTACTCTTTCGGGTTCTGTTGTAGGATGGAGACCGGGCGGTCTGTTGCTGTTCGGAGACTGGGCGGTTTGGCGGTTTCTCCTAGCCGGTCTGTGTGCTAGGCTGTTGCAGTTTGGTGCCCCAGCGGTCCGGCAGCTTGTCTCAGACGACTTGGAGACCGGGCGGTCTAGCGGTCTCCTGTGACGACTTGCTCGCTGGGGTGCTTGTTCTCTCATCCTGGTTGTGGTCGGGCGGTTAGCCGGTTTGTCTAACCGCACGGCTTGTCCGGTTTGTCATTTTGTAAAGCCGCATATACTTGTAAATTTTTAGTCTCACATTGCTTATTTGTAATCACTCTCATCTCCTCCATTCTATAAAAGGAAGGCTATACCATTGTAATTGATACCTTTTTGGGATAATAAAGTTTTTGTTAAACCACTTCCAGTTTGTTTTCTGTTCATTTCTAACATGGTATCAGAGGAAACGGTCTTTTCCTCCTGATTGTGTGTGCTCTCTGATTCTCGTGGCTTGATTCTTCTTTCCGCAACCTGTCTTCGCGGATTGATTCCTCCTCTGACCGTTGCCCTGTTCGCGCGGATTGTTTCGACTTTCCGCGACCTGTCTTCGCGGCTTGCCTTCTCTTCTGACTGCTGTCCTGTTCGCGCGGCTTGTTTCTCCTTACTTCTCTTCTCTAGATGCTCTTCTTCGTCACCGCTCTCCTCCTCTTAGTCGCCGCGACCTGTTTAGTAGTCGCTGCGACCTTATTTCCTTCTAGCCGCTCCTACTCACTAGTCGTTGCGGCCTCTCCTTTTACCGTCCGACCTGTTTTCTCCTGTCTGCGGCCTTCCTAGCCGCACGACTTGCTTCTGTTCTCCCGGCTTGCGACTTGTTGTTGTCGCAGCTGCTTCCTGTTCTCTCATCGTCTCTCTTCAATGGATTCCACCTCCAAGCTGTCCACCTTGGTGGTCACCTCTTCTGGTAGTGTCCACGCTGTTACTCGTGGACGATGGTTGATCGACTCTGGTGCTACAAATCATATGACAGGCAATTCTCAGTTTTTCTCTCATATAGAAACACATGATCGGTTGCCACCGGTCATCATTGCTGATGGCTCTCCCTCCCCGGTCCATGGGACGGGCATGGTTCAAGTCACTCCCTCTCTGTGCCTGGCAGATACCCTCTATGTGCCACAGTTTCCTTGCAATTTATTATCAGTTACTTCTTTATGCAAGCAACTACGGTGCTCTGTCACATTCACTCATACTTCTTGTTCTTTTTAGGATCCGGACTCCCAACGGACGATTGCTACTGGGACTGAGAGCGACAGCCTCTACTTCCTCGACAACGTCTCTGCTCTATCCGCCTTCTCCTCCTTCTCTACAGATCTTCTCTAATGGCATCTTTGCCTTGGTCATGCTCCTCCCCGGCTTATTCGCCAGCTTCTGCCCCACCTCCCTCCACATCATCCTCCTCTTAATTGTGATGCATGTCAACTTGGCAAGCATCACCGCTCCTCCTTTCCTCCAAAGCAAGATCGCGGTTCTACCCGTCCGTTTGATCTTGTTCACTCTGACATCTGGGGTCCTTCTCCTACCCTTACCGTTGGTCGGGGTAGTTCCTATTTTGTTACTTTCATTGATGACTTTTCTCGCTGTACTTGGGTATATCTCTTACGCGATTGCTCTGAACTTTTTGATGTATGGACATCCTTTTACCATTCCATTCAAACTCAGTTTGATGTCTCCATTAAAATCTTACGCTCGGATAATGCAAAAGAATATCTCAGTCAAGCTTTTTCCTCTTTCTGCATGCAACATGGGATTATTCATCAAACCAGTTGCGTTTACACCTCCCAACAAAATGGAGTAGCGGAACGCAAAAACTGTCACCTCCTTGATGTCGCTCACACTCTGCTCACGCAAATGCATGTCCCTCGCTCCTACTGGGGCTATGCTGTTCTCATCGCTTGCTATCTCATCAATCACATTCCCTCCACTGTTCTCCGTGGTCAAACTCCTTTCTCCATTCTCTATCCGGGAAAAGAACCCTTTCCTCTTCCTCTCCGTATCTTTGGCTGCACAGTCTTTGTGCATGCTCCCTATGCCACCCGCGACAAACTCTCCCCGCGGTCCACTAAATGTGTCTTTCTGTGGTACTCTCCCACTCAGAAAGGTTATTATTGCTTTGACCCCGTTAACCGCAAGCAATTTGTCTATGCGGATATCACCTTCTTTGAAAATGCATCTTACTTCTCTTCCTCTTCCTCCTCTACTCCTACTGATCCTACCTCTCCCCACAACCCCACAATTCCCTCTGCTCCTACTACTGTTCCGCCACCTCCACCATCTCCACCATCTCCACCCTCTCCTGCCTCTTCTCCCCCATTTCCCTCCTCTTCACCATTGTCGCTCTCTCCTCCCGGGCCAGCTCTCTCCGTCACGGATGCTCTGGTTGCTGAGGAACATGCCGACCTGGATCTACCCATAGCTCTTCGCAAAGGGGTGCGGACGTGTACCCAGCACCCGCTGGTTGTTGTTGTTTCATATGATCGTTTTACTCCTTCTCGCAGGACATTTGCATTGGCTATCTCTGAGACTGCCACTCCCCGCACCTACCAGGAGGCTCTCACTATTCCTCATTGGAAGACTGCTATGGATGAGGAAATTGCTACCCTCACTGAACGGGGAACCTGGACCCTGGTTCCCCCACCTTTGGGCACGGATGTTGTTGGCTGCTGTTGGGTCTTTGTTGTCAAATTCTGTCCCGATGGTAGCGTGAATCGCTACAAGGCCCGCCTGGTGGACAAAGGTTTCACTCAGACATATGGTGTTGATTACTTTGATACTTTCTCTCCTGTGGCTCGTCTCAGCACCATTCGGGTCCTTCTCTCTGTCGCTGTCAACAGGGATTGGCTCATTTCACAGCTGGATGTTAAGAATGCTTTCCTCTACGGTGATCTGCAGGAAGATGTTTATATGGAGCAACCTCCTGGGTATGTTGCTCAGGGGGAGACACGAGTATGTCGGCTAAAGAAGGACTATCTATGGCCTCAAGAAGAGCCCTCATGCCTGGTTTGACAAGTTCAGTGGCATTGTTGCGGCCATTGGTTTTACGAGAAGCTCAGCAGATCACTCATTGTTTGTTCGGAAAACCACCTCTGGTCTGGTTGTTCTTGCGGTTTATGTTGATGACATTCTTCTTACTGGTGATGATCAAGATGGGGTATTGCTGACAAAGAAATACCTTCGTCAACACCTGGTCACAAAGGATATGAGGTCCTCGAAATACTTTCTGGGGATTGAAATCTCTAGGAAGCCCAACTCCATGGTCCTTTCCCAACGAAAGTATGCTATTGATCTTTTAAAGGAGGCAGGATTGACTGGTGCTAAACCTGCCCGTTGTCCTATGGCTGCTGGAGAAGACAAAACTTGGACAGATGACTCGCCTCTTCTATCCGATCTTACAAGGTACCAGCGTCTGGTGGGCAAAGCTCATTTATCTCACGGTAACTAGGCCCGACATCGCTTATGCGGTTGGCAAGGTGAGCCAGTTCATGCAAGCTCCTAGGGAGTGTCATCTACAATCTGCCCTGAAGATATTAGAGTATATTAAAGCAACACCAGGGAAAGGACTCCTCTTTCAAAAGAATGGTCACCTACGGGTTGAAGCGTACTCTGATTCAAGTTATGCTGATGAAAATGGGGACCACAAATCGACATCAAGTTTTTGCACGTTTGTTGGAGGCAATCTTGTGAGCTGGAAGAGCAAGAAACAGTCTGTGGTCTTCAGGTCTAGTGCAGAGGCAGAAATATCGCAGTATGGCGTCGACTACATGTGAGTTGAAATGGTTGCGGGCTCTCATGCTTGACTTAGGAGAGGTTTAGAACTATCCTCTTCCTATGTTCTGTGACAACAATGCCGCGATATACATTTCCAAAAATCCGGTCTTTCATGAGAGAACAAAACACATAGAAGTCGACTGTCATTTTATTCGGGAAAAGATATTGAAGAAGCAGATTTGCACTCCGTTTGTCACTTCCGACAACGAGTTGGTAGACGTCTTCACCAAGCCGGTGTCCGCTTCCTTTTTCCACATCTGTGACAAGCTGGGCATGATTGATATCTATGCTCCAGCTTGAGGGGGAGTGTTGCAGGATGGAGACCGGGCGGTCTATTGCTGTTCGGAGACCGGGCGGTATGTCGGTTTCTCCTAAGCCGGTCTGCGTGCTGGGCTATTGCAGTTTGGTGCCCCAGCGGTCAGGCGGCTTGTCTTAGACGACTTGGAGACCGGGCGTTCTAGCGGTCTCCTGTGACGACTTGCTCGCTGGGGTGCTTGTTCTCTCATCTTGGTTGTGGTCAGGCGGTTAGCCGGTTTGTCTAACCACACGGCTTGTCCGGTTTGTCATTTTGTAAAGCCGCATATACTTGTAAATTTTTAGTCCCACATTGCTTATTTGTAATCTCTCTCATCTTCTCCATTCAATAAAAGGGAGGTTATACCATTGTAATTGATACCTTTTTGGGATAATAAAGTTTCTGTTAAACCACTTCCGGTTTGTTTTCTGTTCATTTCTAACAGCTTCCTACGAGCAACAAGACTAATCTCCAAGTCTATTGAAGACTGAAACCATTCCCTTGGAATCTGATCCATCCAGCTCCCATTTATCGAGGGTTGGCGGCACAGCGCGTCAGCAACTTTATTAGCCTTCCCGGGGTGGCATTGGAGAGCAAAATCATAATCACATAGAAATTCCAACCATCGGCATTGCCGAAAGTTCAACTCTCTTTTTTGTAAAGATGTATTTGAGACTCTTATGGTCGGAGAAGATCTCGCACCTTTCTTCGTACAAGTAATGTTTTCGAATCTTGAGGGCGAAAACAACGACGCCCAACTCTAGATCATGGATTGCGTAATTCAGCTCGTATAGCTTTAGCTGGCAAGATGCGTGAGCCACCACCTTACCATGCTGCATCAGAACAACACCCAATCCTTTCAGGGAGGCATTAGTATAGATTTGGAATCCTCTGATTCTCGAGGGGATCGTAAGGATTGGGGCAGAAGTTAGCCGCTTCTTTAACTTAACGAACGCAATATCATATTCTGGCATCCATCGAAATGCAACATCCTTTCTCGTAAGAGCTATAAGGGGCAACACAATCTTAAAAAAGTTTCTACGAATTTCTTGTAATATCCGGCAAGACCAAGAGAAACTTCTTATGCCTGCTGTCGTCTTAAGCAGCGACCAGTTCTGAACCGCTTGGATATTGGCTTGGTCTACCGCAACTCCATTCTTGTTGATGGTGTGGCCCATGAATCCAACCTCCTCTAACCAGAATTCACACTTGCTGAACTTAGCGAAGAGAGAGTGTTCTAGAAGTTTAAGTGACACCATCTACAGGTGTATTGAACGGTCTTCCTGGTCTTCGAGTAAATCAAGATATCGCTGATGAAGACGATCACGAAATGATCTAGGAAGGGTTCGAATACCTTAATTATCAGAGCCATAAAGGCAGAGGGGGTGTTAGTGAGCCCAAAATGCATTACCATGAACTCATATAGACTATAGCGAGAGCTAAAGGCAGTCTTGGGGATATCCTCCTCCCAGACCCGAAGCTGATAGTAGTCGGATCTTAGGTCCATCTTGGAGAATACATGCGCACCTTGTAGTTGATCGAACAACTCGTCAATCTTTGGAAGTGGATATGTATTTTGTATTGTAGTTTGTTTAGTTCCCTGTAATATATGCACAAGCGCAGTGTCCCATCTTTTTTTACCAATAATATAGTGGCTCCCCAGGGCGAGGAACTTGGGCGGACGAATCCAACATCTATCAGTTCCTGGAACTGGATCTTCAACTTGGCCAATTTCTCAGGGGCCATTTGATAGGGTACTCAGGACACTGGTCGAGCTCCGGACACATGCTCAATCTGAAGGTCAACCTCTCATTGTGGTCGTAAACCCGGCAGGGACTCGGGGAAAACATCCAAAAAATCTCACACCACCGGAACTTTGGTGAGCACTTGAATTTTTTATTCTTCATTTTGAAGTAGATGAGGAGTATATACATATCATATAACAAAACATGCATCTGATGTAGGCATACATATGCATATAGTATATAATATAGGTATCAATATCTGATGTAACTCTAAGATAAATACCTATCCTACATCGAGGGTCAGTCCATGCTGAAGGTTCAGTGCATAAGCTTCCAAGTGCTGTGCTCGGTCATGCTGACCTTTCTTGCCAGCTCTACCCCTTCAGCCTCTTTGGTCGTATCCACGCGCTGCCTGTCCTCCTCGAACTGCTCCTAATCCTGGCCTTCCTACCGCCTGCGGATAGAAAGCTCTCATGTGTCCCTACTGCTGGCACAGAAAGCAGTTCCTTTGCAAGGGAAAACATATCGTCAAGTTACTGGTGTGGGTTGTGGTATTGGAGCTGGCCTGGGCTCCTGCTGCGGTGCTGGGGGTGTTGGTGGGAGCCTATAAGGCTGCCTGTGCTACCTATGTCTGCGCCCTCTCTCCTATTAGCGGCGAGCAGCTCCTCTATCTCGTCCCTGACCTCTAGGGTCCTCGACCTATCCCCGACACTACTGGGACACCATACTCTGGTCTAACTCCAACTCAGCAACGTGAGTTTCTATAGTGTGGAAGGTGTACTGAGAGATTATGATCAAGACCCGTCTCAAGTCACCTCGCAAGCCTCATAGAAGCGAGCAGCTCTATCTTTGTCTGTGGCTGCTAGGTTCCCAACAAAACGTGTCTGGTGGTTAAACTTTCTCTCGTCGTATGACATCGTCCGGTCACCCTGAAGGATGTGCATGAACCTCTCTTGTAGTGCCTCTCGGTAGGCATCCGAGATGAAGTGATCCAGGAAAGCCTCTGAAAACTACCCCCACAGGATAGTGCTCAATGGTCGTCCTCTGAACGTCGAGCGGGTGACCGCTCTCCACCAGTCTCTAGCATATCCATCTAACAAGGTCACTAATAGTGACACTACAGCTACTGTCGGGCACACAATTCCTACCAACATATCCTCTACACACTCAACCACTCTTTATTTGTATGACAGTCTTCGTGCTTCTGAAGGTGGGAGGCCTTAGCCCCCGAAAGGTCGTCAGTAGGTCAGTGGGTACCACCAACTGTTGTGGTGGCTGTGCTAATGCTGTACAAAAGGTCGCTAGGATATCTGTCAATGTTTGCCCCAAGTTGGTGTCGACAAATGGTATAACTGCAGGGGTAACTTGGTCTGGAGGTGGGGTAGCAAGGATATATCCTCTGGAGGAGGATCTCTTGTTACTAGACTTCGATATGTCTAGAGAAATAACAGGAAAACAAGTGTCAGTATTTTGCAAAAGTAGGGGATATTTGCAAAAGACTAACAAAGCGGAAACAAAGGTGTGCGAGCGTGCTATCACACAGTCTAAAGTCCGTAATCCTCCACACAAGAGTCTACCAGGCTTCCACTGCATGGTTTGTCCCGAACTAAAGAACGAAGCGAGGGACGGAGTGATCCTGAGACTGCTCCGACAAGGATGGATCGTGATCGCTCTGATCCATTTGTAAACCCCAACCTTTGCCCCAGGTCGGGCTGGATGATATCTTACTTGCCCAAGACGTCCACCTAGTGCTCCTTAAGGGGTAACAACCCACTCTGCTAAGCACTAGATGGCCGCCTTGCTCGGCTTGAATCACAACATTGACATCACATCACAGAGTATTGCGGAAGCATTAATAGGAAACCATAACAAATATATATAACAATATATATTTAACAAAAATTACAAAAGGTCATAGCAACAGTTTAAATATGGAGCCCGTAGGCTATACAGTACTACAACTAACAAATCCTCTTGCTCTCAACTCTGCTTGCTAGTTCTCACGTCTCGAAACTCTAGAGACGATGGGGGTGCATCTACTCGAGTAGTCCTATCAGCTGACGTATCTTCCTGCAGCAGCTGTTCGCTACGGTGCTCCATCTCCTGTAAATGGTTATTTAAATGACCGTTAGTAACAGAGCTAAGTGGAAACAAATCTCCTCCCGGATCCATATCCTGGGAACGAGCTCACGCACCCAACAAAAGTAGATAGCCAAAACATGAGAGGGTTAGTGCAACATTTATGAATAAGCTAGGAGCAACCAAAAAGAGGCGCAACATGATATAACTGGACTAGCAATGACAATATACGTTAGTTATAATTTAGGCTCCACTAGCACAACAACACAACAGGTATTCAAAACATCGCAGGTTTTCACAACCGCGTACACATTGCAGACATTCACAACCACGCACACATCACAGGCATTCATAGCCGTGCATAACACCCTATGTCGACATAGTATGGACCGCTTCTTTTTAAGCAGGGTAGCGACCCTCGCAGGCCTCACCGATGTGGTCGTCGGTGACAGTGGCTAGTCCTGCCACTTCTAGGGGTGGTCGTACCGCACAGCCCAGGCCCTAACGTACAACCTCGTGTACTCTTGGATGTGAGCGATATCTGACGATTCAATATTTTGTCCGACCAGCGGAGGAAACCTAACAGGAAAAACATAGCGACCGTTTACCCGTGGAACTCATCTCCCTGTCGTCTTGAGTCATCGAACTTCCCACATCGGTACGAACAGTCTGCGGAAGTGACTGACCTGCCACAGTTTACCGCAAGCAATTTACAAGCAATCAAATAGTCAATTTTGCTAGCACGCACCAGGTCTGTGGCTGCCTGCCCTACTATGCTTCAATTCTTGGGCAGTAACGCTCAGCTCAACTTTCGACAAGGAGCATTTGAGCACTTTATTTGAGGCTAAACCTGGAGGAACACCTTAACTCCGGTTATCCCCAACTAAGGCTCGACCTTAACAGATGACTGCTCATCAGAGCAGGACCCGTGCTTATAATCGTAAATTGCAGTAATGAAAATGCGGTAATTAAAGCTGCTGATAATATAAGCTGCATAATTAGAGTGCTGAAATGAAATGTGACCAGTACGAAACTGGAGTAGTATTGAAACGAAAGTATTGAATTGAACTTGAACAGTACGAGACTGGAGTGGAACTGAAATAAAAGTACTGAATTGAACTTGACCAGTATGAGACTGGAGTAGAACTGAATTGAAAGTACTGAATTGAACTTGACTAGTACGGGACTGGAGTAGAACTGAATTGAAAGTACTGAATTGAACTTAACCAGTACGAGACTGGAGTAGAACTAAAATGAAAGTACTAAATTAAACTTGACCAGTACGAGATTGGAGTAGAACTGAAATGAAAGTATTGAATTGAACTTGACCATTACGGGACTGGAGTAGAACTGAATTGGAAGTACTGAATTGAACTTGACCAGTACGAGACTGGAGTAGAACTGAAATGAAAGTACTGAATTGAACTTGACCAGTACTGGACTGGAGTAGAACTAAATTGAGAGTACTGAATTGAACTTGACAAGTACGAGACTAGAGTAAAACTGAAATGAAAGTACTAAATTGAACTTGACCAGTACGGGATTGGAGTAGAACTGAAATGAAAGTATTGAATTGAACTTGAGTAGAACTGAAATGAAACTATTGAATTGAACTTGACCAGTACGGGACTGGAGTAGAACTGAATTCGAAGTACTGAATTTAACTTGACCAGTACGGGACTGGAGTAGAACTGAATTGGAAGTACTGAATTGAACTTGACCAGTACGGGACTGGAGTAGAACTGAAATGAAAGTACTGAATTGAACTTGACTAGTACGGGACTAGAGTAGAACTGAATTGCAAGTACTGAACTGGAATAATTAAAGGAACTGGACCAGTGCAAGACTGGAATAATCATAAAGAAAATGGTTAGTAGTCCAATCACTCCATTCAGAAGGCTTCAGTCTCATCTCCGTTCTCAGGAGGCATTTTCAGTTCCTTCTCTGTTTTCAGGAGGTATGTTCAGTTCCATCTCCGTTCTCAGGAGGTTTCTCTGGGTTTCACCGATTATTAAGATCCGATAACAATTCAGTTGCGCCCTTTTTAATCACGACTTAATCAGATAAGGGGAAGCTTATTATGAGTTGTATTTTTATTATTTATCCGAGAATAAATATCAACTCGCTTGCTTACGTCGGATCGAATCCGAGAATCTTGTCAGATGACCCATTCTTTCTCGAATTTCAACCTCGAAAATCATTTCCAACACATGAGGTAAATTATTTACCTGAAATGAGGTTGTGGATTATATTACTCGAAGCTCGTACTTTCATCTTCCGAGTCTGCCCAAAATGCCCGAGAGTTATTTGAAAATGAGCCGCTTAGTGGTTTTGCAAAAAAAAACCTCGAAATACTCAGAGCTGAAATCTTGCCTCGACAACTCTCGTCGATTACTCAATTGAACTTAATATTCAATATATAAAGTGGTCGCACGCTTCAGTTTTCATTTTCGAAGAATTTGAGCGGGTAAAGTTTTTAGCTCGACCCTAAACTTCAAGAAATTGAAAAATCTTTAATTTTTATTCCAAAGTTTTCAAATTTTAATACAACCTTTAAGAGGGTATAAAAAGAGTTTAAAACTTCTTCCAAAATTTTTTGAGCAATTTCGGGCTTCTAAATTGACCAAATAATTCTTATTTAGGCTTTTAAAAATACCAACTTAACTCACAAAATTTCCCAAAAATCTGTGTAAATTTCTCTCATCAATGGGAACAATTTTCATGTTCAAAACATTTTCACCAGGTCCCCAGTGTACCCTCCAGAAAATAAAACACTCATCTTAATTATAATATTCCTAAATATTATAAAAATTATAAATGTTTATATCATCTTCTCCCCCCCCCCCACCACTCCCACCGCCTGTACCAAAACAGACCATTGCAGGTCATCTCTACCGCCGGCCAGCCGTGGCTCCGCCCCCACCTGACTGCCCGGGGGTGGCACTCCCTGTGGCGGTGTTCTGGCGGCCTGCCGCCGTCGGCCATCGCCAGAGTTTTTTTTTTGAACGAGAGGGAGGGGGTGACGGCGACGGCGCTCCGGCCCCCGGAGCTCGCATGCAAGGCATCCATAAGATATGGAGGAAGGAGAGGGGAAGGTTTCCACCTAATTTTTGGGCCTTAGGGGGCTATTGGCGAAGATGCCATGAGAGGTGGCGTAGGTGGCGGTGGAGCTCAACTGAGTTTTCTCCGGCGAAGCAGAGCTCCAACATGGGGGATCTGGGTTCGTTTGAGTTTGTGAGGAGAGGAGCAGGAGGAGGGCTCAACTTTTAGGATGGGAGGGGTCATCCCATTGTTTTTTGTTGATGCGGGATTAGTCTCAATAGGAGGAGTTCATATCCTCTCCTCTACTTGGCTGGACACATGGAAAACATCAGGCGGGCCAAGTACAGCTACTTGTCATGATCTCAATGAGGGGGAGAGTTGGGCTTGAGATGGTCATGAGAAAATATAAGGGAGGGGAGGAAGTTGGGCCTCTTGGCTTAGCCCAAGGCCTCTTCCTCTTGGATTCCTATACATAAAAATAGAGCCCATAAGGGGCCTATGATGGCTTGGAGTGGTGACCTAAAATGGAGGCATTTGCAAATAAATTCTCTTAAGAGAGTTTAGTTTTTTAGAGAGATTTGACCAAAGTCAACCATGACGTGGGTCCCTCATGTGAGTCAAAGTCAAAATAGGTCTAAGTCATCGAGTGACGTGCCAAAGTTGGGGTATTTTAGTAATATCGGCGTGTGCACGCTTTTCGGTGCACCGTAAAGCTCGTTTTGACCGATGTTGACCACTCGTCCTTGAAATTGACTGGGACAAACTCCGTTGACTTTGTATTGACCATACGAATCCAATGCCACTGACCGGGGTAGAATTGGAGTTTGTTTGCTACGTATTCAAAATCTGCGCGTCGCGGCGCACTAAAATGGTCAAAATGCTCATAATCATCGTTAGGCTTCAAATCATGACGCAACGAATTCTAATACGGTCGTATCAACTATACAAAGTCATAGGAACTGACGGAACTCAAATCGGAGTTCTCTGTGTCAATATCCAAAAAATCTCATTTTCACGACGTCCTACGAGGAACGACCATATCCACCATATGACCTCAAAATTCTACGGAACGAGTTTTAACGATCTCGTATTGGCTATACGAGACCACAGGAACTGGCAGAACTCAAATCGGAGTTCTCTAGCTCGATATTCAAAAATCTCGTTTTCACGACGTTTTATTAGGTGCGGCCATATCCACTATATGACCTCGAAATTCAAAGGAACGAGTTCCAACGCACTCGTATTGGCTATACGAGGCCACATGAACTGACAGAACTCAAAAAAGAGTTCCCTAGCTCTATATCATGCCTAGGGTTGCCTCCTTCTGGGTCACGGGTAGAGGTTCCGGTCACTTTTATTGGGCCCATTAGGGTTCCGGTGGCCCAATAAAAGTCAGGATGTTACACGTCGCCTCTCAGAGCATCACCTCGACTTCTCAGGTCCCGCCGCCATTGGATATGATCACTTTTTCGGAGGAGAATATGTTGGGGAATGAGAACCCCTTCCACGATGCCCTAGTCATCCAAGCAGCCATCGAGGACTTCACCGTCGACCGAATCCTAGTGGATAATGGGAGTTCGGTGAACGTTATTTTCAAGAGAACCTTCGTCGGGCTTAATGTGGAGGCATCCAGAGTTCAAGCTGCGGACGGACCCCTCTTTGGCTTCTCAGGAGAGAAGAAATAGGTGGAAGGAGGGGTGGACCTTCTGGTCACCGTGGGCGGAACTTAAATCTGATGTCGCTTTGTCATCGTCGACGCCCCAAGCTATTATAGTGCCATCTTTGGACGTCCCCTCATCAACTACTTCAAGGCGGTTCCATCCTCATACCATCAATACCTAAAGTACTGTCGGGGAGATGTCCAAGTGAGGTTAGAGGTGATCCAAGAGCTGCCAGAGAATGCTACCTAAATGCCGTCTGTACCATCAACTGGATGGAGGACGCAGAGAGATTTGAGAAGCTGCTGGAAAGAGAAGAAGGTTTGTGTGTTGCTGAGGAAGTGGAGGAGCAAGAGGTGATCTCACGGAGAGGAGAGCCAGGTGTGATGAAAGTTGGAAGAACTCTTCCGCTGGAAGGAAAGATCGAGATGGTCGTGTGTCTGCAAGAGAACGTGGATATTTTGCTTGGAGCGCTGCTGAGATGTAACACCCCCTATCCGTCACATAGCATATAGCAGTAGGTCCGGCCGGGGCCCGACGTCGTATGCCACAGACAGACCGGGTGGTCACTTATGGAAACCATCCAACCAATCTCAACGTCCTACACAGAGCATTCTAGCGGAAGCATTAAATTAAAGTTGTAATAAAGAACCCAGCATTAGAGCCTGAATGTCCACTAGTACAGAATAGGAATGTTATACAAAATACTCAAAATAAGCCTTAAGGCCTTACAAAATGTTTCACTTCCAATTACATGTTTTACAAACCACGGCACGCAGGCCGGTCACACATGAATAAAGCAGTAAACACTTCCAATTAGGCCTTCAAGGGCCGGCTTCGCATTCGGGCTTTAGCCACGCTATTGACCGCTTGGTCCAGCTGCACCTGCAAGCAACATACCACCGCACGGTGGCAAAACAAGGCAACGGTCAGCAATGCTGACCAAATTATAACGATCCCGCCCCCAACTCGGGGCGGTGATGCTCCTTCCCTGCATTTCATTAGCATAAGCGAGCAATGTATATATATAGCCATTTCATCACAGACGTTGGCTCGCACGGCCACACGCCCCGTGCTCTCAGGGCACATTCTCGGTGAACCGGTCGATGTCACGACAATTAAAGCCATAGACATTCCGGACTCACCACCGCCACTTGGACGACCAAACCTATGAGCAATTTGTCTTCCTGGTCAGGGTCACGACAATTTAAGCCATTGACCGCCGAAGACCCTAATCTATGCCAACGGTAAGTGCCACGTGCCTTTAGGTCTCTTTAACCGAACGACATAGAACGGGTACAGTTCCATCTAACCCGTGCTCACATCGCAACGATAATTTAAGCCATTTCCGCGGGTCAAACTTCCACCGAGTCCCATATCCATCACAAATCACATAACCCGGTTATGTTCAAGTTGACTCTCAATCCACCAAGTTAGCAAGATCTCGTATCCGCCCAGTTTTTCGGGTGCACCTTTGGGTTAGTCCCCAAGGCTCCCTGCTGCAATCTACCGCGTAGAAAACCCGAAAAACAACCAATAGCACGGAGTCTTCTCCGGCATTATGCAATGCAACATCACCGATCCAGACCAACATGTCCGGATAGGCTTCACACATCATGCCTATGTCCGTTCTCGCTTACGGACTCTAAACAACGGGGACTTCACATATCTACCCGAAGGAACGCCTCCAACTCTCCGCAAACTCGCGAGAGCGGGCTTCCTATGCTAAGAAAGAGAGCTACTCATGCTCAAGATGAGGATCGTTACCCTAGCGTTCCTCTTTGGCGCCATTGAAAAGTAATCGGATGAAAAGCACCGCACTAGCTTTGCCTCCGTGGATCCGGAGTCGGCTCGCGATTCAGAGCTTCGAAGCTCCTCCAATGGCGGGATCTAGCTCCTTCTTCCTCCCTTGGCTCTCCTCTCTCTCTAAGGCTTTAGAAAGATAACACTTAAGAAAAAGTGAGGGTTTTTCAGTCCAATCCCGGGTATATCCCTTCAGGAACAACCCCCAGCCGTTGGATCTCAAAATAAGGAAACGAACGGCTTTGATTCGGGACTGAAATGCCCAATCTGGACCGAACACGGCCTGGCACACGCCCGTGTCCTGTGCCGTGTGCCTCATTCGCCGTCAAAATCGGCTCGCCTGGAACCTCACACGGGTATCGAACACGCCCGTGTTCGAGCTGACACGCCCGTGTTCCACCTGACACGGCCGTGTACCCCATCATTTTTCCCCAAAATCAACCCGAGCACTGCACGGGTTCTAGGACACGCCCGTGTCCTTACCCGTGTCACCTCAACACGCCTGGACCCCAGGCCGTGTACACGGTCTCGACACTCGACACTTCGTCGAACAAAGATCGTCGACCTGATGACATGGCCTTGGACACGCCCGTGTCCTAGGCCGTGTGCCTTGTCTCGACACATTGTCGACACAAAGTGTCGACTCCGGGACGAGTGTCGACACGGGTCGACATGCCCTGCGACACGCCCGTGTCGCAGGCCGTGTGCCATGTCTCGACACTTCGTCGACCGCAGAGTGTCGACTTCGCGGCTAAGTGTCGACACGGGTCGACACGCCCTGCGACACGCCCGTGTCGCAGGCCGTGTGCCCAGTCTCGACACAATGTCGAGACCAAAGTGTCGACTTCCCGTCTCAGTGTCGACACAGGCTTGACACGCCCTGGGACACGCCCGTGTCCCAGGCCGTGTGCCTGCAGCCAGAACCCAAACTGGCCCAAAACGTCCCCCTTTGCTCCTCTGAGTTTTGGGGCGTTACAACTCTCCCCCTCTTAAAAGAATTTCGTCCACGAAATTATATAAAGGAAAGACATGTACAAAACCAAAATTTGTACCTGAGCGGAACAACTCCGGATACTCGTCAAGCATAGTCTGCTCTCGCTCCCAAGAGAGCTCCTCACGACCGCAATTGTCCCACCGGACTTTGACCATCCTGATCTCTTTATTGCGTAGCCGCTTGACCTCCGAGTCCTCAATCCGCACGGGCTTGACCTTTGTCGTCAGCCCACTATCCACCAGTACTTGATCAACCGCGATCACTTGAGTAGGCTCTTGCACCGCCTTCCGAAGCACCGAAATGTGGAATACATCATGTAAACCACTAATCTCCACTGAAAGCTTCAACCGATAGGCCGCTTCACCAACTCGCTCCAGAACCTCAAACGGTCCAAGGTACCTCGGGCTTAGCTTTTTCAATCGTCGCACCCGCGAGACACCCTTGAATGGCTTGATCTTTAGGTACACATAATCACCCACAAGCGAACTCCACGTTCCTGTGCTTGGCATTATAGTATTTTGCTTGCCGGTCCTGAGCGATAAGCAACCTCTCCCGAATGGTTCGCACCAAAGAAGTAGCACCCTCCACTTCTGAATGCTTATACAACCTTGACTCACCCGTTTCTAACCAAGACAACGGCGTGCGACATTTTCTACCATATAGGGCCTCGAAAGGCGCCATCTGAATACTCGCTTGGTAGCTATTGTTGTATGCGAACTCCACCAAATAAAGGTGGTCTTCCCATTGCTTTCCAAAATCCAAGACACACATGCGAAGCATGTCTTCCAAGGTTCTATTGACCCTCTCGGTCTGTCCATCCGTTTGCGGATGGAAGGCTGTGCTGAATTTCAGCTTTGTTCCCAACATTTGCTGCACAAGCCTCCAATCATTGGACGTGAACCGCCCATCTCGGTCACTCACGATGCTGCGGGGCACACCATGAAGCCGCACTATGTTATCCACATAAAGCTTCGCCAACTTCTCCACCGGATCATCCTTCCTATGCGGAATAAAATGCGACACCTTCGTTAATCGATCAACAACCACCCAAATGGCGTCGTTTCCCTTTTGCGACCTTGGCAAACCGTGCACAAAGTCCATAGAGATGTCGTCGAATTTCCACTCCGGAATAGGCAAGGACTTAAGAAATCCTCCCGGCTTTTGGCACTCCGCCTTCACCAAGGCGCAAGTTTGGCACTTTGCTACGTAGAGCGCCACATCCTTTTTCAAACCCGGCCACCAGAACAGTTTCTTCACATCACGGTACATCTTCGTGCTCCTCGGGTGAATCGAGTACTTGGTATGGTGTGCCTCGTACAATAACTCCACCCGCAAATTGCCCACACTTGGGACGCACAAACGACCGTCTTTCCAAAGCAATCCATCCTCCACGACGAATTGGGAATTTGACCCATCCAAAGCCTCTACCATGAACTGCTTCATATGAGCATCCATATCCAAAGCCTGCCGAATACGATCAGCCAGGTCATATTGGACTTCAGTCCAATTCAGAACTGCTTCAGCACTTGATTGCTTGTCTACACAAACAATCTCCAACGCCTCCAACTCCCGCACCAACCGCTCATCATGCACCGATAGCCAATTGGCTTGAGCTGGGGCTCGGCGACTCAGCGCGTCCGCAACCGCATTCCCCTTGCCAGGCACGTAGTGGATCTTGAATGTATAGTCCCCCAGGAACTCCATCCATCTACGCTGCCGCATATTCAGATCTTTCTGATCAATAAGGTACTTCAGGCTCTTGTGATCGGTGTAGATATCAATCTTCACACCGTACAAGTAGTGTCTCCACAGCTTCAAGGCAAAAATCACGGCCGCTAACTCCAAGTCATGGACCGGATAGTTCCTCTCGTGCACTTTTAGCTGTCTCGAGCCATAAGCTATTACACTACCGTGTTGCAGTAGCACGCAACCCAAACCGCTGCCCGAAGCATCGCTATAAATCTCATAGCCTTCGGTCCCACATGGAGAACTCAGCACATGCGCCGTGGTCAACCGACACTTCAACTCCTCAAAAGCTCGTGCGCACTCCGACGTCCAAACGAACTTATGCTCCTTCCTCGTCAATGTAGTGAGAGGTAACGCTATCCGCGAGAAGTTCTCTACGAAGCGCCTATAATAGCCGGCAAGACCCAGAAAACTTGGACTTCCGCTACAGTAGCAAGCTCAGGCCACTCCCGTATCGCAACAATCTTCGCCGGATCCACAGCAATACCCTCTCCACTTACTATATGCCCGAGGAACGCCACTGAGGATAGCCAAAACTCGCACTTCGAGAACTTGGCATACAACTGATTTATCCTTAGCGTTTCCAACACCAAATGAAGATGCTTGAAGTGATCTTCCTCACTTTGCGAGTACACCAAAATATCGTCGATGAAGACGATCATGAAATGGTCCAAGTACTCCCTGAAAGTCCTGTTCATCAAATCCATGAACACTGACGGCGCATTAGTCAGCCCAAACGGCATGACTGTAAACTCATAATGCCTGTATCTCGTACTAAACGCTGTCTTCGGGATATCACTCTCCCTTATTCGCAGCTGATAGTACCCAGCCTTGAGATCCAACTTCGAGTACACCGTCGACCCAACTAACTGATCAAAAAGATCATCAATCCGGGGGATCGGGTACTTGTTCTTCTCAGTCAGCTTGTTTAGCTCCCGATAATCAATACATAGCCTCAAGCTTCCATCCTTCTTATTAACAAAGAGGACCGGTGCGCTCCAAAGGCGAAGAACTCGGGCGCACATACCCTTGCTCCAACAACTCTTGCAGTTGAACTTTCAGCTCCGCCATTTCCTTAGGCGCTAGCCGATAAGGAGATCGTGACACAGGCTTTGCACCTGGCACTAGCTCGATTGTAAAATCTATCTCCTGCTGAGGCGGGGCTCCAGGAAGATCTGCGGGGAACACATCAGGGTATTCCGATACCACTGAAATACAATCCAACGCGGGCTTCGGCTTTGCAACCTCCACTAGTGTAAAGAACAGTTCTGCTCCGGCACGAACCGCCTTCACCACCTGAAGAGCAGACATCAATGTCTTGCTCGACCCCTTTAAGCCCGTAAAAGTCGTCTCACGACTTGCTCCCAGCTTGACTTCCTTGCTACCGCAATCTATATGGGCCTGCTGCTCCGAGAGACAGTCCATGCCAAATATGACGTCGAACTCCACCAACGGAAGTAAAGACGCCCGCAGGTCGAACTCCTGCTCCCCAATACGAATCTTAACATCGCAGATCCTATCCGCTCGCATCGAACACCCATTGGGAAACAACACATCCAACTTATCCTTCGCCATCGAAGAAGGGACTCCGATGCGTGATATAAATCCTTCAGACAAGAAGGAGTGTGAAGCTCCCGTATCGAAGAGTGCTCGTGCCGGATTTTCACAAATCAATACAAATCCTAAACAAGCAGTGGTAAGGTAACATGTGCATAACAAGTATTTAAAGAAATTGACTTGCTATAAATTAAACCGTATCTGTCACCACATCAGCTTGTTTGATGGCCTCCTGTTGGCCAAGATTATAGACCCTTGGTTGGGCCGGAGCATAATGGGATGCGGTCGACTCCACCGCCTTTCCCTTCTCTTCATAAGTAGCTCCCGGCTTTCTCTCGGACTTAGGACGTCCGCTCCAACAGTCACGGGCAAAGTGCCCCGTCTTTCCACAAGTAAAACACGCGCCCGGGGTCCGACTCGTAGTCGTCCCAGAAGCACCAGAAGGAGCTGGACCCGAAGTCCTATGCTTCTTGAAAGCCCTCCGATAGCCGGACTTTGAAGTAGTCGGCACTTTAAATTCAGATTTTCTATCACCCAAGCCTTTCTTCGCTTGCACATTCTTCATGTCCTTCTCTAAGGACCGGGCAGTATTGACCAAGGTTAAGAAACCCTGCGTCATTGGCCCCGAGAGTAATAATCTCAACTCATCTCTCAACCCTTCATAGAAGCGATTAGTCTTGCGCTCCTCATCCATGATGGTGGAGCTAGCATAACGACTCAGACGAGTAAACTCGTGGAGATATTCATCCACGCTCCTCTCACCCTGTACCAACTTCAGGAACTCATTCTCCAACGCTATCTTCTGCGTCGAAGGGAGGTATCTAGCCAATAATAATCTTGAGAACTCCTCCATCGAGACATCACCAAGTTGCCTACCTCTCAATAAGTGCAGCTCCAAACCTTCCCACCACATTCTCGCTTCACCGTCCAAAAGGAACGTAGCGATGGTGGTCATTTGCCACTCCTCCGTCTCCGTTGCTGTCATGACTCTCTTCACCCTGAAGAGCCAGTTTTCAGCCTGAGATGGGGTTCCCAACCCCGAGAATAACGGAGGGTTAAAGCTCATTACATGCTTAAGCTGCCTCTCAGTTGCCCTCCTTGGAACCACCGGTTCCACAACCACTTGCTCCACTCTCCTCGGCTCGGCCTCTTGAAGAGGTTCCTGCTCCATCACAGGAGCGGGCTGCTGCGCTTGCCTTGCAGGCTGCGCATTTATCACGGCCAACACCGCTTCAGCCACCAATCGAATATTCTCAGCCGACAGAGGTGTTGCAGGAGCAACATCCGGTGCACTACTAGCCTCAGAGACTCGGCGTTCTGACGGCCCAACACCACTCCTGGTCACCTATAGTGGTACAAAACACAGTTAAGCGACCAAATAAATTGCAAACAACAATTATAGGAACACGCAGGTTCCTCAAACACGAGTATTTTCATTCCTAAGTGGACAATCATGGGTTCTTTTTACTGTTATTACGATGACGCACACAATGTGCTCACCACCCCTTAAAAAGAATTCGCCCACGAATTCACCTTAAGCCCGACCAAAACCAGTAATCTGATACCAATTTGTAACACCCCCTATCCGTCACATAGCATATAGCAGTAGGTCCGGTCGGGGCCCGACGCCGTATGCCACAGACAGACCGGGTGGTCACTTATGGAAACCATCCAACCAATCTCAACGTCCTACACAGAGCATTCTAGCGGAAGCATTAAATTAAAGTTGTAACAAAGAACCCAGCATTAGATCCTGAATGTCCACTAGTACAGAATAAGAATGTTATACAAAATACCCAAAATAAGCCTTAAGGCCTTACAAAATGTTTCACTTCCAATTACATGTTTTACAAACCACGGCACGCAGGCCGGTCACACATGAATAAAGCAGTAAACACTTCCAATTAGGCCTTCAAGGGCCGGCTTCGCATTCGGGCTTTAGCCCGCTATTGACCGCTTGGTCCAGCTGCACCTGCAAGCAACATACCACCGCACGGTGGCAAAACAAGGCGACGGTCAGCAATGCTGACCAAATTATAACGATCCCGCCCCCAACTCGGGGCGGCGATGCTCCTTCCCTGCATTTCATTAGCATAAGCGAGCAATGTATATATATAGCCATTTCATCACAGACGTTGGCTCGCACGGACACACGCCCCGTGCTCTCAGGGCACATTCTCGGTGAACCGGTCGATGTCACGACAATTAAAGCCATAGACATTCCAGACTCACCACCGCCACTTGGACGGCCAAACCTATGAGTAATTTGTCTTCCTGGCCTGGGTCACGATAATTTAAGCCATTGACCGTCGAATACCCTAATCTATGCCAACGGTAAGTGTCACGTGCCTTTAGGTCTCTTTAACCGAACGACATAGAACGGGTACGGTTCCATCTAACCCATGCTCACATCGCAACGACAATTTAAGCCATTTGCGCGGGTCAAACTTCCACCGAGTCCCATATCCAACACAAATCACATAACCCAGTTATGTTCAAGTTGGCTCTCAAGCCACCAAGTTGGCAAGATCTCGTATCCGCCCAGTTTTCCGGGTGCACCTTTGGGTTAGTCCCCAAGGCTCCCTGCTGCAATCTACCGCGTAGAAAACCCGAAAAACAACCAATAGCACGGAGTCTTCTCCGGCATTATGCAATGCAACATCACCGATCCAGACCAACATGTCCGGGTAGGCTTCACACATCATGCCTATGTCCGTTCTCACTTACGGACTCTAAACAACGGGGACTTCACATATCTACCCGAAGGAACGCCTCCAACTCTCCGCAAACTCGCGAGAGAGGGCTTCCTATGCTAAGAAAGAGAGCTACTCATGCTCAAGATGAGGATCGTTACCCTAGTGTTCCTCTTTGGCGCCATTGAAAAGTAATCGGATGAAAAGTACCGCACTAGCTTTGCATCCGTGGATCCGGAGTCGGCTCGCGATTCGGAGCTTCGAAGCTCCTCCAATGGCGGGATCTAGTTCCTTCTTCCTCCCTTGGCTCTCCTCTCTCTCTAAGGCTTTAGAAAGATAACACTTAAGAAAAAGTGAGGGTTTCTAAGTCCAATCCCGGGTATATCCCTTCAGGAACAACCCCCAGCCGTTGGATCTCAAAATAAGGAAACGAACAGATTTGATTCGGGACTGAAATGACCAATCTGGACCGAACACGGCCTGGCACACGCCCGTGTCCAGGGCCGTGTGCCTCATTCGCCATCAAAATCGGCTCGCCTGGAACCTCACACGGGTATCGAACACGCCCGTGTTCGAGCTGACACGCCCGTGTTCCACCTGACACGGCCGTGTGGCCGGCCGTGTACCCCATCATTTTTCCCCAAAATCAACCTGAGCACTGCACGGGTTCTAGGGCACGCCCGTGTCCTTACCCGTGTCACCTCAACACGCCTGGACCCCAGGCCGTGTACACGGTCTCGACACTCGACACTTCGTCGAGCAAAGATCGTCGACCTGATGACACGGCCTTGGACACGCCCGTGTCCTAGGCCATGTGCCTTGTCTCGACACATTGTCGACACCAAAGTGTCGACTCCCGGGATGAGTGTCGACACGGGTCGACACGCCCTGCGACACGCCCGTGTCGCAGGCCGTGTGCCATATCTCGACACTTCGTCGACTGCAGAGTGTCGACTTCGCGGCTAAGTGTCGACACGGGTCGACACGCCCTGCGACACGCCCGTGTCGCAGGCCGTGTGCCCAGTCTCGACACAATGTTGAGACCAAAGTGTTGACTTCCCGTCTCAGTGTCGACATAGGCTTGACACGCCCTAGGACACGCCCGTGTCCCAGGCCGTGTGCCTGCAGCCAGAACCCAAACTGGCCCAAAACGTCCCCCTTTGCTCCTCTGAGTTTCGGGGCGTTACATGAGATGTCAGGGATTGATGCCGATGTCGCCTTCCATCGCCTCAACTTGGATCCCGCATCGGCCCCCGTCCGTCAAAAGCAAAGGAAGAGTGCCACCATGTTGGCTGGTCCAATCAGGGAGGAAGTGAAGAAACTAGTAAATACAAAGTTTGTTTTGGAGATCCAGTATCCTGGCTGGGTCTCCAATGTTGTAGTGGCCCGGAGGGGGCTGACGTCTATGTATTGATTTTTCCATACTGAATAAAGCTTGCCGAAGGATTGCTACCCATTCTCTCAAATCGACGCGCTGGTTGATTCCGTCGTCAGGTTTCCTGTGATGATTTTCCTTGATGCTTTTTCAGGGTATCACCAGATCCGGATGCATCCCCCTGACTGCCGCAACGTCTCTTTCATCACCAGCGATGGCTGCTACAACTGCAAGATGATGCCTTTAGGGCTCAAGAATGCGGGCGCAACTTACCAGCGAATGATGGACCAAGTCTTCAAGAGCAGAAGGGGTGGAACCTGAAAGTATATGTGGACAACCTCCTTGTCACGAGCAAGAACGTTGCAGAGCACATAAAGGATCTCGTGGAGACCTTCACCATCCTAAGGAAGTGCAAGATGCGACTCAACCCAGCCAAGTATGTCTTCAGAGTAGGAAGGTGGAAGTTTCTAGGTCACCTCCTCACTCCCGGAGGAGTGGAACCTAACCTCGACAAAGTCAAAGCCATTATGGAGATGACATCCCCAAAGGATCCCAAGGAAGTTCACAGGTTGACGGGAAGGCTGACAGGCCTGAGTTGCTTTCTCTCCAAGGTGGGAGAGCAGTGTTCTCCGTCCTTCAAATCTCTTTGAGGCAACCGAGAGTTTTAGTGGACCGCAAAGTGTGAGGACGCTTTTGAAAAGCTCAAGCAGCAGCTAAATCAAGATCTTCTCCTACAAGGACCACGTGGAAGTGAAGATCTCCTACTCTATCTGGGAGTGGGGGCCGAAGCGCTCAGTTCAGTGCTGGTTAGGGAAGAAGGCAAGAAGCAGCTCCCCATCTACTATGTGAGTAGAGTGCTGCAACAGGTAGAGACGAGATATCCAATCCTGGAGAAGTTGGTTTTTGCTTTGGTGGTTTTAGCTCGTAGGATTCACCCATATTTTCAGGCTCACTCCATAAAGGTAGTCTCAGATCATCCACTCCATAGCATCTTGGATGGAGTGGAGCATTCTGGCAGGTTGGTAAAGTGAGCGGTGGAGCTCAGCGAGTTTGATATTTCTTACTCTCCGAGGGTAGCGATCAAGGCCCAGGCAGTAGCAGACTTTCTGGCTGACTTCTCGACCGAGGTGGAAGGAGACGAAGACTCTTCTAGCCCAATCCCTTGGAATATGTTCATGTATGGGGCTTCAGGAAGACATTCCATGGGAGCCAGAGTAGTGCTAGTGAGCCCACATGGAACTAGGATCAAACAAGCAGTCAAGATCATTTCTCCGTCACAAACAATCAGGCAGAGTACAAAGCTATAGTAGCCGGCTTGCATCTCGCCAAGGAGTTAGCAATCAAGGAAATCAGGGCCTTCTCCGACTCAATGGTGGTTGCATCGCAAATCAAAGGAGAGTTCGAAGTGCATGATCCCGTCCTACAGAAGTATTTGGTCAAAGTAAAAGTTTTGATCGGAGGATTCCAGTCCTTCGTCGAGCATGTACCCCGAGAGGAGAATTCAGAAGCAGACTACCTTGCCAAGTGTTGAAGCCAAAATCTGACTTCGATAAGAGTTCAAAAAATAGGGGCGTAGCCAACACCTACTCGTCCCAAGCTCTGACCTCCGACTGGTCGTGAAGGACTAGAAACTGACCCAAGGCCTCAGCAGGGAGGTCTCACCGCTTACCCGGAAGATCTCTGAGAGCTTCCCCTCCAAAGCCAAAAGCTGGGCTCGGAGCTCCTCAGAAAGCACAGAAAAAAGCCTCTCAAGTCCCGGGAAAGATATCTGTGTGTGCTTCTGAAGAACCCCTCTGGGTCTATTTATAGTTTTCTGAATTGGATCTGCAAATAACCATACTGGACTGACTTGAAAATACCAGAATGCCCCCTGTTGGGTCTGCCAACAACCAAACTCCGCTGTTCTGAGGAGTTATATGCAGACCACCAGGGGCAAAAGGGTAAAATTACCTGGGGTAGAAGAGTAAAAACCCCCTTGGGTATAGAAATGTGAAAACGACCCCTTCTCTGTATGGCGAGTGGGGGAGTATCTATCGGCGAGACGAATCCTCAGCCCGTCTCGCCAACCTTATATGCTGTGAGGCCTTCTCGCGGTCAGAGGCCTTCTCGCGCCCTCAGGAGGGGCGTCTCGCCTACTGCAGAGGCCACTTATCTCGCCACCTGCGAGTGGACCACATGGTCCCACTAGCCCATCAATTCCACTCTCCCGCTTCGACTATTCGCGCTTTGAGGACCTTTCGTGAGCCCGAGGTTGTACACAATCCCCGCTCTTTTCGAGATTATTCTAAGCTCGGAATGAACATCTAACCGAGGCTCGCTATTAATATGTATTTATTGACGTATTTAAGAGATAATCTTCTGAGTCCCGCCCATCAAAACCTATAAATATGGGATTCCTATCCCGAATAGAGGATGCCCCTTTGCACACTTCTTCCTTCCTTGCAGCACTGTTCATCATGTCTCACAGCCAGAGCTTTCGCGAGCGCCTTGCCAAAGTGCGCCGATAGAATAAGGCCGTCGTGGCCGCTTATACCTCAACCTTAGTTCGCCCCCTCCCTTCTGTACCATCCTCTCCGTCTCGCTTGAAGAGGGAAAAAACATTTGGCCCCTCCTCTGTAGAGGATCCGTCTCGCGCAGTCCAGGAGATCTGCCCCACCCCTCCTCCCGCATCTCCCAAAGAGAAAGAGGTGAGCTCTCGCTTCTATCTTTATTACTCCTTCAATATTTGTATCTGCTTTCTTAATGGTTTCTCTTCAGGGAGCTCCCGCGGCTATACATCTACCGGAAAGCCCGCGAGATGAATCCGCCGCCCGTCGCGAAGATTCTGATTCACAACTACCTTCCACTCCTCTATCTACTCCTCCCTGGGAGAGGAGAGACGATCCCTCCCAGGCCGCCGGGACCTCCCATCCCCCTGGTAAGGAATCTTCCCTCTCGCTTCTCTGTCCCACTCGCTACTCCCACACACTCCTACGGGAGCCTCTCTTACCCTACTCCTTTACTCCTTTCGCAGGCGCTCAGACCGACTCGCCTGCTGAGGAGCACCCTGGACAACTTGTCATCCCGCCTCTTCCTCCCCTTGACGGGATTGAAGATTACCTTGGTAACCCTGCAAACCTGGCGAAAATGAGCCGCAAGACTGCCGAGTTGTTCCAGAAACACGCGCGCCTCATCCATTCGCTGACGCTGGATAAACAGGCGGCGGATCAGCACATCGAATGGCTGGAGAACGAGTGCGCTCGCTTATCTTCCGAGGCAGATACCGAGTTAGATGTCGATGGGACCAACCCTGACGTCATCATTAATGAGGTCGATATGCAGCTTCGTCTCGCTCGCCGTGGGCTGGAGTCCGTTCGCGCCTTCCACTCGAGTAGTAGGCCACCCTGTGCAGGAGCTCGCGGTGGACGCTGGCAATGACACTCGTATTGAAAGTCGTCCGTCTCGCCCCGTCTCCTTCATTTTCTATTTGAATGCTGTAATAATAAATAATGCTGTGTTGCTGTCTCGCCGGCTTTGTCAGAACTTGGTGTCTGCCATATGTGGGGCGGTGTTTTTGAATCATTCATTATTGCTGTGTTAATTTTATTTTTCTTTTAATTTCTTTAATTAATCACCCTGTGATTGCGACGGGCCGCGCCGATCGAGGTTTAGGAGAGAGAGAGAGAGAGAGAAAACCTACTGCCGACTCTTCCCCTTCCTCTGTACGTTTTCCCGCCCATCAATCATTGCCATGTATCTGTTATAAATACACCCGACCCTGGATCAGATAGATACCCGCACTCTTCACTCCTGCCATACTCAAGCTCTTGCCCTTTTTCTTCTTTTGTCTCGCCGCTTCTTCTCGCGCTTTTCTCTTCCGATCCTCTCGCCAATCTTCTTTATTACTCTTCCTTTCTCTCCGTCTCGCCTACAGTCGTTTCGCCAAAATTGTTTCGCCAAGGATGGGTAAGAAGCGAGTTGAGGAAGGCGAGGGGCGCAGCCGCTGCGGGAAGCGGTTCACCGACCATGACTTCCCGCTCGGTCGGCTTCCTGAGGAAGATTACCGCGGCTTCGTCCGCAAGTACCTGGGGGATGGGATCGACTCGCGGCCCCCCAAGGTTGGCGAGTCTATCAACACCTACTATCTGGGAGAGCTCGCCTTCCCCGTCTCGCACTTTGAGGCGGGGTTGAGGTTGCCGCTATGGCCTGAGGTAAAACAAGTGTTTAAGTACTTTGGCGTCGTCTCGGCATTGTTCAACCCGAATGTTATTTCGGTGTTGATCGCCTTTGCCAGCTACATGCGCCGGGAGCACATTGAGTTCAGCTTGAAGGTCTTCCACAAGCTCTTTATCTATCACGCCAACGCTGACGGCGTCTCGTACTTCACCGGCCAAGGGCTCAAGGTGTGCGAGACGCCCAACAAAAATCACCACTGGCTCACGCGGTTCGTCTTCATCCGTGGCGACCGTGGTTACTTCGGGGGCATCCCACTTGCGCATGTGTCTCCTCTCAGAAGCTTCTATGCCACCACACAGGTTGGCGGCACAGACAAGCTGCTGTATGATTACTTCGTTGGCAAAAACTTCGAAGTCAACTTCCTGCGGCGAGGACTCGACTCGCTGCCTCCAGTGATTCCCGGCAAAGGTACCCTCTCTTTCTTGTCTCGCTTTGTCTGATTATTTTTCCGTCTTGCCTTCTCATCACCTTGTTTCATTTTGTTTTTAGGGGAGCGAGTCGTCCCAATCCATCCTCCATATAAAAGCAACATCGACCCCTCAAAGGACCTTGGTCTCGCCTGCGCGGCAGCTGAGGCGGCGAGAGAGTCCCTGGCTCCTGCTCCTCTCAATAGGCCTACAGGCGACACAACCCCCTCTCGATCCAGCCCTCCAAAGAGAATGAAGAAGGTTGTGGTTGTCTCCAAGGGGAAGAAGAAGATGACCCCGAAGGAGAAGGAGATATCGGGGTCCTTGAGCCCTATCTCTGTGGAGGGGTCTCAATCACCCCGCTAGCTTTCTCAACAGGCCGTCTCGCCTACTAGCGAGACGACACTTCCCAATCAGCCCGCTGCCGCCTCCAATAAACCAGCTGCCACCACCTCTCGCGAAGGCACCTCCTCCAGCCGTCCCGCCCCCTCCTCACACATGAACTTCAACCTGGGCCCAACAGTCCAAGATGCCGCGGGCGACCCTGTCCTGCTGTGGGGGAGGGACATCAATCGCCTGTCACTCTCCACTCTCCTTCCCCCTTAGAAGGAGCAGGAAGAGCCCACCAGTCATGCTTTTGCCGTGGGGTATGGCCTTTGTGGCAGTCTTGACGCAGTCTCTCCTGAGAGCGAGTCTACGCGAGATATCGTCATGAAGTCCTCCCACGCCCAGATGCACGCCCTGGAGTTCTCGCACCGCGCCGCGCGCCGTCTAATATATATCAACAAAAAATGGTCGGAGAGCGAGACGAGCCTGGTGGCAGAGCGAGAGAGATCCGAAGACCTCGCAAAGAGGTTGTTTGATGCCAAGACCCTCCTTGCAAAAGCCCAAGGCGGCATGGTAAAGCCATATCCTTACTCTTTTCCTTCAAAAGCTTTTAACTTTTAACTAATGGTCGGGCGTCTCGCAGGATGCCAAGATGGCGGAGCGGCTGCACTCGCGAGTAGCGGCCATGAAGGAGGAGGTCAAGGGCTTGAAATCCCAGAATACTCGCCTTCAGGCTGATGCCGCTTCAACGTCTCGCCGCGAGCCCTTTCGGACACCTCCTGTAAGACCCCCCTCCCCCTTAACAAGGAGGGCTCCCGGGTCTTATGCCCAGAAACGCCGTCTTACGGTGGCACTAACGCATGGGTTAGTCGACACGGCAATACGCCGATTCTGCCGGCTAATACAACCATATAACCAGTAGGACAATATGAGAAAAAGAAGGATAACAGCATAACAAATTCACTAGTCCACAAGTCACAGAGTACGTATCATATATATAAATGAAGAGTACAGAAACATAGTCCACAATGAGTACAAATGAAAGAGTAATAAGGGATTATGCCCAGTACATCATATCAACTCTCTCTCTCAAATCAAAGCGGAAGCTAATCTAATACATCAAAACTCGTCCCACCTGAGGACACACAGTAATAGTAGTAGTCTGCGGTAGCGGTATCTTCTCCTCAAGTCCTGCCTCCTTGTCGTGCTAGTGCTCCATCTCCACGAGCTCCTAAAATAGTATGGTCACCGACCATTAGTCAAAAAGACTAAGTCGTTTCCTCCGCACCTCCTAGGAACCGAGCGGAAGGACGAAGCGGAGGACAACAAGGGGTAGCAAAAGTGGAAGCATGTGACAAGAACTAACTAGCAGTTGTAATAGATATTATTATTCTACTCTAGCAGTTTTAAGTATATATTACAAGTAAGTAAAATGCAGTACTAGTAAAGGAAGTAAATAACAGAAAGTAAGAGCAGGGAAATAAAACTAGGCTACCACTATACTACCATCACAAAAGTACTTTAACTTATAAAAATGCTCATACAAATTTATAAGTTAAGGTTTCCAGGAAATTTAACTTATCATATAAAAGTGCCCATACTAATTTATATGATAAGGATCTATGAAGCGTATGACCTAATATGAATGAATGTTATTATGCAATTTATGCACAGGCAAGTGCAACTCACACACAACGACTCTATGATCACAGACCTTTAGTTCCCACTTTTTGAGAGCTAGCATCACTCTCAGGTACCACCGCTGTGGCTACGGCAGCAGCGGAGCGGACATCTCCACTTCTAGGCCGGTATGCACACTACCAAATCTTAGACCCCTCTCATATGCCTCTGTACACGTCCAAGGTGCACTCTTGAGTCTCTGCGTACGTACTTTGCTGAAAACCCGTCAGTCTTGTTGGGTCGGGTGTGCGTTATCGGGGTCGTCCTCCAGACCGCAGTATAAAAACAACCAACTGGCCCCTCTAACCCTCACACCCGTCTGGTGCACCGTACTGGCATCGATGTGACGAACGTCCAGTACCGCATGCCCCGCCACTAAATTTATGCACATGCAAGTATTTCATCCCGAGCCTTCAGCTCGCAGGAGCAAACCGTCCTGAATCCCTCCAACCCTACATGGATGAGCATTTATCACAATCCCTCCAACCCTACACGGGTGAGACTGCACATTAGTGCCTTTATTCCAAATCCATCAAACCCGTCATGAGTGAGAATGAATCACAATTTCCTAACCTAATAGAATACTCTTGTCTACGGGTTATTATACTTAGCGGTTTAAGGTTAATCCCAGGACTGCCCAGGGTATACCCGGTGAAGGGCTCTCGGGGGCACTAGGAACTACGATTGGATTACACCCAAAGTTCCCTTTCTCAAGGATAATTACTTTTATTGGTGTCTACCCAGGATTTATACCTCAACTCTCATATTACTTTAGAACGACCCTAAAGACTTAAGGTGTTATTAGGAGCGCGACGGTCTTCCGCCGGTCCCCATTATTGTTGCTATTACGGGACTTGCACTCTTCTACACATGGTTAAGGAATCCTCTAGGAGACCAACTAGGGTTAATTCCTCCACTAACATCCTCACTTTACTAGTTATTTAGATTCCTCCCTGGTGGCCCTACTAGTACGAACATCGGTGCTACACCCTTACCCATGTCCCGATACCACCCACAAATGTGACCTTCTAATTCCTCTGGTCATATGCCTCAAATTATTTATCCTAGGATGGTATGGACCTATATGATGAACATGATGAATTCCATAATTTTTCCAAATTACTTACACCATTAAATTAATTTTTTAAATGTAATCCCTAGTCGTTTTGCACATGAAGTATTGTCAATATTAAACCTACTGACCTAGGGATTCTTCCAGGTATATAATATGACAATTAATGTGGCCTACCAAAATTTCATGTTTTTTTTCAATTCAGATTTATAATTAATTCCTATTTAATACTATATCCACAAATCTAGCATTTTTCAAATGAAGTACATAAAATATTATCTCAAAAATTCTAATTAAATTACAGAGCCTTGATAATAATGAAATAATGCTATGTCTAGATTTCCATTTACATCTAGGTTGAAATGGCCTATCCATGATCAATTTGAGTTATTTACCAAAATGCCATTATGGGGCCTAAGTACATTATTTTGCACTCCAAAATTCTAAAATATTTGCACAAGGTATAAAACATACAATTACAGTAATATGAATTTTCTCAGATATTTCAAAGAAATATACCCATCATTTCTACACAAAATTCCATAAGGGTAAAATGATCATTTTGCTCCTTAAACTACTTAAACTTCATCCAACAGAGATACAATTTATTTCTAGTGCTTATTATGTCACTCCTTAGTCCTCAACAGAAATTGAACCTTTTATGATAATGGCAAAGCTATTTTAAATTTATTTCCTAAAAAGGACCAAATTTTCAGCAATTCAAAATAATGGGATTTTTGTTCCCAAAAATCCCACCATTGCTATGAGAGGTGTATTACACCCTCATGTGTCTCCATAATGAAAATAATTATTTTTTGAATGTTCCAAGTTGGCTGAATACCCATTATTTCATTTTAGGCTAAATGCACACCAAGCCTATAACAAGCCAACACATGCAAGTGGGTTACCCAACATGTATTGGTCAAAATTGGTTGAAATTTAAAACATACACTTATAATGTCCCTAAGGACATGCCACCAAAATTTGGGGCCATTTGGAGTCCCACAACTCTGAATATTTCATTTATTTCATTTTGGGTATTTTAGTAAAAACTATAGAAAATGTTTTCCCAAAAATTCTCATTTTTGTTCAGGAGTTAACCAAGCCCTAAACATGTATGTACACAAAATTGTGGGCCTTTTGGATCAATGGTTTGAATTGAGCATCATTTTGAAGTTCTGCCCTAGCTAAGGACCAACCCTAGCAAAATGGTCCTACAGGTCAGACCACTAGACCAAATCTCAAGTTAATGGTGGCAATTTAAATTTAACACAAAGGGATACATTTATCATGTTCATGTCATCCTCTGGAAATGCTCTAAGTGCCATATATTTGACATGGAAGATGACTGAATTAATTTGACAGAAATTAAATTTCATTTCATTAAAATAATAACAGAATTAAATTGATTTTAATAAAAATGCAGCACGAATCTTAAAGCTATATTGGACGGCATCCTTTCATCTTCCCCAAGTGTTCAACGGCTGAGATCGAGCCGACCTGGGGGATATTGCGGGGCCATTTCCGGACACCTGAGGCGGCGCCACCCCCGGCCAACGGTGCCATCACCTTCACGGTGGTGGTGGCTATCCTTTGCCGGTGATGAGGCGGTGGGAGACGGCAGTGATGGCGATCCCGAGCGGTAGAAAAAGCTTCAAAAATCTCCCATTTCTCCCATGGCATCGGGCTCAATTGAGCCCGATATCTGCCCTAGTTGATCTAGGATTCTAGTACGGGTAGAGGGACGGTGAAAAGAACCTATGTTGGTGGCTGGCGGTGAGGATGGAGGCAGGTGGCCATTCCCGACCTTGCTCCGGCGACACCTCTCGGATTCATGGTTCCTGCACCGTTTCCTTCACTCTAGCTATCGATTTCTACTCTCCTTTGTCCTCTGAAGCTAATGGAATCACTATTTCTGGCTGGGAGGGGATATATGGGGAGATACAACCAATGCAAGCTCGGTTTGGAGCTTTGGTTGTATCACCCTTCATGCCAAGTGGGCACCATGCAGTCACATTCTCTGGAAATTCTCTGAGGAGGCCAGCCAGCACAAGTTTTGGGCTGATGGAGCCAACGCCAAGTGGCCTCTGCCTCTTTAATTCACCTGCCCGCATCAAGCTAAAATCTGCCCGAGAAGGACACGGCTGGTGACACGCCCTTGACACGCCTGTGTCACAGGCCGTCTACCTCTTACTTGACACTCGACGATCGTCGAACGCAGGGTTTCACGATCGTCGAACGAGCAAATTTTGTCGATCGTAGAACGCAGGGGTCACTCGACGATCGTCGAGCAGCTTTTCGTTGATCGTCGAATGCAGAGGACACGCGACAATCGTCGAGCAGCTTTAGTCGATCGTCGAATGCAGAGGGACATTTGACAATCGTCGAGCAGCTTTCGTCGATCATCGAATGCAGAGGGACATTCGACAGTCGTCGAGCACCTTTTGCCAATCGTCGAACGCATGTGGACACACCCTCCCGACACGCCCGTGTCGTATAGCATGTTCCCTACATGGCGGCAGACACGCCCTAGTCAACTTCGTCGAACTGAGTTCGTCGAACACAAGGAGACACGCCCTGGGACACGCCCGTGTCCCAGGCCGTGTCACCCAAAAAAATTTTTCCTGCTGAAAAGTTGGGATGTTATAAATCCCAATAAACAAGAAAATAATTTCGTCCCCAAAATTCAAGTTCGGGTCTACGAGGATTCTACTAGCAAGAGTTATAAGAAATTTAAAATAAACCAAAATATACCTGAAGTGAATAACTTCGGGTGTCGCTCCAGCATTAGATCCCTCGTCTCCCAAGTGTGCTCCTCCTGTCCATGATTGGACCACAACACCTTCACGAGAGGGACCTTCTTCTTCCGCAACACACGGACATCTGTATCATCAATCCGGATCGGCTCCAGTCTGACGGATCTATCTGGTGCTATCAGACCGGCTGTAGTAGTAACATGCTGCTCCGGCCGTAGGAGAGATCTTCCAAGGAAGAGACATGGAAGACGTTGTGTAGGGTACCCAACTCCGGTGGCATCTGTAGTCGGTAAGCTAAGGGGCTGATCCGCTCCAGGATCACGTATGACCCCATGTATCGAGGACTGAGCTTCTTGTGCCTCCGCACCCGAGAGACACCATGTACCGGACGTATCTTCAAGAAAACCCTGTCTCCAACCTGGAACTCCACCTTCCGGTGCCGAGCATCATAATACTTCGCCTGTCTGCTCTGGGCCTCTAGCAGTCGATCCCTGATCAAATGTACCTGAGCCTCCGTAACCTTCACATAATCAGAACCAAGAGCCTTGCTATCCACATCCTGAACCCATGACAGCGGTGTCCGACATTTCCTCCCATAAAGTACCTCGTAAGGAGCCATCCTGATGCTAGCCTGGTGGCTGTTATTGTAGGAGAACTCGATCAGCGGTAGTAGCCTCTCCCAAGGCTTCCCCGTATCCAATATGCACAGGCGGAGTAGATCCTCCATGGTACGGATGGTCCGCTTGGTCTGTCCGTCGCTCTGCGGGTGGAAGGCGGTACTAAATGTAAGCCGAGAGCCCAAGTAAGCATGCACGACCCTCCACTCGCTCGAAGTGAACCGACCATCACGGTCCGAAACAATCGTCCTGGGGATACCATGGTATCTGACAAACTGCTCCACGAATAGTCTCACCAAAACTGCAACTGGAGCATCCTTTCGGATTGGAATAAAGCGCACTACCTTGGTCAGTCTGTCTACTATGACCCATATAGAATCATGCTCAGAGTGGGTGCTGTTGGGTACATTGGAATATATGTACCTGATTTGAAGAAGCCTCACCCTACTCAATGATATACATCAAGATGTATTTGATGTGCTTTGAGTTTATTTGTGCAGGTTAAGTAACTGCAGATTTGCAGGAAAAGTTTCTAAGTCCATGTGTCGACACCTAGAATAAAAGTGTCGACACTTAAGAAGGCTTGTGTCGACACACAGAGAAGCAGTGTCGACACTTGGAGTAATTGTGTCGACACTAGGAATGCAGAGTCGACACCAGAAGGAAAGTGTCGACACATACAGGCAGTGTCGACACACAATGAAGAATTGTCTAAATTATCAGTGTCGACACTTAGAAGCAGTGTCGACACCCAGAGAAACTTTGTCGACAGCAAAAGTGTCGACACTAGGAGGCTGTGTCGATACTCAGCAAACTTCAACAAAGTTTAAGTACAAGTGTCGACACAAAGGGAATGTGTCGACACTCAGCAAAGTCTCAACACATGAAGAATATGTCGACACAAAGGAGATGTGTCGACACTCAGCAAAAGTATCAACATAGAAGGCATGTGTCGACACAAAGAAGATGTGTCGACACTTAGCAAGTCTCAACACTAGAAGATGTGTCGACACAAAGGAGTTGTGTCGACACTTAGCAGAAATCAACTAAGTATCGAAGAAGAAGGACTTGTGTCGACACACAGGATCAGTGTCGACACATTCTGAGGAAGCAGTGTCGAGAAGCAATTTCTACAACACAAGAAGTTGTGTCGACACCATGAAGGCTAGTGTCGACACTTAGTCTACTTGTGTCGACACTTAGTCTATTTGTGTCGACACATAAAGACTATCTGTCTCGACACTTTCAGACAGTGACAGAGATTTCAAGAAGTGACTGGATGACTTGACAGCTGCCATTTTAACCGGTCAACTGCTACTGTTAGAGCTGTCAGAAGATCGTTAGAAACCGGATCAGCCGGTCACCATGAAGAAAGCTTATATAAAGGCTTATTCCTTCAACAGAAGGGGATGATCATCATTAGATGAAGCAATCAAAAAAGTGAGAAACAACAAACAAGAAGAAGACCTTCAAGTGAAGATCTAAGAAGTTGGAGAGAGAGAGCTCCTTCTAAGAAGTGCAGTTGCTGAATCAGACTGTTAAGTTAGATTCAGATTGATATCAGAATCTCAAGACAACAGTTGATTGAAGATCATCTGCATAGAGATACAACCCTACTGTGTTCTATTTCAAGAAGCTTTGAAGAAAGTCAAGGGAGGTTGATCTCTGCAAAGTTCTTTCAAGAACTCATCAAGAAGCCAGTCAACTCATCTTTCTCAATCAGAGTTGTGGTTATTAATCTTTGTACTCTTTATTTTCTGTAGGATCCTAAGGGATCTGAGTTATAAGCCTATATTTATAAAGGCTGAGTGGTAGGGCTTGTGTGCCTGAGTGTAGGAGATACATTTCTCTGAGTGTAGGCCTTGTTGAAGGCTGAGTATAGGTCTTGGTGAAGACTGAGTGGTAGGGCTTTGTGCCTGAGTGGTAGGAGTGGGATCACTCTGAGTTGTAGGAACCTATTTGGGTTCTGAGCTGTAAGATCTGTGGATCTGAGAAGTAGTGGAGAAGTTAGGCCGAATCTAGTACACTACTAGATAGGCGAAGGGGGAAAGTGGATGTACCCAGACCTTGGGGAACCACAATAAAAGCTGTGTGTACTGTGTGTGTGATTTATTCTGTGATTGTTGTGTTATATGTACTGAATTACTGTAGAGAATTGCATAAACAGGTCTAATAATTCAGTGTTTCTGCCTTAAGTTAAAAAGACTATGTGCACCTATTCACCCCCCCTCTAGGTGTTTAGGCACTAGTTCTTTCAAGTGGTATCAATGCGAGGTTCCTCAAAAAGGACATAACAGTCTGAGTAAAGATCCTGTAGGCAGAATCAACATAATCAAGAATCAAGAAAATAGGTTCAACTGAGAATCACAAAGAGCTAGGATCCATGAAATTGCCAATCTGCAGAAAAAAGATTTTTGGCATATGGAAAGAGAGGGTTAGACTTTTTATGGAAGCCTCTGACCCAAGAATTTACATTACAGTCAAAGAAGGGCCATATGTGCCAATGAAAGTATCTGTTCTAGATGCAAATCAAAGAACTCCCAAAGACTATTCAGAAATGACCAAGGATGAAATAATTCTGCCCACTATGGACAAGAGGGCCCAGAATATTATTGTAAGTGCAATTGATGATGCCACATTTCAGAATCTGATTCATTGTAAAACATCAAAAGAAATGTGGGATACACTGATAGTCTATATGGAGGGATCAGAAGAGGTAAGACAAGACAGGAAGTCTTTATTAAATCAAGAGTATGAAAGCTTCAGACAAGGCAGTTCTGATAGCATAACTGAATGCTACAAGAAATTCTATAGGATAGTCAATGAATTGATGTCCTATGGAAAAGAGTTCAGCAATTATGAATTGAATGATAAGTTCTTGAGATCCCTGACAAAGGACTGGGACACCAAGATTTGTGCCATAAGGGAAATGACCAAATTAGCAGACATTCCTCCTCCAACTTTGTTTGGAAAACTGTTATCTTATGAGATGCAGTTAATGGTTAGAAAGGAGGAAGAAAAGACTACTAGGGTGGAGCACAAACAAAGAGCTGTGACCTTCAAGACTGAAGCCACTAGGAAATATAAAAGCAAGTCTCCATCTCCACCTCAAAAAGTTGCTGAGGCTGAGACAGATACTTCAGATAGCAAGAAGTCAGAAAGCAGTGAAAGTGATGAAGACTTTACTGCATTTACTAGGCACTTTCAGAAGTTTCTAAAGAAGAAGCAGTGGAGGTCCAAGCCATCCACTTCACAGACAAAAGATGACTATTATCAGAACAGGAAGTCATCAAAGAATGATAGGAGAAAGTCCAAGTCTAGTAAAACTACATCCTCAAAGATAGTATGCTATTGTTGCAATAGACAAGGACGTGTAATAGCTGATTGTCCAGAAAAGAGGAAAGAGTCCACTGAGAAGAAGAAGACTCAATTTAAGGGCAAAAAGGAAAGGTCCTTTGCTGCTAAGAAGGATAAAAGTCTGACTGATATGTCATCTTCAGAAACAGATTCAGAAGCTGAAGCCTATATTGGCTTGTTTGCTGAAGAAGAAGAAAATGAGTTCATGCAGCTAATGAACTCAATTTATGAGCATGAGGACATTCAGTGCAAGGGACTGATGGCCTTATCAGAAGGAGACAAGATCCAGGATCAGCCTGGACCAAGTAAGGTACAAATTTGTTCTTCTAGTTCAAGTTTGAGTGCTGGATCAGAATCAGATACATCAGCATCAAGTGATGTGAGTGAATCTGAATCTGAAGGAGACATTCATCAGTTGATTGATGAATATAGAGTATTGTTATAGACATTGAAGAAAAGCAAACTCTTGGCCAAAATTCAGGCTAAGGAGATTGCTAGTCTCAAAGTGGCTGCAATAGATTTTGATAAGTTGCTTGATCAGAAACTAAATGAAATAGAGAGGCTGAAGAACATTACTGTTATTCAGATGGGTACTATTACATTCGAGAATGATCAAATTAGAAATCTAGAGGCTAGACTTCAGAAGGAGAGAGATATTGTAGTAAGTTTTTCTAAACCAAAATCTGTTCTACCTTTGATAGATGAGTTTGTACCTCATAAGGGTAAAACTGGATTGGGGTTTACAAAACCTGCCTGGACAGTAAAGTCCAAATCTAAGGGCAAAGCCCCAGTACTCAACAAGAACCCTGTTGTAGATAAAATAGCCAGGGTTATACCTAAACAAAGGTACAATAGATTTGAGTGTTGGTGTTGTGGCAAGGTAGACCACTTTGCCATAGATTGTTGGCATAATTCAATTGCCAAGGTGAGTAGCAAACTGCCTACTAGAAAAGCTACAGGTAGTTTTGTTAAGAGTCAGACTAACTTGCACCAAGGACCCAAGAATTATTTGGGTTCTAAGGTTAAGTAATCTGTTTTACAGGTGAGTCCAAGTGGCCATGCCCCAATATGGTACTTGGACAGTGGATTTTCCAGGCACATGACTGGAACTAGGGGATTGCTGAAGGACTATACACCAATCAAGGATAGTCCTAAGGTTACCTTTGGTGGTTCAGAAAAAGGAATCATCAAAGGCTTTGGTAACATTTCTAGCAACCTAATTACAATTACTCAAGTGGCTTATGTAAAGGATTTGAAACATAACCTCATTAGTATAAGTCAGCTGAGTAATTTAGGATATGACATCTCATTTGTCAAGGATGGTTGTCATATCAGTAGGTCAAGTGATCAAAAGATCATTCTGACAGGATATAGGAAGAGAAATGTCTATTGTCTAGACATTATGTGTGAGAACATAGTTTCTCCTATTTATCTTGTAGCTGATGAGAAAGTCTCACATTGTGATAAATGGCACAAGAGGTTGGCTCATCTTAACTATAAGACAATTGGCCAACTCTTTAGCAAAGAGTTAGTGAGGAATGGTTCTCAGGTTAAGTGTGTAAAGGATGGGATATGCTCAGCTTGTCAAAAGGGCAAGCAGACCAAATCCACCTTTCATTGCCTTGAGAACAAAGATGCTGTGAGGTGTCTTTACCTCTTGCATATGGATCTTTTTGGTCCTATGCCAGTTCACAGCCTAGGTAGGAAGGTCTACTCATTTGTGGTAGTTGATGACTACTCAAGGTATTCCTGGGTGTTCTTCCTAAGGCAAAAGTCTGAAACACCAAGTATTTTGTGTAGTTTTGTTAAACAAATTCAGAATGAATTGAACAGTACAGTGGTCAAAATCAGAAGTGACCATGGTACTGAATTTCAGTCTGAAAGTATGACAAAATTGTGTGAAGAGTTTGGAATTTTTCAGGAATTTTCCTCACCAAGAACACCTCAGCAAAATGGTATTGCTGAAAGGAAAAATAGAACCTTGATAGAGGCTGGTAGAACCCTATTGAGTGACACATCTCTCTCAGAATATTTCTGGGCTGAGGCAGTAAACACTGCTTGTCATGTGATCAATAGAGCCACTATCACCAAGAGCTACAAGAAGACCCCCTATGAGATTATGAAGGGCAGAAAACCAAATCTATCCTATTTCAGGATCTTTGGTTGCAAGTGCTATATCCTTAATAATGGTAAGTCTTATCTAACAAAGTTTGCTGCCAAATCCCAAGAGGGAATTTTTGTTGGGTACAACAACAACAGTAACGCTTATATGGTTTACAACTTGATTACTCAAGTTGTAGAAGAGTCAGTTCATGTAGTTTTTGATGAAGCTAGACTCATTAACAATGAATTGCCTAGAAGTGTTTGCAGCTCTACAGGTGTAACTATGAAGATGGACAAGCTTACCTTAACTGAAGGTCCTTCTACAAGTCAGCAAGTGGAGGATGGTAGCTGCTGTCCAGGGGGAGTACAAGATACTCCTGTTGCTGAAGAAGACCAAGAGGAGCTGCTGAATGAAGAAACTGAAGGTGTACAACCAGAAGACAGGCTGTCTCCAGCAAATAGGCATTTAAAAGATCATCCAGCCAATCAAATTATTGGAGATCTCAGACAAGGGGTACAAACAAGGAGCAGAAATCTAAGTTCAGTTCTCTACTCCAGCTTTCTATCCCAAGTAGAGCCAAAGAAATTTGAAGAAGCAATCCTAGACCCTCATTGGATTGAGGCTATGCAAGAGGAGCTGAACCAGTTCAAAAGATGCAAGGTCTGGGAGCTAGTTCCTAGACCAAAGGATCACAACATAATTGGAACTAAGTGGATCTTTAGGAACAAGTTGGATGAGAATGGAGTTATTATAAAGAATAAAGCTAGACTAGTTGCTAAAGGATATAGGCAGGAAGAAGGTATTGATTTTGATCAAACCTTTGCTCCAGTAGACAGACTGGAAGCAATAAGGATGTTCCTTGCCTATGCAACATTCCAAGGATTTAAGGTCTATCAAATGGATGTTAAGTCAGCTTTTCTGAATGGAAACTTGAAGGAAGAAGTCTATGTAGAGCAGCCATCAGGTTTTGTAGATTCTCTTAAACCTGGTTATGTATGTAGACTTAGGAAGGCTTTATATGGGTTAAAAAAAGCCCCTAGGGCTTGGTATGAAACCCTGTCTAGTTTCCTCATTGAGAATAAATTCACAAGGGGGGAAATAGACAAGACTCTATTCCTTAGGGAATCCAGAGGCAAGATTATCTTAGTCCAAATATATGTAGATGACATCATATTTGGGTCTACAGAATGTAGTCTTTGCAAAAAGTTTGCAAAACTAATGCAAGGACAATTTGAAATGAGCAGTATGGGGGAACTAAAGTTCTTCTTGGGTCTCCAAGTTAGACAGACTGAGGATGGTTTATCCATATGCCAGTCTAAGTTCACCCTAGAATTGATAAGGAAGTATGGTATGGAATCATCCACTACCATGAAAACTCCTATGGGGTCAACAATGTCTCTAAGCAAAGATGATGCAGGGAAACCTGTAAATGAAACTTTGTATAGAGGGATAGTTGGCTCCCTACTGTATTTAACTGCTAATAGACCAGATATCATGTATGCTACATGTGTCTGTGCTAGGTACCAAGCTTGCCCTAAAGAATATCATTTGACAACAGTCAAAAGAATTTTGAGATATCTTAAGGGCACTCCTAATCTAGGCCTTTGGTACCCTAGGAATGGAGATTTTGAACTGACAGGTTATTCGGATGCAGATTTTGCAGGCTGCAAGGAAGATAGAAAGGGTACCATAGGTACCTGTCAATTTCTAGGAGGAAGGCTGGTGTCTTGGAGTAGCAAGAAGCAGACCAGTGTGGCTATCTCCACAGCTGAGTCAGAGTATGTTGCTGCAGGAAGCTACTATGCACAACTACTATGGATACAACACCAGCTAGAAGATTATGGTATTCAAGTAAGTAGAACACCTTTATTTTGTGATTCTACTAGTGTCATTTCTATTGCAAATAATCCTGTCTCTCATAGTAGGACTAAGCACATAGAAATAAAGTACCATTTTCTAAGAGAACATGTAGAAAAAGAAGATATTTCCCTAGAGTATATAAATACAGATAATCAGTTAGCTGATATGTATACTAAGCCCTTAGATGAAACCAAATTCAAGTAAATTTAAAATTGAATTAGGGATGATAAACTTAGAATAGTTTACAAAATTGTCTAAGTAAAATAGTGTCGACACACAGAATTGTATGTGTCGACACATAGAAGTGGTGTCGACATTTCAGAGAAATGGTGTCGACACATCTAGGAAGTCTGTGTCGACACATCCAGGGTGGTGTCGACACTTAGGATTTACAGAGAATTAGTCTAGTAGCGTCTAGACTTAGTGTCGAGCTGAGTGGTGTCGACATATATATAAGTGTCGACACATATATTCTGTCGACTATACTTGTGTCGAAACATAGTTGTCGAGACATTAGCAGTAAGTGTCGACACTTTTCAACAGTGTCGACACAATTTAAGTATTTTGACGCGCCTTTTCACCTTCGATTCTAGAAAGGTATAAATAGGTTTTCGCCATTATTTGTCGACACGCTCACCAAAGTTTCGAGACCAAACTTGTGTGTCGATCTCTCTTCTCATCAGAATTTCTCAACCCTTGGCGCCCAAGCTAGAAGAGAACATTAATAAATGAGCTCAGAATGCCTTTTGACGCGGAACCCGAAATCAAAGGTGTTAACCCTAATTGGTAACTAATTGCCGAGATTGGATTGGAAACCTTGACGAACCAATCAAGATCTGGAAGAAAAGCTTGAATTTTTAGAGCTTCACTTGAGATACTAACAAGATCAAGTCCAGAGTTCATGGGACAAAAGAAGGTCACATGAAAAGTCTGAGGAAGGTACTTCAACTACCAAGCAAAAGAGGAAGAAGATGTATCGCTTCTAAGACTAGAGACATTGAGATGGTGTGGATGATTCAAATCTTTTGATGTTTTCAACAGAAAAGGGATGAACATCCGGAACTTGTCTGAAATAGTTGGAAATCCTGAGCAAGCCTGGAAAGACAGAATTTGCTTATATGTTCAGTAACAAGAATAATTTTCAAACTTAATAATTGGTTGCAGTCATGTTTGATAAGATAAAAGATTGAAGGCCCAATTGGAATACCTTGTATCAGAAATCGGCGAAGGTGGCCAGCTGGCTCATCGTGACCCTTAGATTGTCCCTTTCGATCGCGATGGGTCCCAGCTAGGCGGGTCTTCCCTATCCGCCTAGGTCTCCTAGCAACCGCGTGCCCTGCGGGACGGCGGGCTATTCCCAGGCTCACCCTCGCGGGACATGCGGTTAGGTCCGCTAATCGTGTAGTGCTTTTTTGAGTGCAGCTTCACTCGCCCAAGGGGCGGTGATCCGCCGAGGACGCCCGCCAGGGGCGATAGGGGCGGCGGCCTCCTGCTGCCTCCGCCGAGGGACTGCCCGCCAGCCGGGCAACCCGGATCCGCCCAGGCCGCCCGCAAGGGGGCGGCCAGGCCCGCCGGGCGGACTCCCCCTGGAGTCCGCCCAGGCCGCCCGAGGGGGCGGCCCCGGTTCTCCAGCCGGGCGGACTCCACCCGGATCCGCCCAGGCCGCCCGCAAGGGGGGGACAAGGCCCGCCGGGCGGACTCCCCCTGGAGTCCGCCCAGGCCGCCCGCTAGGGGGCGGCCCCGGTCCAGCCGGGCACTCCACTCCGCCCAGGCCGCCCGCAAGGGGGCGGCCAGGCCCGCCGGGCGGACTCCCCCTGGAGTCCGCCCAAGGGGGCGGCCCCGGCTCCAGTCCACCCTCCGCCCAGGCCGCCCGAGGGGGCGGAGGCCCGCCGGGCGGACTCCCCCTGGGTCCGCCCAGGCCGCCCGCTAGGGGGCGGCCCCGGCTCCAGCCGGGCACTCCACGGAGTCCGCCCAGGCCGCCCCAAGGCCCGCCGGGCGGACTCCCCCTGGACAGGCCGCCCGCTAGGGGGCGGCCCCGGCTCCAGCCGGGCAGACTCCACCCGGAGTCCGCCCAGGCTGCCCGAGGGGGCGGCCAGGCCCGCCGGGCGGACTCCCCCTGGAGTCCGCCCAGGCCGCCCGCTAGGGGGCGGCCCCGGCTCCAGCCGGGCGGACTCCACCCTCCGCCCAGGCCGCCCGCAAGGGGGCGGCCAGGCCCGCCGGGCGGACTCCCCCTGGAGTCCGCCCAGGCCGCCCGCTAGCTCCAGCCGGGCGGACTAGTCCGCCCAGGCCGCCCGAGGGGGCGGCCCCGGCTCCAGCATCCACCCGGAGTCCGCCCAGGCCGCCCGCAAGGGGGCGGCCAGGCCCGCCGGGCGGACTCCCCCTGGATCCGCCCAGGCCGCCCGTAGGGGGCGGCCCCGGTCCAGCCGGGCGGACTCCCCCTGGATTCCGCCCAGGCCGCCCGCAGGGGGCGGCCCCGGCTCCAGCCGGGCGGATCCACCCGGATCCGCCCAGGCCGCCCGAAGGGGGCGGCCAGGCCCGCCGGGCGGATCCCCCTGGATCCGCCCAGGCCGCCCGCTAGGGGGTTCCCCGGCTCCAGCCGGGCGGACTCACCCGGAGTCCGCCCAGGCCGCCCGAAGGGGGCGGCCAGGCCCGCCGAGCGGACTCCCCCTGGATCCGCCCAGGCCGCCCGCTAGGGGGCGGCCCCGGCTCCTGCCGGGCGGATCCACCCAGTCCGCCCAGGCCGGAGGGGGCGGCCCCGGCTCCTGCCGGGCGGACTCCACCCGGATCCGCCCAGGCCGCCCGCTAGGGGGCGGCCCCGGCTCCTGCCGGGCGGTCGGAGTTCGCCCCGCCCGCCCGAGGGGGCGGCCTCCGGCCTGCCGGGCGGACTCCTCCCGGATCCGCCCAGTCGCCCGCTAGGGGGGACCTCCATTCTCTGCAGGTGGGTCCTTCCGCTCGCTTCATTGCTCAACTGGCGGAGCAATCTCTGTCCCGGAGTCCGCGCAGGGATGCTGGACTGGGCCCCGCTTCTTCAAGAACTTCCCTGCCTATAAATACATGGTGCCTCTCATTCTGCATCTGGCTTCCTCAGCTTCCAGCAAATGCGGATGTTCAGTCCGTCATCACCTCTCCAGCAAGCTCAGCGGACTCAGTTTCCTGTCCGCTCAGTTCTCTACAGCTCTTCAGCAGCTTGCCAACAGACTCTGCAGACTCAGTTTCTCAGTTCCAGCAGCTAGCAGACAAGTCTTTGGCAGCTTCTCCTCCCTGCTTGGCAATTTCTTCTCTCTTAGCCGCCAGCTTCTCCTTGTACCCCTTTTTTGATTGGTCTGCTTGTAAGCTTGTAATCTCTCATGTTTGATAGGCCGCGGCGGGCGAAGTGTGTTGTTGCCGCTGCTAGCGGCCCCCTTCTTCTTCTTCTCTCTGCTAAAGCCTTGCTCCTCTGCTCAGCAAGCCTTGCTCCTCAGCTCAGCTCTTCTCGGCAACCAATGCAAGCACAAGTCACAAGCCGCTGCCAAGCTCTGGTCAACCTCCTTCTCCTCTCTGTCAACCCGCTCTGTTGATCAAGCTTCTCTCCTCTATCCCCGCAACCCTCTTTGACAAGCTGTTTGTCCACTTCGAGCACTCAGAGGCTTCCTTCCTTTCCTCCTCTCCTCCTCTCCTAGCTTGTAGAACACCCCCTGGAGCTGGCTGGTGCCCCGCGAGTACGCGCATCAACACCTGAGGTGATGAATCAAGTTGCAGGTTCCAAGATAAACCACATGAGGAGAATGGATTTGAGAATTTTCTCTAGGTGGGATAGAGTCTTGACAAAAGAAATGCCTACTCCAGAAAAGGACACACCTCAGAAGAAGAAAAAGACAGCCACTGCGGCTCAAGAATCCTCTAGCAGCTCTAAAGAGCAAGTAGTGTTTAGTTCTGATGATGAACAGGAAAGAAATGCTGGTCAGTCTCCAGCAAGACTAGAAGATGCACAGAGGCAGGGGAAGCTACCCTCAGCTAGCCCAATTCACCTAGATCCACTCCAGGGGGAGCCTTTACTTGTGGAAGAGCCAACTCCACTAGAGAGTGACAGAGCTACTCAAACCATACTAGAGGTAATAACTGACATTAATCAATTAGATTTCCCTATTGAGGATGAAGTTTTGTCTGATTCATTACCTAATGTTCATCAACAAATACAGATACACCCTCAACCACAAGATGTTGTCATGGAGGACACATCTGTTGCAGATAAGGTGGTTGATGAGATCAGAGATTCTCCAGCCCATTCTCAACAGGAATTCACCTTAGAGGAGCTATTCCCTGATCTTGTACAGACAGATCTTGAGAGAGAATTAGCTGCTGTTGATGGGGAGAAAGTAAATATTGAGGGGGAGCATATGGAAAATGTAGAGGAAACTGCTACACATGAGACTGAGAAGCCAAAGGATGCTGAGGAACCACAAAGGACTGAGAAGGTGTTACCTCCTAGTCCTAAGGATAGAGTGGATATAGACAGCACTTCTGCTTCAGAAGATGAAGAGGCTGTTAGAGCTAAGAAGAGGAAGGTCCAGGTCTTCAAAAGAAGGAGCCAGAACTATAAGAAAGCCCTACAGACAATTGCTCCACAGCCTGCCCCATCTACTGATTACAGTTCACTGATGGTGGCTTTACAGATTAAGTTGGATGAGCAAAGACAAGCTCTAGAAAAGTACATGGATGAAGGGAATAAGTCACTTCAATTTGATCTTGCACAAGACATCAAATCTATCAGATTTGAAGTGAATCTCAACAAGAAATAAATGACTGACTGCTTCCATAAGGGAGGGAATGTAGTAGTCTATTTGGCCACTCATCAGGAGAAGATTAAAACACAAGTGGATGATATGACAGTGAAGCAAGGCTATGTCCTGGAAAACCAGATAAGAATGAATGAAAACTTGACTGAATCACATAATATGATAGTCACAAAAATGAAGAATCTTGCTTCTGCCCATACTGCAGCCCTGACTACAGCCAAGGCAGAATTTGATCAGGCATTACAAGAAGGTCTCACTGCTGTTACTTCTGCCCTCCAGGATTCACAGAAGCTCATCACTGAAAAGCTCCAAAGGTTGAAACCTTTTTATAAGGATGAAGTAAACTATCTGAATGCACAGATAAGATTTCAAAAAGATGATCTGAGGGATCATATAGAGAGAGAAGTCATAAAGGGGGAGAGGGTATTAGTCAAGGCAGGCTCTGATCATGCAAAGTGGATTTCAAATTCCATCAGAGCCACCCTTGGATATCCACCCTTATGTGATGATGACAATGTGGCAGAGTCTGGAATCAATCCTGCATACTTTGGAGGAGAGCAAGCTGAAGTAGCTCAAGTGATATACCCTCCACCAGACTTTGACATGATACATCAAGAGATACAGTCTATATACAGTCCTCCTGAGGGAAATCAGAACATTATCATTGAGAAAGTTGTTCAGCCTGTGCCAGAGGCAATACTCAAAGAGCAAGAGGCCTTATTAAAGGAACAAGAGGCTCAATTGTCTAAGAAAAGATTCAGAGAGAAAGCTGAATTAAGGCCTGATTTTGAACAATGGAGCCCCACTTCCAGGAATATCATCTTGACTGCATGGAAGGCTGCTAAGGATAATGTCCTGGATAGAGGCAAATGGTATTCTGAACAGGAGTGGAAGAAACATGAGAATAGGAAAGAGGCAATAGTACAGTATAGAAGAAAGGCTAAACTGAGAAAGCTACCTCCTAATGCACAGCAGCCTAGCAAGTATTTTCCCAAGCCTTATCACTATTTTGAAAGGCATAAGATAAATGCTGAAGAGTTGAAAAAGAAAGATCTCAAAGGGAAGAAGCTTGCTGCTGCTGATGATAATGAAGCTCCAGTTCAAGCAAAGATTCAATCTGGAAAGAGGATTGTAATCAAGGAACTAGAGCAGCCTTAGGATAGCATTTTCTTAAGTTTACAAATTGTATTCAATTGTATTAAAATTCTATGTAAACTTTTGATTAATGAAAATGTTGGAATTTGTAAGAACATTGTGTCATGGTTCAAATCTATTACATTAATTGTTCTGAGCTAATTGTATATACATGTTCTGTTCATGCATGTTTAAGTATTTTCTCTGTCATATATTACTGTTTTACATCATACTGAGAATTTGTTATGTATGGTGTATATCATTGACTAAGGGTTATGACTTCTCCAAATAGGGGGAGATTGTTGGGTACATTGGAATATATGTACCTGATTTGAAGACGCCTCACCCTACTCAATGATATACATCAAGATGTATTTGATGTGCTTTGAGTTTATTTGTGCAGGTTAAGTAACTGCAGATTTGCAGGAAAAGTTTCTAAGTCTATGTGTCGACACCTAGAATAAAAGTGTCGACACTTAAGAAGGCTTGTGTCGACACCCAGAGAAGCAGTGTCGACACTTGGAGTAATTGTGTCGACACCAGGAATGCAAAGTCGACACCAGAAGGAAAGTGTCGACACATACAAGCAGTGTCGACACACAATGAAGAATTATCTAAATAATCAGTGTCGACACTTAAAAGCAGTGTCGACACCTAGAGAAACTTTGTCGACAACAAAAGTGTCGACACTAGGAGGCTGTGTCGACACTCAGCAAACTTCAACAAAGTTTAAGTACAAGTGTCGACACAAAGGGAATGTGTCGACACTCAGCAAAGTCTCAACACATGAAGAATGTGTCGACACAAAGGAGATGTGTCGACACTCAGCAAAAGTATCAACACAGAAGGCATGTGTCGACACAAAGAAGATGTGTCGACACTTTGCAAGTCTCCACACTAGAAGATGTGTCGACACAAAGAAGTTGTGTCGACACTTAGCAGAAATCAACTAAGTATCAAAGAAGAAGGACTTGTGTCGACACACAGGATCAGTGTCGACACATTCTGAAGAAGCAGTGTCGAGAAGAAATTTCTACAACACAAGGAGTTGTGTCGACACCATGAAGGCTAGTGTCGACACTTAGTCTACTTGTGTCGACATTTAGTCTATTTGTGTCGACACATAAAGACTATCTGTCTCGACACTTTCAGACAGTGACACAGATTTCAAGAAGTGACTGTATGACTTGACAGCTGCCATTTCAACTGGTCAACTGCTACTGTTAGAGCTGTCAGAAGATCGTTAGACACCGGATCAGCCGGTCACCATGAAGAAAGCTTATATAAAGTCTTATTCCTTCAACAGAAGGGGATGATCATCATTAGATGAAGCAATCAAAAAAGTGAGAAACAACAAACAAGAAGAAGACCTTCAAGTGAAGATCTAAGAAGTTGGAGAGAGAAAGCTCCTTCTAAGAAGTGCAGTTGCTGAACCGGACTGTTAAGTTAGATTCAGATTGATATCAGAATCTCAAGACAGTAGTTGATTGAAGATCATCTGCATAGAGATACAACCCTACTGTGTTCTAATTCAAGAAGCTTTGAAGAAAGCCAAGGGGGGTTGATCTCTAAAAAGTTGTTTTAAGAACTCATCAAGAAGCCAGTCAACTCATCTTTATCAATCAGAGTTGTGGTTATTAATCTTTGTACTCTTTATTTTCTGTAGGATCCTAAGGGATCTGAGTTGTAAGCCTATATTTATAAAAGGCTGAGTGGTATGGCTTGTGTGCATGAGTGTAGGAGATACATTTCTCTGAGTGTAGGCCTTGTTGAAGGCTGAGTGTAGGTCTTGGTGAAGAATGAGTGGTAGGGCTTTGTGCCTGAGTGGTAGGAGTGGGATCACTCTGAGTTGTAGGAACCTGTTTGGGTTCTGAGCTGTAAGATCTGTGTATCTGAGAAGTAGTGGAGAAGTTAGGCCGAATCTAGTACACTACTTGATAGGCGAAGGGGGAAAGTGGATGTACCCAGATCTTGGGGAACCACAGCGCTATCGGAAATCCGACAGCTCCAGTTTCAGTTTTTTGTTTTGCCTTTTGTTTCCTTTCTCTGTTCGACCCATTCTCTGACTCCTAGTGTCCATTCAATCTTGCATTTGAAATTCCTTTAGGTTTCTTCATTGTAGGATCTTTAACCAATGGAATATTCCTGTCATTCTCATCATTAAAACCTCTCTTCCGCATTTCATCAGCCTTAACTATCTCATTAGCTTTCCTTATTAAAACATGCAAGCCTGACAAAACATGTGTCTTTGTAGCATGACAATTCTCTACTCGATGTACAAGGTCATAGCAGAAACGCATCAAGTGATTTCTAAATATCAAATTGGAGTCACAGTCTACCATTCTTTGAGTATTTGTTAGGTATATGCTCTTCCTAGCATTATGACAGAATCGCTTAAGCAGATATTTGTTCGGAATCTTTCTTGCATTTTTCATATTATATATCTTAAGAATATGTTTGCACAAAATGCCTCTAGTCTCGTAAAAGCTGTGTGTACTCTGTGTGTGATTTATTCTGTGATTGCTGTGTTATATGTGCTGAATTGCTGTAGAGAATTGCATAAACATGTCTAATAATTCAGTGTTTCTGCCTTAAAAGTTAAAAAAACTATGTGCACCATATTCACCCCCCCCCCCTCTAGGTGTTTAGGCACTAGTTCTTTCAGGTGCGAGGTAGTCCGTGCACAAAATCCATAGGGATGTCCTCGAACTTCCACTCTGGGACTGACAATGGCTGTAATAAACTTCCAGTGCTCTTACATTCCGCCTTCACGCGCTGACAAGTCTCGCAATGTGTCACAAAATAGATGATCTCCCTCTTCATCCCAATCCAGTACATGGTCCTCTGTAAATCTGCCCACATCTTGGTGATGCCAGGATGCACTGAATATCTGGAGCAATGAGCCTCTCTGAGTATGTCATCTCGGATACTACCTCCTGCTGGTATATAAATGCGTCCACGGAATCGAAGGAGATCATCCTGCAGCGTGTAGTCCTCAACCTTGCCCCTTTCCAGGGCACTGAAAATCCGCTCTAATGCATCATCCAGCCTATGATGCGCCATAATGCGCTCCTGAATGTCATCATCACTGATCATAGAGCTCAGGTACTCTCGGTATCCAACTGGTTCGGCCTCAGAAACTATAGTAATATGCATGTCGTCCATCATCTGTATCAGCACCATAGCCATCATCCGTGGCTCCGGTCCTGAGGTGCCGGCCCTCCTGCTCAATGCATCTGCTACTGTGTTTGCCTTCCCCGGGTGGTAGTGAATCTGGTAATCATAGTCGTAGAGGAACTCTAGCCATCGCCTTTGTCGCAGGTTTAGATCCTTTTGCGTATCGATGTACTTGAGATTCTTGTGATCTGAGAAAATATTACAATGAATCCCATACAGATAATGCCGTCATATCTTTCAGTGCAAATACAACAACCCCGAGCTCCAAATCGTGTACCGGATAGTTATGCTCGTGCTTCTTCAACTGTCTCGAAGAATAAGCGATAACATGTCTGTGCTGCATCAGTACAGCACCCATCCCTTGGTATGAGGCATCCGTGTTAATCTGGAATCCCTCACTCCCAGATGGGAGTGCAAGGATAGGGGATGAGGTAAGTGGGTCCTTCAACTCCTGAAATGCCGTCTCGCACTGCTCTGTCCATATAAACTCTGCATCCTTCCTCGTCAAGGTCGTGAGGGGGAGTGCTATCCTCGAGAACCCATCCACGAACTTACGATAATAACCTGCTAGTCCCAAGAAACTGCGAATGAAGGATGTTGTCTCTTGCCGTGGCCAATCCCTCACTGTCTCTATCTTGGCTAGATCCACCGCCAATCCAGCTCCACTAATCGTGTGACCCAAGAAGGCCACCTCCTGTAGCCAAAACTGGCACTTTGAAAACTTTGCGTACATCTGGAGACTCCCTCAGCCTCTGCAAGACCTGTGTCAAATGCTCTGTATGCTCCTCCTGAGTCCGGGAATAGATCAAAATGTCATCAATGAACACAATCACGAAGGGGTCCAAGAAAGGCTCGAATACACGGTTCATTAGACTCATGAATGCGGCAGGGGCATTCGTGAGCCCCAAAGGCATCACCGTGAACTCATATAACCCATAGCGTGAGCTGAAAGCCGGCTTCGGGATGTCTTCCTCTCGGATGTGCAGCTGATAGTAACCGGATCTCAAATCCAGCTTAGAAAACCAGAAGGCCCCCTGAAGCTGGTCAAACAACTCGTCTATCCGAGGCAGTGGATAGGTATTCCGGACCGTCAACAGTTCAGCTCCCTGTAATCTATGCATAGCCGCAACGATCCGTCTTTCTTCTTCACAAAGAGAACTGGTGCTCCCCACGGCGATGAACTGGGCCGCACAAATCCCGACTCAACTAGCTCCTGAAGTTGAGTCCTGAACTCTGCCAGCTCTCTGGGAGCCATCCTGTAAGGTGCCCGAGACACTGGCCTCGCTCCCGGTACCAGCTGAATCCTGAAATCCAAGCCCCTGGCTGGTGGTAGCCCGGGCAATTTCTCCGAGAACACGTCGTAGAAATCCCGGACCACCGGAATATCTGAAATATAAGCCTCTGCTCCCACCATCTCAAAGCAGATAAGGTAAACCTCCTCTCCCTGCTCGTGGGCCTTCACAGCCTGTACAGAAGATAGTAATAGGTGGGAGATAGGTTTAATACCTTTGATGATAACATGGGAGTCGTCATGCCTTAGTGTGATCCTCCTCGATGGGCAATCTATCTGAGCATGGTTCCGATGTAACCATGTCATGCCCAAAATCAAATCGAAGTCCTACAACTTCACAATAGTTGCTGGCGCCTCAAATGCCTTGCCGCCAATCTCGGCCTCCATATTGCAATGGGCAGTGGTCCGCAGTTCTGACCCATCGGGTAGACGCACCCTCATCTCTAGTCCCGAAAATCTTTCCACACCTTCAAGTCCGTCTATGAAGGCCTCAGATACGAACGAGTGCAAAGCACCCGTGTCGAAGAGGGTATGTGCGGGCTTGTCGCTGATCATAACTATGCCTGAGATTTATTTGAGGTATAATGGATGTTATTTCTATGGTTTTCAAGGAACTACTAAGGTTGAAATTTCTAAATTAAAACAATTTAAGGACATGTAATCACCTCCTCGGGGTTCCTCTGCTCCATGAGGTCCAAAAGCGTATATCTGCTCTTGATTGCGTCCCCTGACGTGATATCCCCGACCTCGGCCTCGTCCTCGGCCTCGACCTCAGCCTCGGCCCTACCGTGCTGGGGCCACTGGAGGTGGAGGAGGAGGAGGATGGAATCGATGTGGACACTCCGATCTAATGTGCCCGGGCTGGCGGCATCCGTAACAAACTACCTGCCGGTGGCCATGGTCATCATGTCTCCTCGGATCATGCACCTGTAGAGGTGGGGGAGCTAATGCTGGAGTAGGTCCCTGCTCCTGCCTGTAGTTGGGGCGACGACGTCCCCCACCCCTCTTGTATCCAATAGTCTTGCCTTTCTGAGAGCCCCTGCTGCTCTCTCTTGATGTCGACCCATCATACGGTCTCTTCCCTTTGCCTTGCACCATCAGCTGGTCAGCCTCCAGCTTCTTCGCCATCTCGATAATCTGGGTGGATGTGCCGTGAGAAATGAACAACAAAGCCTGCCTCAAATCGTCCCTGAGGCCCTAGTAGAACCTCTTGGCATACCTCCTATCATCAGTATCCTGTATCTCTGCGAACCTGGCAAGGTGGGAGAACTCCCTCTGGTACTCAATCACTGATCTGCTCCCCTACCGGAGGTTCAGAAACCTCTCCTCCAAAGCATCTCTGTCAGTAGCAGAGACGAAGTGATCCAAAAATACATCGCCAAACTCCTCCCACGATATGTCTGACAGCTCCGAGTCCGCATATGTAGACTCCCGCACTGATTTCCACCATCTCTTCACATGAGCCTCTAGTGTAGAGGTGGCTAGAGGTACTGCCTCGCCGACCGGGCAGTTGATGCCTGCCAAAATCTTGTGTATGGCCTCCAGCCATTCCCCCGTCTTTACCGCATCCTCTGTCCCACGGTACATCGGTGGGGATAGGCTCTTGAAGGAACTTAACCAGCTTGACCCCGGATTTGGCTGCGGGGCCGGGACTTGCTGGGCTTTGAAGGCATCCAGAATTACCGTCAAAGTCTGCCCCATCTCCGTCTGTAGAAATGGAGGGGCGGCTGTATGGGGAGGAGCCACATTTTGCGGCACGACGACCTGTAGAGGTTGCATGACAGTAAGGTTAAAACAGAACTGGCTTAACTCATTATACTTAGTGGACTGTTTTATGTGACTTTTTACACATGGGCACACCACTGCTTCCGCTACATAGTTTGTTTGTAAACTAATGCTTGCACGGGGTGGTCCAGTGTTGTGGACTTCTTTCTCATATGATCATTTGTTCAAGTGATACCAGTTTGTAAGACCCCCTCCCACTTACCAAGGAGGGCTCCCGGGTCTTATACCCAGAACCGCCGTCTTACGGTGGCACTAACGCACGGGTTAGTCAACACCGCAACACGCCGATTCTGCCAGCTAATACGACCATATAACTTGTAGGTCAATATGAGAAAAAGAAGGATAGCAGTATAACAAATTCACTAGTCCACAAGTTACAGAGTACATATCATATATATAAATGAAGAGTACAGAAACATAGTCCACAATGAGTACAAATGAAAGAGTAATAAGGGCTTATGCCCAGTTCATCATATCAACTCTCTCTCAAATCAAAGCGGAAGCTAATCTAATACATCAAAACTCATCCCACCTGAGGACACACAGTAGTAGTAGTAGTTTGCGGTAGCGGTATCTGCTCCTCAAGTCCCGCCTCCTCATCGTGCTGGTGCTCCATCTCTACGAGCTCCTAAAATAGTATGGTCACCGACCATTAGTCAAAAAGACTAAGTCGTTTCCTCCGCACCTCGCCCCGCAGCTCCTAGGCACCGAGCGGAAGGACGAAGCGGAGGACAACAAGGGGTATCAAAAGTGGAAGCATGTGACAAGAACTAACTAGCAGTTGTAATAGATATTATTATTCTACTCTAATAGTTCTAAGTATATAGTACAAGTAAGTAAAGTGCAGTACTAGTAAAGGAAGTAAAGAACAGAAAGTAAAAGCGGGAAATAAAACTAGGCTACCACTATACTATCATCATAAAAGTACCTTAACTTATAAAAATGCCCATACAAATTTATAAGTTAAGGTTTCCAGGAAATTTAACTTAGCATATAAAAGAGCTCATACTAATTTATATGATAAGGATCTATGAAACATATAACCTAATATGAATGAATGTTATGATACAATTTATGCACAGGCAAGTGCAACTCACACACAACGCCTCTGTGATCACAGACCTTTAGCTCCCACTTTTTGAGTGCTAGCATCACTCTCGGGTACCACCGCCGTGGTTACGGCAGCAGCGGAGCGGGCATCTCCACTTCTAGGCCGGTATGCACACTACCAAACCTTAGACCCCTCTCATACGGCTTCGTACACGTCCAAGGTGCACTCTAGAGTCTCTGCGTACGTACTTTGCTGACAACCCGTCAGTCTTGTTGGGTCGGGTGTGCATTATCGGGGGTCGTCCTCCAGACCGCAGTGTAAAAACAACCCACTGGCCCCTCTAACCCTCACACACGCCTGGTGCACCATACTACCATCAGTGTGACGAACGGCCAGTACCGCATGCCCCGCCACTAACTTTATGCACATGCAAGTATTTCATCCCGAGCCTTCAGCTCGCAGGAACAAACCGTCCTAAATCCCTCCAACCCTACACGGGTGAGCATTTATCACAATCCCTCCAACCCTACACGGGTGAGAACGCACATTAGTGCCTTTATTCCAATCCCTCAAGCACGTCACGGGTGAGAATGAATCACAATGTCCTAACCTAATAGACTACTCTTGTCTACGGGTTATTATACTTAGCGGTTTAAGGTTAATCCCAGGACTGCCCAGGGTATACCCGGTGAAGCGCTCTCAGGGGCACTAGGAACTATGATGGGATTACGCCCAAAGTTCCCTTTCTCAAGGATAATTACTTTTATTGGTGTCTACCCAGGATTTATATCCCAACTCTCGTATAACTTTAGAACGACCCTAAAGACTTAAGGTGTTATTAGGAGCTCGACGGTCTTCCACCGGTCCCCGTTATTGTTGCTATTACGGGACTTGCACTCTTCCACACATGGTTAAGGAATCCTCTAGGAGACCAATCAGGTTTAATTCCTCCACTAAGATCCTCACTTTACTAGTTATTCAGATTCCTCCCCTGGTGGCCCTACTAGTACGAACATCGGTGCTAGACCCTTACCCATGTCCCGATACCACCCACAAATGTGACCTTCTAATTCCTCTGGACATATTCCTCAAATTATTTATCCTAGGATGGTATGGACCTATATGATGAACATGATGAATTCCATAATTTTTCCAAATTACTTACACCATTAAATTAATTTCTTTAAATGTAATCCCTAGTCGTTTTGCACATGAAGTATTGTCAATATTAAACCTACTGACCTAGGGATTCTTCCAGGTATATAATATGATAATTAATGGGGCCTACCAAAATTTCATGCTTTATCAATTCAGATTTATAATTAATTCCTATTTAATATTATATCCACAAATCTAGTATTTTCCAAATGAAGTACATAAACTATTATCTCAAAAATTCTAATTAAATTGTAGAGCCTTGATAATAATGAAATAATGCTATGTCCAGATTTTCATTTACATCTAGGTTGAAATGGCCTATCCATGATCAATTTGAGTTATTTACCAAAATGCCATTATGGGGCCTAAGTACATTATTTTGCACTCCAAAATTTTGAAATAATTGCACAAGGTATAAAACATACAATTACAGCAATATGAATTTTCTCAGATTTTCAAAGAAATATACCCATCATTTCTACACAAAAATCCATAAGGGTAAAATGATCATTTTGCTCCTTAAACTACTTAAACTTCATCCAACAGAGATACAATTTATTTCTAGTGCTTATTATGTCACTTCTTAGTCCTCAACAGAAATTGAACCTTTTATGATAAGGGTAAACATATTTTAAATTTATTTTCTAAAAAGCACCAAATTTTCAGCAATTCAAAATAATGAGATTTTTGTTACCAAAAATCCCACCATTGCTATGAGAGGTGTATTACACTCTCATGTGTCTCCATAATGAAAATCAAGATTTTTTGAATGTTCCAAGTTGGCTGAATACACATTATTTCATTTTAGGCTAAATGCACACCAAGCCTATAACAAGCCAACACATGCAAGTGGGTTACCCAATATGTAGTGGTCCAAATTGGCTGAAATTTATAACATACACTTATAATGTCCCTAAGGACATGCCACCAAAATTTGGGGCCATTTGGAGTCCAACAACTCCGAATAGTTCATTTATTTCATTTTGGGTATTTTAGTAAACACTCCAGAAAAAGTTTTCCCAAAAATTCTCATTTTTGTACAGGGGTTAACCAAGGCCTAAACATGCAAGCACCCAAAAGTTTGGGCCATTTGGATGAATGGTTTGACTTGAGAATCATTTTGAATATCTGCCCTAGCTAAGGACCAATCCTAGCAAAATGGTCCTACAGGTCAGACCACGGGACCAAATCTCACGTTAAGGGTGGAAATTTAACGTTAACACAAAGGGCTACATTTATTATGTTCATGTCATCCTCTAGAAATGGCTCTAAGAGCCCTATATTTGACATGCAAGATGACTGAATTAATGTGATAGAAATGAAATTTCATTTCATTAAAATAATAACAGAATTAAATTGATATAAATAAAAATGCAGCACGAATCTTAAAGCTATATTGGACGGCATCCTTTCATCTTCCCCAAGTGTTCAACGGCTGAGATCGAGCCGACCTAGGGGATATTACGGGGCCATTTCCGGCCACCTGAGGCGGCGCCACCCCCGGCCAACGGTGTCATCACCTTCACGGTGGTGGTGGCTATCCTTTGCCGGTGATGAGGCGGCGGGAGACGACGGTGACGGCGATCCCGAGCGGTAATAAAAATCTTGAAAAATCTCCCATTTCTAACAAGGCATCGGGCTCAATTAAGCCTGATATCTCCCCTAGTTGATCTAGGATTCTAATACGGGTAGAGGGACGGTGAAACGAACCTGTGTTGGTGGCTGGCGGAGAGGATGGAGACGGGTGGCAATTCCCGACCTTGCTCCGGCGACACCTCTCGGATTCATGGTTCCTGCACCATTTTCTTCACTCCAGCTATCGATTTCTACTCTCCTTTGCCCTCTGAAGCTAATGGAATCATTATTTCTGGCTGGGAGGGGGTATATGAGGAGATACAACCAATGCAAGCTCAGTTTGGAGCTTTGGTTGTATCACCATTCATGCCAAGTGGGCACCATGCAGTCACATTCTCTAGAAATTCTCTGAGGAGGCCAGCCAACACAATTTTTGGGCTGATGGAGCCAAGGTCAAGTGGCCTCTGCCTCTTTAATTCACCTGCCTATATCAAGCCAAAATCTGCCCGAGAAGGTCACGGCTGGTGACACGCCCTTGACACGCCTGTGTCACAGGCCGTCTTCCACTTACTTGACACTCTACGATCATCGAACGCAGGGTTTCACGATCGTCGAACGAGAAAATTTCGTCGATCGTCGAACGCAGGGGTCACTCGACGATCGTCGAGCAGCTTTTCGTCGATCGTCGAACGCAGGGGACACGCGACAATCGTCAAGCAGCTTTCGTCTATCGTCGAATGCAGAGGGACATTCGACAATTGTCGAGCAGCTTTCGTCGATCGTCGAACGCAGAGGGACATTCGACAGTTGTCGAGCACCTTTTGCCGATCGTCGAACGCAGGGGGACACGCCCTCCCGACACGCCCGTGTCATCTGGCGTGTTCCCTACACGGCGGCAGACACGCCCCAGTCAACTTTGTCGAACTGAGTTCGTCGAACACAAGGAGACATGCCCGTGTCCCAGGCCGTGTCACCCAAAAAAAATTTTCCTGCTGAAAAGTTGGGATGTTACACCTCCGCCGCACTACTCTTTTGACGAGGTTGAGGAGCAATGCCAAGATGCTGGCATCCGGGCAGCAGAGCTGGTCCTTAAGATGATGAAGGACCTAGGGGTTGTGATGTACGATTCAGAAACAGTCACCGTCCGTGACCTGGTCCCCCAGCTCTATGGCGAGGATTCTGCTTCCGGCGAGGAGGAATGACGTGTCAACTCCCAAGATCTAGAATCCCTCTCCCCTCTTCCTTTTGCTGCTGTTGTAATGTTGTAAAACTTGAACTAACGTTTTTGATCTCTGTTTTGATAATCAAATATACATGCTATTTGTTATTTGGTTCTTTATTATGCGAAATGAATCACTGGTTTGCTTGGGCCTGCGAGATGGTGCTATCCACCCGTCTCGCCGCCTTGCCTTTACTCCTTACACATTGCTTTATTTTGCTTGCTGCGAGACGATACTTGGGTGAGCTCACACATGCGAGAAGGTGCTACCCCTTGTCTCGCGGCCTTGTCGGACAGTTGGCCCAGATCGTGAGTTGTCACTTGCTTTACCTTTGCGTGTGAGATTCAAATGGTGTAGCCTTCTCAGCTTGCCTTATGGTACCCCCGGCACGAGTGGCCTTTAGTGACGTAACCTGCTCACCTATCATTAGAGCGAGCCTTTCGCCTCGCGCGAGTGTCCACTCACCTTAAGCGAGACCATCCTCGTGACTGCCAGCTGCGAGTGCCTCCACTCGCCCTGCTCCAAGCCTTTGCCTTAGTTTATTTTTCATTTCATAAGGTCATTTCATAAGGTTAAGCTGGGATGTTATTTTGAAAAGATTTTCCCAACCCTTCTGCCATTGAGTGAGTTCACTGCCCTGCTAGCCTGACGAGAGCCTGAGCAACGTGTCCACTAGGGACCGAGACGGGCTTGAAGTGGTGTAGAATTCCCCGAAACTTAGAACTATCCCCAAGAGTCAAGAACCAAGACTTTAAGAACCAGACCTCTTCCCCACAGGCGAGCCTTCGGACCTGCCAGCTAATGTGAGCCTGCGCAGTGGGTCTACCTGGGGCCGGGCCGCGCTCGGGGTAGTGCAGAACCAAGAACCAGGAACCAGACCTCTCCTCCACAGGCGAGCCTTTGGACCTGCCAGGTAATGAGAGCCTGCGCAGCGGGTCTACCTGGGGCCGAGCCACGCTCGGGGTAGTGCAGAACCAAGGACCAAGAACCAGACCTCTCCCCTACAGACGAGCCTTCAGACCTGCCAGCTAATGAGAGCCTGTGCAGCGGGTATACCTGGGGCCGAGCCGCGCTCGGGGTAGTGCAGAACGAAGGACCAAGAACCAGACCTCTCGCCCACAGGCGAGCCTTTGGACCTGCCATAGCTAATGAGAGCCTGCGCAGCGGGTCTACCTAGGGCCGAGCCGCGCTCGGGGTAGTGTATAAAAAGGACCAAGAACTAGACCTCTCCCCCACATGCGAGCCTTCGGACCTGCCTGCTAATGATATTCAGCACAGCGGGTCTACTTGGGCCTGAGCCGCGCTCGGGGTAGTGCAGAACCAAGGACCAAGAATCCACACTTCTCCCCCACAAGCGAGCCTTCGGACCTGCCAGCTAATGAGAGCCAGTGCAGTGGGTCTACCTGGGGCCGAGCCGCGCTCGGGGTAGTGCAGAACCAAGGACCAAGAACCAGACCTCTCCCCCACATGCGAGCCTTCGGACCTGCTAGCTAATGAGAGCCTGCACAGCGGGTCTACCTGGGGCCGAGCCGCGCTCGGGGTAGTGTAGAACCAAGGACCAAGAACCAGACCTCTCCCCCACAGGCGAGCCTTCGGACCTGCAAGCTAATGAGAGCCTGCGCAGCGGGTCTACCTGGGGCCGAGCCGCGCTCGGGGTAGTGCAGAACCAAGGACCAAGAACCATACCTCTCCCCCACAGGCAAGCCTTCGGACCTGCAAGATAATAAGAGCCTGTGCAGCGGGTCTACCTGGGGCCGAGCCGCGCTCGGGGTAGTGCAGAACCAAGAACCAAGAACCAAACCTCTCCCCCACAGGCGAGCCTTCGGACCTGCCAGCTAATGATCACCTGCGCAGTGGGTCTACCTGGGGCTAAGCTGCGCTTGGGGTAGTCCAGAACCAAGGACCAAGAACCAGACCTCTCCCCCACAGGCAAGCCTTCAGACCTGCCAGCTAATGAGAGCCTGCACAGCGGGTCTACCTGGGGCCGAGCCGCACTCGGGGTAGTACAGAACCAAGGACCAAGAACCAGACCTATCCCCCACATGCGAGCCTTTGGACCTGCCAGCTAATGAGAGCCTGTGCAGTGGGTCTACCTGGGGCCGAGCCGCGCTCGGGGTAGTGCAGAACTAAGGGCCAAGAACCAGACCTCTCCCCCACAGGCGAGCCTTCGGACCTGCCAGCTAATGAGAGCCTGCTTAGCAGGTCTACCTGGGGCCGAGCCGCGCTCGGGGTAGTGCAGAACCAAGAACCAAGAACCAGATCTCTCCCCCACAGGCGAGCCTTCAGACCTACTAGCTAATGAGAGCCTGCGCAGCGGGTCTACCTGGGGCCGAGCCGCGCTCGGGGTAGTGCAGAACCAAGGACAAAGAACCAGACCTCTCCCCCACAGGCGAGCCTTCAGATCTGCCAGCTAATGAGAGCATGCGCAGTGGGTCTACCTGGGGCCAAGCCGCGCTCGATGTAGTGCAGAACCAAGGACCAAGAACCAGACCTCTCCCCCACAGGCGAGCCTTCGGACCTGCCAGCTAATGAGAGCCTGCGCCGAGGGTCTACCTGGGGCCGAGCCGTGCTCGGGGTAGTGCAGAAGCGATCATCTTCCTATCGTTAGAACTTCATGATAGATAAAGACAAGAAGTAATTTGAGAAATTTATTATAATGAACTTGATTTGAATATACAACTTTTGCCCTCCCTTCTCATGGGTAGAAGCGCTTCAAGTCATCGCCACTCCAGGTGTGGCTCATGGTCCTACCCTCCACATCCTGGAGGTGGTAGCCTCATGTTCTTAGGACCTTCTCAACAATATAAGGTCTTTCCCAATTTGGGTTGAGCTTGCCCACGGGAGCGGACCTCCCCGCAACATCAACTTTCTTTAGCACCAGATCTCCTCTGCAAATTGTTTGATCCTGATGTGCTTTTCGAAGTATCTTTCCATCCGTCGCTTGAACTCTTCCTGCCTGATAGCTGCTACGTCGCGCAGCTCTTCCACCATGTCCAGTGAGAGGCGTAGGCCTCCTTCATTCTCTAGCCTCCAAGCTTCATCTCCATCACCTGCAGCCACAACTCGTGGGGATCGGACCTCAGATTCTACATGCAGGACCGCCTCACACCCATGGGAAAGTTTGAAGGGGGTCTCGCCGGTGTCCGTGTTTGGGGTTGCCCGCAAGGCCCACAAAACTGAGGGGAGCTGCTCCACCCGGCTCCCCCTCAAGTTCTCCACCTTCTTTTTGAGTATGTTCACGATAATTTTGTTCGCCGTCTGCACCTGGTCGTTGCTCCTGGGGTGGTGGACAGAGGCAAACCTGAGGTCGATGCCCAGCTGAGTGCAGAAATTTATGAACTCCTCACTTGCAAATTGAGGACCATTGTCCGTGACAATGGCCTGAGAAGTAGCGATCTCTCCCCAAATGAAGTTCCTGATGACTTGGGAGGTGACTTTGGCCAGCGCCTTAACCTCAGCCACTTTGAGAAGTAGTCGATCATAACCAGGAGGAATCTCCTTTGCCCATTATCTGGAGGGAAAGGCCTAACCAAATCCATCCCCCAGATATCGAATGGCCACGGTGTCGTGATGCTTCGAAGCCTTTGAGCTGCCTGGAGCTGGAGGGGGCGTAGAGCTGACATTTTTGGCACCTCCTCGCAAACTCCACAGCATCCTTCCTTAGGGTGGGCCGGAAGTACCCCTGCTTGACCACCCTTGCTTCCAACATCCCTCCAGAATGGCTTCCACATTCCCCAGAGTGCACCTCATATAGAACCTGTCAGGTCTACCCTTCCGTTACGCATCGTGCCAGAAGACCCGAAAGTATTTTTCCGATGTAGACTCCCTTCATGTATGAGATAATGGGCCGCCTTATGCCGAAAGTTCTTTGCCTCCTTGATCCCCTCAGGGAGGTTGCCTGTAACGAAGAAGATTACAAAGGGATCCACCCATGAGGGTCTCTGATCCACTTCCATGAGCTCCCCTTCCTCGATTGCTGGATGGAATAGATCCGTCAAGGTTCCTCCTCCCTGAGGTCCAAACTTAGCCAGCCGATCGGTTGCTGCACTCTCTTCTCTTGGAACGTGTTGGATGGAGAAGTCCAGAACCCCCTGATGATCGCCCTCACCTTGGACAAGTATTTCACAAGGGTGGGTTCCCGAGCTTCGAACTCTCCTCGAATTTGTGATGCCGCCACCATCGAGTCCATGAAAGCCTCCACATCATGGATCTCAAGCTCCCTTACCAAACGAAGGCCGGCTATCACGGCCTCGTACTCTGCTTGGTTGTTAATTGCAGGAAAGTGCAAGACTACAACCAGTTCTATGGTGACCCCTTGAGGACTTGTCAACACCACCCCTGCTCCGAGGGAGTGCTTTCCCGAGGCTCCATCAACTGTCATCTTCAACACCTCTTGCGGCCGCGACTCCTCGGCCCCTACCTCCACAATGTAATCTGCCAAGAAGTCGACCACTACCTGCGCCTTGGTGGAGAGCCTTGGTACGAACGAGATATCGAATTCACTCAACTCGATAGACCACTTGGCTAGTCTACCCGAGTGCTCCACTCCTTCAAAAATCTTACGGAGGGGATGGTCTGTCACCACCCTGATCGAGTGTGCATGGTTATATGGCCAGAGCTTCCTGGCCGAAATGATCAAGGCGTATGCCAGCTTTTCTAGGATAGGGTAGTGAAGCTCCTCCTTCTTTAGGATCCTGCTGACGTAATAGATTGGCAGCTGCTTCCTCCCCTCCTCCCTAACTAGGACAGAGCTCACTGCCTCTGCTCCCACTCCGAGATACAAGGTCAGATCCTCCCCCTCCTTCGGGCTTTGAAGTAGAGGAGCCAGGGAGAGCTGCCTCTTTATACCTTGGAAAGCTTCTTCACATTCAGCAGTCTACTCGAACCTTTGGTTACCCCGCAGCACCTTGAAGAATGATGAACATCTCTCTCCCGACCTAGAGAGGAATCTACTCAGGCCGGCCAGCTTGCCTATCAAGCACTGGATCTCCATAGCATTGTGTGGCGACTCTAGCTCTACGATGGCTTTCACCTTATCCGGGTTGGGTTCTACCCCCTTCGGGGTCAGGAGATGCCCGAAGAACTTCGCACGACTTGCCCCAAAAACACACTTTAAGGGGTTCAGCCTCATTTTGAACTTCCGCAAGGTGGCGAACATCTCCTCCAGATCTCGAAGGTGTGAGTCCACACTCTTGCTTTTAACCATAAGGTCATCAACATAGACATCCAGATTCCTCCCCCTCTGGCCCTGGAATACCCGATCCATCATACGTTGGTATGACGCCCCTGCGTTTTTCAACCAAAAGGGCATCATTTTATAACTGAAGCATCCCTCCCTTGTGATGAAGGAGACGTCCTTGACGTCGGGAGGGTGCATTCGGATATGATGGTAACCTGAAAAAGCATCCAAAAAACTCATAATTGAAAAACCAACGGCTGAATCAACCAGCGCGTCGATTCGAGGCATGTGGTAGCAATCGTTGGTGTACGATTTATTTAATAATGAAAAGTCGATACACATGTGCGGGCTTCCGGCCCGATGACCACACGCCACAGTACCAGGCCGGCAACGGCGGGCTTCGCCCGCCCCCTAACAACAGTACCCCCTGATAAGTGACAGGCACGGGCCTCCGGCCGGATGGCCGCGCGTCACAGTACCCGACCGACAACGGTGGGCTTCGCCCGCCCTACGGCGGAGCCCGCCCGCCCTACGGCGGGCTTCGCCCGCCCCCCTGACGACAGTACCCCCTGATTTTCAATTGTTAATTATTTTTTAAAATTATTTTAATTCATATTTAAAAAATTTAAAATAAACTGTTTTTTAATAAGCATAGGCCACACGGCCATCTCCGCCGGCGGCGACGGAGCCGCCGACGGCCTGACCGGAGGCCCCCGGCGGGTTCGCCGGGAGCAGGCGAACCTGCCGGGGGTATTCCGATGGCGCTCCGGCGGGGGCCTCCGGTCAGGCAGCCGGCGGCTCCGCCGTCGGAGGCGGATATGGCCGTGAAAGACGCGAATGAGAGTGAGGAGATTGCATGGATCGGGTTTTAGGAGAAAGAAGAAGTGAGATTTTTGGGTTTTTTTATTTGCAAACCTACTCCGCTATTTACAGCCCCAGATCCTACGGCTCAGGAATAAAACAGTCAAATCTGATGACCCTTATAATTAGCCTATTTTTGAACTCATTTTTTTGGCAGACCCTGACATTCGGCGGGGGTGCGACAATCAGCGGAGTGCGACATTCGGCGGGGTGCTACATTCGGCGCGGTGCGACATTCGACGGGGTGCGACATTCGCTGGGGTGAGACATTTGCCGGTGGTGCGACATTTGTCGTGGGCGGCAACAATTGTCGTGGACGGCACATTGATCATGGGTGGAACATTGGTCGTGGGTGGGACATTGGTCGTGAATGACGACATTTTTCTGTGGGCTGCTACAATGGTCCTGGATGACGACATTTATTGTGGGCGGCGACGTTGGTCGAAGTTGGCTGGAGATCAATTATTTTGGCGGGATTGAATAAATTACATATATGGGTATTCAATTTTGAATTTTTTTGAAATAAACAAAAGAAATAATAATCATTAAATTAAAAAATGAGGGGTAAAATGGGTATTAAGAATGTTGCACCAAAGCATGTTTTTTTCTTTATATAAATATATATATATATATATATATATATATATTATAATAATTGACATCTCCTCTTTCTCTCTCCTCTCTCTCCACTTTTTGAAAATTACAGGGGCAATTTAGGTAGTGCATATGTTGCACCAAAGACAACTTTTTATTTATAGATAGTATAGATATAGATATAGATATATATAGGATAGAGTTCATATGCGGATAAGGGCCTGTGCGAATGTGCGAAGAACAGCGGGCCATCGTCTGATTGCATCTCACCGCTATTGAATCAAACGGCCAGCGACATCACACCGCCACCGTCGGCGGCCGCGGGCTCGCCGGCCGCCGGCCGCCCGGGGTTCGTTGGCGGCCACGCCGACGAAGCCCGGGCGGTCGGGGGCCGGCGAGCCCGCGGCCGCCGACGGTGGTGGTGTGATGCTGCAATTTTTTTTTGCAGCGGCGCCGGCAGCTACGGGATCGCCGGCCGCCGACTGCCCGGGGTTCGTTGGCGTGGCCGCCGACGAACCCCGGGCAGCCGGTGGCCGACGAGCTCTGAGCCGCCGGCGCCGCTGCTGGTAATGTCCCTCTTCGCACCTTCGCACTGTTCCTGTGTTCGCACAGGAACAACCCCGATATATATATATATGAATGATGGCTGCCAACTCCCGTGAAAAGAAGTGGGTGAAATGATAAAATTTGAAAGCATTTATGGTATCAAGATCCTCTTCATTTCTAACAAAATGGAGGGGATCCATTTCACGGACATGATGAAGTTTGTTTTGATCCAACGGTTCAACATTTCCCAAGGCCTTGTATTCTTTTCAGGCGAACATATTTGCGGACAGCAGTTTTGCGGACAGAATGCAGACAACAGACCTGAGTAAATAAAAGGTTGCAGAATCAAGTAGTTGCGGGTTGATTTCTGCAGCAGGCGGACTTCTATTGGCCATGAAGGAACTCTATGCAAAGGTGGCGGACAGAAATTTCTGTCTCTTACAAACAGCTCCTGCGAACATCTTGCGGACAGTTTTTTTAAGTGTTTGTGGACTGCATCTTTTGTGAACAACAAGCTTTGCAGACAGAACCATTTGCGGACAAGTTGTAAGCTTGCAGACATCTGTTCTGGTGTTCAAGTGTGAGCTTGTGTGGTGTTGAGTTGTAACTCATAGTGGAGTTGTATTGAGTTGTAGTTTTGTAAACTTTTATTTGCAATATATAAAGAAGCTTATTAGTTTGTCATCTCAAGTTGTGTGTGTCCACTATTATCGCTTCCAACAGTGGTATCAAAGGGAGGTTGTGAACCTTGGTAGTAACTCAGAAGAGTTGAAGAGATCGCAGCAATGGAGATGGTAAATTCTATGCCGGGTCAAGTTTCCAAGTTGACGAAGACAGACTATGAGAACTGGAGCATCCAGATGAGAGTGCTGCTAGCATCAAAGGAGCTTTGGGAGATAGTTGAGGATGATTATGAAAAGCTAACTGCTGAAGCAGTGACAGCGTTAACTAACGCCCAGAGGACAACACTACGAGAGGCAAGGAAGAGAGACAAGAAGGCTTTGTTCTTAATATATCAAGGGGTTGATGAAATAACTTTTGAAAAGATCTTCGATGCGAAAAGTTCTAAAGAAGCATGAGAGTCCTTACAACGCTCTTTGCAAGGAGTTGACAAGACAAAGAAGGTGAAGCTGCAATCTCTCCGAGCAGAGTATGAAGTTATGAAGATGAAAAACTCTGAAAAGGTTTGTGACTATGTGACTCATCCGCGGACGCTTGCAAACGAAATGAAATGCAATGGAGAGACAATTGATGACGTGAGTTTCATGGAGAAACATCTGCGATCGATGTAGAAGAAGTTTAATTATATTGTAGTGGCGATAGAAGAGTCGAAGAATCTCACTCAGATGTTTTTTGTTGAATTTATAGGCTCTCTGCAAGCCCATGAATACCGCATGCTACAAGATGAAGAGTCAAGTGGCTTAGAGAAATCACTTCAGACTTAGCTAAACTTTGGAGAGAGTTCAGGAAGAGGAGGTGGCCAGCGAGGCCGAGGCTACCAAGGCAGAGGTAGAGGAAGAAGAGGAGGAAGACATCAGAACTTCCAGAGAGAGGTAGAGCAGCCTTAATATTGAGAGCAGGAAGGAAGAGGAACAGGCTGTGGAAGAGGCCGAGGAAGAGGCCGTGGTGGAATGACCCAAGTACAATGTTACAATTGTAATAGGTTTGGGCACATGAGTTATGACTGCAGACTTCCGAGGAGGAAAAAGGAGACCAACCACTATGTTGAAGCAAACAATACTGGTGATGATCCAATGATGTTCTTGACTTATAGAGGAGCTGAAGGTGGTAGAAATGAAGTCTGGTACTTGGACACAGGAGCGAGCAACCATATGTGTGGTGACAAGGAGTTGTTCACTAACCTTGAACTAAGTGCTGGTGAGGTTAGCTTTGGAGATGCTTCAAAGATCTCGGTAGAAGGAAAAGGGTTGATAGTGGTCACCATAAATTATATAAGGTGCATCTCAACGATGTGTTCTATGTTCCTGGCTTGAAGAGTAACATATTAAGCCTTGGACAGTTGGTGGAGAAAGGCTACTGCATTTAGTTGAAGGATGGTTCGATGGCTATGCAGAACCATCGAGGAAAAGAGGTGGTATAAATAAAGATGACGACGAATCATCTCTTTACATTGAGGATGGATGTCTAGGAGACGACATGTATAGCAAGAACCGAGGAGGAAGAAGAAGCTGGTTTGTGGCACCACAGGATGGGTCACTTAGGCTTTAGTGATCTGAAGCTTCTGTAACATGCAAAGCTGGAGGAAAGTTTGCCTAAAATCTTACCACCACAGAAGATCTGTGAAGATTGTACAAAAGGCAAGCAGAAGCGGTAAACGTTTAAAGATGGCAAGTCTCGAAGAGCAAGAAGACATCTTAAACTGGTTCATTCGGATATTACTAGTCCTTTTGATATTGCCTCAGTTGGCGGAAGCAAACACTACATTACCTTTACTGATGACTTTAGTCGGAAGTGTTGAGTTTACTTTTTTAAAGAGAAGTCTAAGGCTCTTGACAAGTTCAAGGAGTTCAATGCAATGGTTGAGAAGGAGAGTGGGCAGTACCTGAAGGTACTTAAAACTGATTGAGGTGGGGAGTATACCTCAATGTTATTTGATTCATTCTACAAAGAGCATGAGATTGCTCATCAGTTGACTGCAACTTACTCACCTCAGCAGAATGGAGTTGTTGAGAGAAATAACTTGACAATTCAGAACATGACAAGGACTGTGATAAAGGGCAAGAAGTTGTCAAAGATGTTCTGAGCTGAAGCAGTACAATGTGCTCTGTACTTGCTAAAAAGATGTCCGACGAAGAGTGTAAAGTTCAAGACTCCATATGAGGCATGGAGTTTATGGAATCCTAGTATGCAACACTTGAGGGTGTTTGGGTGTATAGCTTATGCTCACATCCCTGATCAGAAGAGGAAGAAGCTAGATGATAAGAGTGAGAAGTGTATATTTGTAGGCTATGCTCCAATGAATAAAGCTTACAAGTTATACAACCCAGTGACGAAGAAGGAAATCATCTCTAGAGATGTGTTGTTTGAAGAAGATAGTTGTTGGAGATGGGATGAGAAGGAGAGAAGCGTCAAAGGAATGTTCTATGACGATGATGAAGAAGAAGGTGGTCATGAAGCTGAAGCTAAGGATGGTGGAGCTGAACCACCATCACCACCGAGCAGAGATTCAGGGGAGCTTTTACTCCATACTCAAGTGGAATAGAAGCAATTTTGATGGAGCAAGCACTAGTATGAGAAGTTCTGAATGTCCTCAACCAAGGATGAGAAGGTTGGAGGAAATCTATGAGGAGATGGAGCCAATTTATGCTAAATTTTTTTTGTATTGTCTTTTAGCAGATTGTGAACCATACTCGTATGAAGAAGTTGCTCAAGAGAAGACTTCAAGGAAGGAGATGGATGAAGAGATGACATCCATCATGAAGAATGATACTTAGGAGTTAGTCACTCTGCCAGTAGGTCACATGCTCATTAGCGTGAAATGGGTGTACAGGGTGAAGACTAAAAAAGATGGAGAAGCATAAAGCAAGACTCGTCGCGAAAGGATATCGACAAGTCCAAGGAGTGGACTACGATGAGGTTTATGCTCCAGTAGTTCGGATTGATACAATCAGGTTGATCATCGTACTAATAGCTCAATATAAGTGGAAGATCTGTCAGATGGTTGTAAAGTCTGCTTTCTGAATGGATACTTGGAGGAAGATGTGTATGTCCAGTAGCCACTTGGATATGAAGTGAAAGGTCAAGAGAAGAAGGTTTACAAGCTAAAGAAGGTGTTGTATGGGTTGAAGCAAGCTCCTCGTGTATGGAATGAAAGAATAGATGCATACTTTCAGAAGAAGGGGTATATGAAGAGCCTGTATGAGTATGCACTCTACACAAAGGTGGAGAAGAATGAAGATATCATGGTTGTGTGTTTGTATGTTGACGACATGATATTCACCGGCAACAACTCTCTTATGTTTGAAGAGTTCAAGAAGACGATGAAGAAGGAGTTCGAGATGACTGATCTGGGAGAACTCGCTTACTTCTTGGGCCTTGAGGTACAACAGAGTGAAGAAGAGATCTTCATCTCTCAGAAGAAGTTTGCGGAGGAGATTCTTAAGAAGTTCCAGATGGAGAATAGCAAAGCTATCTCTACTCCTGCAGATTCGAGAGTTAAGCTGATGAAAGATTCGAAGGAGGAAGCAATTGACTCTACGATGTTCAAGAGTCTAGTTGGAAGTCTATGTTACCTGACTTTCACTAGGCCCGATATCATGTATGCGGTTGGAGTGGTTAGTAGATATATGGAGGAGCCGAAGCAATATCACTTCACAGCAGCGAAGAGGATCTTAAGGTATGTCAACGACACAAGAGATCATGGTCTGATGTACTCATCTGCAGAAGAGTCGAAGTTGGTCGGATACTCCGACAGTGACTATGGCGGTGATGTGAAAGATCAAAAGACCACTTCCGGGTATGCATTTCATGTAGGAACAACTGTGTTATCATGGAGTTCGAAGAAGCATGCAACGATTGCTTTATCTACCTGCGAATCTGAGTACATTGCAGCGACAACTTGTGCTTGTCAGGCAATTTGGCCGAGAAATATCATGCATAAGTTACATCATCCACATGAGGATCCTGTGATTGTGTATGTTGACAACATGTCTGCGATTCAGCTAGCGAAGAATCCTGTGCTGCATAGGCGCAACAAACACATTGAGACGAAGTATCATTTTCTTCATAAGCAGGTGCATCAGATGGTGGTGGAGTTGGTTTATTGCCCCACTAGAGAGCAGTTGGCAGATATTTTCACAAAGGCATTGAAGACTGAAACATTTCTGAAGTGTAAGAGCAAACTCGGCATGTGCCGCCGTGTTTGAGGGGGAGATTGTTGGAGAAAATATTTCGTTTTGACCGAAGTCAATGGAGGTGGTTATGTTTTTCTTTATTACTATAAGTAAGAAGGAAAGTGGCAATGGTGTAACTTTCGGATACCCAAAATACCCCCATCTATAAGCAAGGAGGAAGGTGGCAATGGTGTGACTTTCAGATACCCAAAATACCCCAATCTCATTCTCACTTTATTTTAAAAATTATGATTTAATGGTCTTTCCTGATTTCCCGCTCGATTTTGATTTTGCGTGCTCCTATCAAATTGCAGACTACCTATCGCTTCTTCACTTCTTCTGGATCTCCACATCTCCTCGACAAGTCCTCCTCAACATCACCCATATACGAAACCTAGCCGCTTCTCCGTTTTCATTGTCCAACTACGGTTAGGTCATTGTTGAAGCCAGGAAAAAATCTCAACCTCAGAATTCGGACCAAAGCCGCCTATGGTTACTGGCTCAGAAGCTAGATCAGACGATTAGGGTGACTAGAACGAAGAATCAGGTCAAACAGGACCCCAGATGTTGTGGCAGGAAGGTCCCACCACGTACCCGGATGCTCGAAAGAAGCAGCCCCTTCTCAACCAAAGATGGCCGAACTGGGTACGAGGGAAGCTAGCTGGCGAAGTCGCAAGGTCGCGACTTGCTCTCCAAGGAAAAGGAATCCAAAGACTCAGCTAGTATCTCGAAAATGAAGCGCGCGAGTATCCTGTCGAGGATTTCCAGTGCCTCACCTCGTACCCCTGGGGTCCTATTTATATGCAAATCTAAGGAGGGGGGGGGGGGGGGGGTCATATTTATACCCCACCCCCTGGTGACTAGACGACTTCCTGGGGAACACGCACAGGCTGGGCGAGTATCTCGCCTAGTCGCCTACCTGGCGAGTATGCGAGTGGAGCTCGCCTATACTCGCCCATGCCTTCCGCGATCTTGTATGCTGACTTTGACTCATGCCTTGACTTGTTGACCTTGACTTCTACTGACTTGACTGCGGTAGGACCCACTCTCGACGAATACGGGTTGTACACAATCCCCGCTCTTTCTGAGCGACATAGGAGCTCAGAAAGAAACATCCAACACTTATTCGACAAGCTGCTCTGCCGAGTATCTGGGTTACTCGCTTCTTGTACCTGCCTGCCGATCTCTATAAATAGGGGGGCCTGGTTCTTTAGCCGGATCTTCAGAACTCGCGCATAATGTCGTACGCTGTGAAATTTCTTCATGACAGCCCCGTCGTGCTGACCGATGCTCTTGGCGTCGCTAAGCTGAAAAGGCCGCGCAAGGAGGGCGTCGTTGCCGACTTAACCCCCCCCCCCCCCCCTCAAGAAGAAAAAAGTTAAAAAGTTCAAGAAAAAACCCGCCTCCGGTTACGATAACTCGCCGCCACCTCTTTTTCAAACTGCGGCTTCCACTAGCAACCCTGTGCGCTCTGCTAGCACGCAACAGTTGCTCAGTGACCTAGGGATTGACGACATTCCCAATGTCGCCACCTCTGATGCGAGTTTCCTCGACTCGCTCGACATCCATGAGCTCACCACGACCCTGGCCTCGGAACTCACCTCCACTCCGGTGCCGCAGTAGGTTGAAGTCATCGACCTGCCAGGTTGTTATATTCCCGAGATACTTTCCTACACTGATGGTCGTTTCCACTGCTCGCTAAGTTGACCATGATACTCGCAGATTCTCCATCGGGGGGCGCTGACGCGGTTCTGAATGTCGCCCCATTGAGCTACGGGCCGCTGGTCGCCCTTCCTGCCGGGAGATCAGTAAAGACCGCGCACACGGTGCGGATCCATATCGGCGGCAAAAAGACACCCGAGGCCTCGATTCTTTCGGCGAGCAAGGAATTTGTTGGGTACATTGGAATATATGTACCTGATTTGAAGAAGCCTCACCCTACTCAATGATATACATCAAGGTGTATTTGATGTACTTTGAATTTATTTGTGCAGGTTAAGTAACTGCAGGATTGCAGGAAAAATTTCTAAGTCCATGTGTCGACACCTAGAAGAAAAGTGTCGACACTTATGAAGGCTAGTGTCGACACCCAGAGAAGCAGAGTCGACACTTGGAGTAATTGTGTCGACACCAGGAAATCAGAGTCGACACCAGAAGAAAAGTGTCGACACATACAATCAGTGTCGACACACAGTGAAGAATTGTCTACAGAATCAGTGTCGACACTTAGAGGCAGTGTCGACACCCAGAGAAACTTTGTCGACATCAAATGTGTCGACACCAGGAGGCTGTGTCGACACTCAGCAAACTTCAACAAAAGTTAAAGTACATGTGTCGACACAAAGGATATGTGTCGACACTCAGCAAGTTTCAACACATGAAGGCATGTGTCGACATAAAGGAGATGTGTCGACACTCAGGAAAGTTTCAACACATGAAGGCATGTGTCGACACAAAGGAGATGTGTCGACACTCAGCAAAGTTACAACACATGAAGACATGTGTCGACACAAATGAGATGTGTCGACACTTAGCAAGTTTCAACACAAGAAGATGTGTCGACACAAAGGAGTTGTGTCGACACACAACAGATTTCAACTAAGTATTAAAGAAGAAGTACTTGTGTCGACACACAGAATCAGTGTCGACACATTCTGAAGAAGAAGTGTCGAGAAGCTGTTACAACAACACAAGAAGTTGTGTCGACACCATGAAGGCTAGTGTCGACACTTAGTCTACTTGTGTCGACACTTAGTCTATTTGTGTCGACACATAAAGACTATCTGTCTCGACACTTTCAGACAGTGACAGAGATTTCAAGAATTGACTGGATGACTTGACAGCTGCCACTTCAACCGGTCAACTGCAACTGTCAGAGCTGTCAAAAAGTTGTTAGAAACCGGATCAGCCGGTTATCTTGGAGGAATACTATTTAAAGACCTTTCTCCTTCAACAAAAAAAAGATGAACAGATTGACAACAATCAATCAAGAGATCTAACAACAAAAAGAAGACCTTCAACAGAAGATCTAAGAAGTTGGAGAGAGAGAGAGCTCATTCTATGAAGGGCAGCTACTGAACCGGGTTGCAAAGTAAGATTCTGATTGAGATCTGAATCTCAAGATAGCAGTTGATTGAAGATCATCTACACAGGAGATTCAACCCTACTGTGTTCTAATTCAAGAAGCTTTGAAGAAAGCCAAGGGAGGTTGATCTCTGTCAAGTTCTTCCAAGAACTCATCAAGAAGGCAGTCAACTCATCTCTCTCTTTCAGAGTTGTGGTTAAATACTTTATATAATCAAAATATCTGTAGGATCTAGTATAGATCTGAGCTGTAAGCCTATTTTATAAAGGCTGAGTGTAGGAGACTGTGTACTCTGAGTGTAAGTTTTGTTGAAGACTGAGGTGGGGCATAGTGCCTGAGTTGTAGGAGACTTTGTTCTCTGAGTGTAGGTCTTGTGGAAGACTGAGTGGTAGGGCTTTGTGCCTGAGTTGTAGGAGTGGGGACACTCTGAGTTGTAGGAACCTATTTAGGGTTCTGAGCTGTAAGATCTGAGGATCTGAGGAGAAGTGCTGAAGTTAGGCCGAATCTAGTACACTACTAGATAGGCGAAGGGGGAAAGTGGATGTACCCAGACCTTGGGAAACCACTATAAATACTGTGCGCACTCTGTGAATGTTTGTATCTGTGATTGTTGTATTGTGATAGCTGTAGAAATGCATTTGTTCTTTAAAGTTATTTACAATTGATCTGCCTTAAAAGTAAAAAGAAAAAGAACACCTATTCACCCCCCCCCCTCTAGGTGGTTAGACACTATTTCTTTCAAGTGGTATCAGAGCGAGGTTACTCAAAAAGGGACATAATAGTTTGAGTAAGATCCTATAGGCAGATTCAGAATAATCAAGATTTAAGAAAATGGGTTCTAGTGAGAATCACAAAGAGCTAGGGTCCATGAAATTGTCAATCTGTAGAAAAGAGATATTTGACATTTGGAAAGAGAGGGTTAGACTTTTTATGGAAGCATCTGACCCAAGAATATATATCACAGTCAAAGAAGGGCCATATGTGCCAATGAAGATATCCATTCTGGATGCAAATCAGAAAACTCATAAGGACTATTCAGAAATGACCAAAGATGAAATCATTCTGGCCACTATGGATAAGAGGGCCCAGAATATTATTGTTAGTGCAATTGATGATGCAACATTTCAGAATTTAATTCATTGTAAAACTTCTAAAGAAATGTGGGACACATTAATAGTATATATGGAGGGATCAGAAGAAGTAAGATAAGACAAGAAGTCTTTGTTAAATCAGGAATATGAAATCTTCAGACAAGGAAAGTCTGATAGCATTACTGAATGTTACAAGAAGTTTTATAGGATAGTCAATGAATTGATGTCTTATGGAAGAGAATTCAGCAACTATGAACTGAATGACAAGTTCTTAAGATCCCTGACTAAGGACTGAGACACCAAGATTTGTGCCATTAGGGAAATGGCCAAACTAGCTGATATACCACCTCCAACTTTATTTGGAAAACTGTTATCTTATGAGATGCAGTTAATGGTTAGGTAGGTGGAAGAGAAGACTACAAGAGTGGAGCACAAGGAAAGATCTGTGGCCTTCAAAACTGAAGCCACTGTGAAGTATAGAAGCAAGTCTCCATCTCCACCTCAAATAGTTGCTGAGGCTGAGACAGATAATTCAGAAAGCAAGAATTCAGATAGCAGTGAAAGTGATGAAGACTTTACTGCTTTTACAAGATATTTTCAAAAGTTTCTGAATAAGAAGCAGTGGAGGTCTAAGCCATCCACTTCACAGACAAAAGATGACTACTATCAGAAAAGGAAGTCATCAAGGAATGACAGAAGAAAGTCCAAGCCAAGTAAAACTACATCCTCAAAGATTGTATGCTATTGTTGCAATAGACAGGGAAATGTAGTGGCTGACTGTCCTGAAAAGAGGAAGGATTCAGCTGACAAAAAAAGACTCAGTTTAAGGGCAAAAAGGAAAAGTACTTTGTAGCTAAGAAAGACAAAAGTTTGACTGATCAGTCATCTTCAGAAACAGACTCAGAAGCTGAAGCCTATATTGGATTGTTTGCTGAAGAGGGGGAAGATGAGTTCATGTAATTAATGAATTCAATTTTTGAGCATAAGGACAATCAGTGCAAAGGGCTGATGACATTATCTGAAGGAGACAAAATCCAGGATTAGCCTGGACCAAGTAAGGTACAAAGTTGTTCTTCTAGTTCAATTTCTAGTACTGAGTCAGAATCAGATACATCTGCATCAAGCGATATGGGTGGGTCTGAAACTGAAGGAGATATTCATCAGTTAATTGATGAATATAGGGACTTGTTGCAGGCCTTGAAGAAAAGCAAAACCTTAGCCAAAAATCAGGCAAAGGAGATTGCTAGTCTTAAATTGGCTGCTGCTGATTCAGACAAGCTGTTTGATCAGAAACTGAATGAAATAGCCAGGCTAAAGAACATTACTGTTATTCAGATGGGTACTATTACATTTAAGAATGATCAAATTAGAAATCTGGAGGTTAGACTTCAGAAGGAGAGAGAAATTGTAGCAAGTTTTTTTTAAACCAAAATCTGTTTTACCTTTGATAGATGAGTTTGCACCTCATAAGGGTAAAACTGGATTGGGGTTTACAAAATGTGCCAGGACTGCTAAGTCCAAATCTCAGGGCAAAGTCCCAGCACTCAACAAGAAGCCTGCTGTAGATAAAACAGCCAGGGTTGTACCTAAACAAAGGTACAACATGTTTGAGTGCTGGTGTTGTGACAAGGTAGACCACTTTGCCATAGATTGTTGGCACAATTCAAGTGTCAAGGAGAGTAGCAAACTACCAGTTAGAAGAGCTACAGGTAGTTTTGTTAAAAGTCAGACTAACTTGCACCAAGGACCCAAGAATTATTTGGGTTCTAAGGTTAAGTAATCTGTTTTGCAGGTGAGTCCAAGTGGCCATGCCCCTATATGGTACTTGGACAGTGGATGTTCCAGGCACAAGACTGGAACAAGGGGGCTGCTGAAGGACTATACATCTATCAAGGATGGTCCTAAAGTTACCTTTGGTGGTTCAAAAAAAGGAATCATCAAAGGCTTTGGTAACATTTCTAGTAACCAAATTATAATTACTCAAGTGGCTTATGTAAAGGGTTTGAAACATAACCTCATTAGCATAAGTCAGCTGAGTGATTTAGGATATGACATCTCATTTGTCAAGGATGGTTGTCATATCAAAAGGTCAAGTGATCAAAAGATCATTCTGACAGGATATAGGAAGAGAAATGTCTATCGTCTTGACTTTGCATGTGAGAACAATGTTTCTCCTATTTGTCTTGTAGCTGATGAGAAAGTCTCACATTTTGTTAAATGGCACAAGAGGCTGGCTCATCTTAACTATAAGACAATTGGCCAACTCTTTAGCAAAGAGTTAGTGAGGAATGGTCCTCAGGTTAAGTGTATAAAGGATGAGATATGCTCAGCTTGTCAAAAAGACAAGCAGACCAAATCCACCTTTCATAGACTTGAGAACAAGGATTCTGTGAGGTGTCTATACCTCTTGCATATGGATCTTTTTGGTCATATGCCAGTTCACAGCCTAGGTAGGAAGGTCTACACATTTGTGGTTGTAGATGACTATTCAAGGTTTTCCTAGGTGTTCTTCCTTAGACAAAAATCTGAAACCCCAAGTATCTTATATAGTTTTATTAAACAAATTCAGAATGAATTGGACAGTACAGTGGTCAAAATCAGAAGTGACCATGGTACTGAATTTCAGTCTGAAGGTATGACAAAACTGTGTGAAGAATTTGGAATTTTTCAGGAATTTTTCTCACCAAGAACACCTCAGCAAAATGGTATTGCTAAAAGGAAAAATAGAACCTTGATAGAGGCTGGTAGAACCTTATTGAGTGACACATCTCTCCCAGAATATTTCTGGGCTGAGGTAGTAAACACTGCTTGTCATGTGATCAATAGGGCTACTATCACCAAGAGCCACAAGAAGACCCCCTATGAGATTGTGAAAGGCAGAAAACCAAATTTATCCTATTTCAGGATCTTTGGTTGCAAGTGTTATATACTTAATAATGGTAAGTCTTATCTAACCAAGTTTGCTGTCAAATCCCAAGAGGGGATCTTTGTTGGATACAACAATAATAGTAAGGCTTATATGGTCTACAAATTGATTACTCAAGTTGTAGAAGAGTCTGTTCATGTAGTTTTTGATGAAGCTAGACTCATTAACAATAAATTACCAAGAAGTGTTTGCAGCTGTACAGATGTAATTGAGAAGATGGACAAGATTACCTTAACAGAAGGTTCTTCTACAAGTCAGCAAGTGGAAGATGGTGGCTGTTGTTCAGGGGGAGTACAAGATACTCCTGATGCTGAAGAAGACCAAGAGATGCAACTAAATGAAGAGACTGAAGGTGTACAACCTGAAGATAGGCTGCCTCCAGCAAATAGGCACTTAAAGGATCATCCAGTAAATCAAATAATTGGAGATCTCAGACAAGGGGTGCAAACAAGGAGCAGGAATCTAAGTATAGTTCTTTACTCCAGTTTCCTATCCCAAGTTGAGCCAAAGAAATTTGAAGAAGCAATCCTAGACCCTCATTAGATTGAGGTCATGCAAGAGGAGCTGAATCAATTCAAAAGATGCAAGGTCTGGGAGCTAGTTCCTAAACCCAAGGATCACAACATTATTGGAACTAAGTGGATCTTTAGGAACAAGTTGGATGAGAATGGAATCATTATAAAGAATAAAGCTAGACTTGTTGCAAAGGGATATAGACAAGAAGAAGGTATTGATTTTGATCAAACCTTTGCTCCAGTAGCAAGACTGGAAGCAATAAGGATGTTCCTTGCATATGCAACTTATCAAGGATTTAAGGTATATCAAATGGATATTAAGTCAGCTTTTCTGAATGGAAATCTGAAGGAAGAAGTCTATGTAGAGCAGCCATCAGGTTTTGTTGATTCTCTTAAACCTGATTATGTTTATAGACTTAGGAAGGCTTTGTATGAGTTAAAATAAGCCCCAAGGGCTTGGTATGAAACTCTGTCTAGTTTTCTCATTGAGAATAAATTCTCAAGGGGGAAAATAGACAAGACTCTATTCCTTAGGGAATCCAGAGGCAAGATTATCTTAGTCCAAATATATATAGATGACATAATATTTGGGTCTACAGAAAGTAGTCTTTGCAGGAAGTTTACAAAACTAATGTAAGGACAATTTGAAATGAGCAGTATGGGGGAACTTAAGTTCTTCTTTGGTCTCCAAGTTAGACAGACTGAAGATGATTATCCATATGCCAGTCTAAGTTCACCCTAGAGTTAATAAAGAAATATGGTATGGAATCATCCAGTACCATGAAAACTCCTATGGGGTCAAGCATGTCTCTAAGCAAAGATGATGCAGGGAAACCTGTAGATGAGGCTTTGTATAGAGGGATAGTTGGCTCCCTACTGTATTTGACTGCTAGTAGACCAGATATCATGTATGCTACATGTGTCTGTGCTAGGTACCAAGCTTGCCCTAAAGAATCTCATTTGACAGCAGTCAAAAGAATTTTGACATATCTTAAGGGCACACCTTATCTAGGCCTTTGGTACCCTAGGAATGGAGATTTTGTACTGACAGGTTATTCAGATGCAGATTTTGTAGGATGCAAGGAAGATAGGAAGAGTACTACAGGAACCTGTCAATTTCTAGGTGGAAGGCTGGTGTCATGGAGTAGCAAGAAGCAGACAAGTGTGGCTATCTTCATATCTGAGTCAGAATATGTTGCTGCAGGTAGTTGTTGTGCTCAACTTCTTTGGATTCAACATCAGCTAGAAGATTATGGTATTCAAGTAAGTAGAATACCTTTATTTTGTGATTCTACTAGTGTCATTTTTATTGCAAATAATCCTGTCTCACATAGTAGGACTAAGCACATAGAAATAAAATACCATTTTTAAGAGAACATGTAGAAAAAGGAGACATTTCCCTAGAGTATGTTAAGACAGATAATCAGTTAGCTGATATGTTTACTAAGCCCTTAGATGAAACCAAATTCAATAAGTTTAAAATTGAATTAGGAATGATAAACTTAGAATAGTTTACAAAAATTGGCTAAGTAAAATAGTGTCGACACACAGAGTTGTCTGTGTCGACACATAGAAGAGGTGTCGACATTTCAGAGAAATGGTGTCGACACATCTAGACAGTAAGTGTCGACACTTCAGAGAATTAGTGTCGACCCATCCAATGTAGGTGTCGACACATCCAGGGTGGCGTCGACACTTAGGATTTACACAGAATTCGTCGAGTAGAGTCTCGACTAAGTGTCGAGCTGAGATATATAAGTGTCGACACATATATTCTGTCGACTATATTTGTGTCGACACATAGTTGTCGAGACATTAGAAGTAAGTGTCGACACTTTTCAACAGTGTCGACACATTTCAAATATTTTGACGCGCCTTTTCACCTTCAATTTTAGAAAGGTATAAATAGGTCTTCACCATTGTTTGTCGACACGCTCACCTTCGTTTCGAGACCAAACTTGTGTGTCGACATTTCTCTTCTCTAAATTCAAAATTTCTTCAAACCCTAATGGCGCCCAAGCTAGAAGATAACATTAATGAATGATATGAGCTCATGCGACATGCCTTTGATGACGCGGAACCCGAAATCCAAGGTGTGGTAACCCTAATTACAGAGACTGGATTAGAGTATCTTGTATCAGAACCAATCAAGATCTGGAAGAAGGAGGTCCTTGAATTCTTGAGTGCAGCTACTCTTGATGAATCTGGACTCAAGATTAAGTCCAAAGTTCATGGGGCAAAAGTCAAGATTATCCTGAAAAGTCTAAGAAAGATTCTACATCTCCCTAGAACAAAAGAAGAGGAAGATGTATCTGCTTCAAAGACAAGGGAGGCACTAGCATGGTGTGGACTTGATTCAAGCCTGAAAATTGGATCAGTTTTCAATAGAAAAGGCATGAACATGTAGGGCAAGTTCTTATCTGAAATAGTAGGCAAGGTGATACTGAGCAAGTCTGGTGGGCATGATAGGATATCTGCTCATATGTTCAGTTTGATGACAAGGATAATTTTCAAACTTAATACTGATTGGTCAGCAGTCATGTTTGATAAGATAAAAGAGAGTCTGAAGAAACCCAATCTGGGTAGAATTCTGAGTTTATACTTAGCTGGAAGTATCCCTGAAGTAATGAACCAAGCTGCAGGTTCAAAGATAATTCATATGAGGAGAATGGATCTTAGAATTTTCTCAAGGTGGGATAGAGTATTGACAAAGGAACTATCAACTCCAAAAAAGGAAACACCTCAGGAGAAGAAGAAGAAGACAGCCATTGTGGCACAAGAATCCTCAAGTAGCTCAGAGGAGCAAGTGGTGTTTAGTTCTGATGATGGAGCAGATGACAATGCTGGACAGTAACCAGCAAGACAAGAAGATACTCAGAGGTATGGGGAGCTACCATCAGCTAGCCCTATTCACCTGGATCCACTCCAGGGGAGCCTCTACATGTGGATGAGCCAACTCAGTTAGAGAGTGAAAGGGCTACCCAAACCATTCTAGAGGTAATCACTGAAGTTAATCAATTAAATTTCAATATTGAGGATGAAGTTTTGACTAAATCATTACTTGATGTTGATCAGCATACACAGTCACATAGCCAACCACAAGATGTTGTCATGGAGGACACATCTGTTGCTAATAAAGTGGACTTACTTGCTCCTGAGATCAGAGATTCTCCAGTCCATCCTCAACAGGAATATTCACTAGAAGAGCTGTTCCCTGATCTTTTACAAACTGACTTAGAGGGAGAAAAAACAGCTGTTGAGGGGGAGCAGGTAGACTTTGAGGGGGAGCATGTGGTGCATATAGAGGAAACTGCAAGAAAAGAGACTGTGGAGCCAAAGAATGCTGAGGAAATACAAAGGACTGAGAAGGAGTTACCTCCTAGTCCTAAGGACAGGGTAGACATTGTCAATACTTCTGCTTCAGAGGATGAAGAGGCTGCTAGAGCCAAGAAAAGAAAGTTCCAGGTCTTCAAGAGAAGAAGTCAAAGCTACAAGAAAGCTTTACAAACAGTTGCACCACAACAAGATCCAACAACTGATTATAGTTCTCTGTTGGTGGCATTGCAAATCAAGATGGATGAGCAAAGAAAAGCTCTAGAAAAGTATATGGATGAAGGGCATAAATCCCTGCAATTTGATCTGGCACAAGACATCAAATCTATCAGATTTGAAGTAAATCAAAACAAGAATGAAATGACAGATTGTTTCCATAAAGGAGGCAATACAGTGGTCTATCTGGCTACTCATCAAGAGAATATCAAGAAACAGGTTGATGATATGGCAGTAAAACAAGGCTATGTTCTTGAAAATAAGATTAGAATGAATGAGAATCTCACTGAATCACATAATGTGATAGTCACTGAGATGCAGAAACTTGCTACTGCCCACACTGCAGCCATGACTAAAGCCAAGGCAGAATTTGATCAGGCATTACAAGAAGGTATAACTGCTGTTAAGACTGCCATTGAAGAGTCTCAGAAGGCCATTACTGACAAGCTACAAAGGTTAAAACCTTTTTATAAAGATGGAGTTAACTATTTGAATGCTCAAATCAGATTCCAGAAGGATGATCTTAGAGATCATAACGAAAGAGAAGTCATAAAGGGGGAGAGGGTGTTAGTCAAAGCAGGATCTGATCATGCAAAATGGATTTCAAACTCCATCAGAGCTACCCTTGGATATCCACCCTTGTGTGATGATGATAATGTGGCAGAGTCTGGAATAAATCCTGCTTATTTTGGAGGAGAGCAAGCTGAAGTAGCTCAAGTGATATACCCTCCTGCTGATTTTAACATGATATATCAGGAGGTACAATCTATGTATAGTCCTCCTGAGGGTAATCAGAATGTTATTCTTGAGAAAGTTGTACAGCCTATGCCAGAGGTATTACTAAAAGAACAAGAGGCTCAATTATCTAAGAAAAGGTTCAGAGAGCAAGTTGAATTAAGGCCAGACTTTGAGAAATGGAGCCCAACCTCTAGGAATATCATATTGACTGCTTGGAAGGCTGCAAAGGATAATTTCCTAGAGAGGGGCAAATGATATTCTGACCAGGAATGGAAAAAGCATGAAGCTAGGCAAGAGGCCATAGTTCTATACAGAAGGAAGGCTAAGTTAGGGAAGCTACCTCCTAATGCACAGGAGCCTAGCAAGTATTTCCCTAAGCCTTATCACTATTTTGAAAGACAGAAGATAAGAGTTGAAGAATAGAAAAAGAAAGATCTTAAGGGAAAGAAGCATGCTGATGACAATGATGCTCCTGTTCAAGCAAAGATTCAATCTGGAAAGGGCATTGTTATCAAGGAGCCAGAGCAGCCATAGGATAGAATTTTTCTTAAGTTTACAATCCTGTAATTTTTGCATTAAACTCCATGTAAACTTCTGATTAATAAAACTTTTTGAAGTTGTAAGAACAATGTTATATGTTCAATCTATTACATTATTTTTCTGAGATAATTATTTATACATGTTCTGTTTATACATGTTTAGTTCTTACCCTGTCATATAATACTGTTTTACATCATACTGAGAATTTGTTATGTATGGTGTATATCATTGACTAAGGGTTATGACTTCTCCAAATAGGGGGAGATTGTTGGGTACATTGGAATATATGTACCTGATTTGAAGAAGCCTCACCCTACTCAATGATATACATCAAGGTGTATTTGATGTACTTTGAGTTTATTTTGCAGGTTAAGTAACTGCATGATTGCAGGAAAAATTTCTAAGTCCATGTATCGACACCTAGAAGAAAAGTGTCGACACTTATGAAGGCTAGTGTCGACACCTAGAGAAGTAGAGTCGACACTTGGAGTAATTGTGTCGACACCAGAAGAAAAGTGTCGACAAATATAATCAGTGTCGACACACAGTGAAGAATTGTCTACAGAGTCAGTGTCGACACTTAGAGGTAGTGTCGACACCCAGAGAAACTTTGTCGACATCAAATGTGTCGACACCAGGAGGCTGTGTCGACACTCAGCAAACTTCAACAAAAGTTAAAGTACATGTGTCGACACAAAGGATATGTGTCGACACTCACCAAGTTTCAACACATGAAGGCATGTGTCGACATAAAGGAGATGTGTCGACACTCAGGAAAGTTTCAACACATGAAGACATGTGTCGACACAAAGGAGATGTGTCGACACTCAGCAAAGTTACAACACATGAAGGCATGTGTCGACACAAAGGAAATGTGTCGACACTTAGCAAGTTTCAACACAAGAAGATGTGTCGACACAAAGGAGTTGTGTCGACAAACAACAGATTTCAACTAAGTATTAAAGAAGAAGTACTTGTGTCGACACACAGAATCAGTGTCGACACATTCAACAGAAGGCTTGTGTCAACACACAGAATCAGTGTCGACATATTCTGAAGAAGAAGTGTCGAGAAGCTGTTACAACAACACAAGGAGTTGTGTCGACACCATGAAGGCTAGTGTCGACACTTAGTCTACTTGTGTCGACACTTAGTCTATTTGTGTCGACACATAAAGACTATCTGTCTCGACACTTTCAGACAGTGACAGTGATTTCAAGAATTGACTGGATGACTTGATAGCTTCCACTTCAACCGGTCAACTGCAACTGTCAGAGCTGTCAGAAAGTTGTTAAAAACCGGATCAGCCGGTTACCTTGGAGGAAGACTATTTAAAGACCTTTCTCCTTCAACAGAAAAAAGATCAACAGATTGACAACAATCAATCAAGAGATCTAACAACAAAAAGAAGACCTTCAACAAAAGATCTAAGAAGTTGAGAGAGAGAGAGCTCCTTTTATGAAGAGCAGCTACTGAACCGGGCTGCAAAGTAAGATTCATATTGAGATCTGAATCTCAAGATAGCAGTTGATTGAAGATCATCTGCACAGGAGATTCAACCCTACTGTGTTCTAATTCAAGAAGCTTTGAAGAAAGCCAAGGGAGGTTGATATCTGCCAAGTTCTTCCAAGAACTCATCAAGAAAGGCAGTCAACTCATCTCTCTCTTTCAGAGTTGTGGTTAAATACTTTGTATAATCAATATATCTGTAGGATCTTGTATAGATCTGAGCTGTAAGCCTAGTTTATAAAGGCTGAGTGTAGGAGACTGTGTGCTCTGAGTGTAAGTCTTGTTGAAGACTGAGGTGGGGCATAGTGCCTGAGTTGTAGGAGACTTTGTTCTCTGAGTCTAGGTCTTGTGGAAGACTGAGTGGTAGGGCTTTGTGCCTGAGTTGTAGGAGTGGGGACACTCTGAGTTGTAGGAACCTGTTTAGGGTTCTGAGCTGTAAGATCTGAGGATCTGAGGAGAAGTGCTGAAGTTAGACCGAATCCAGTACACTACTAGATGGGCGAAGGGGGAAAGTGGATGTACCCAGACCTTGGGGAACCACTATAAATACTGTGTGCACTCTGTGAATGTTTGTATCTGTGATTGTTGTGTTGTGATAGCTGTAGAATTGCATTTGTTCCTTAAAGTTATTTACAATTGATCTGCCTTAAAAGTAAAAAGAAAAAGAACACCTATTCACCCCCCCCCCCTCTAGGTGGTTAGGCACTATTTCTTTCAGAATTGTCGCTGAAGAATCCTCCGCCAAGGAAGGTGACTCCGACGAGCAAGGATCCTTTGTCGAAGGACCCTCTGACGAAGAAGGTTCCGCCGGTGAGTAAGGGCCTTCTGGCGAGTTCTGCGCTGCCTGCGAAGTGCTCTGTACCGCCCGCGGCGAGTTTTGTACTGCCTCCGTCGAGGTCCTCTCTGCCCGAGGCGAGCTCTTCGCTGCCCCCGCCGCCGCCTCTTACAAATGTCGCCACCATCTAGTAGGTAACTGCATCCTTGCCGCTGTCGTCGCCTCTGGTCGCGCCTTCCCAAGTCGCCACGACGCGACTTCCTCCGCCTCCTCCGCTGAAGAATCCTCAGCCATCGGCGAATTCGTCGCTCCCCCTGCCTCCTTCACCGCAACCCGCGGGTAGTAAGTCGATCAAGCCGCGACCGAGCTATTTCCCGCCAAGAGTTGCGGATGATGGACAAGGAGGGCGTGGGCCAGGCAAGGCGGCCGAGCATGCTGGTGGGCCATCTTTAAGCCGGCGAGATGAGCCAACTCGCGGATCCTCTCCTCGCCGATCTAGATCTCCTCGCCGCGGTATGTATCGCTATTGATGTCGCATATGGCGGCTAAGTACCCTGTCTAATCTGGCGACTTTCTTTTACTGACAGATCGGCCGGCGACTCCAGGGGCGGCCTTCATCGACGCCATGGGGTTAACGGGCATCGAATATCGTCATGCTGCTGCTCGCGCCTACATGGAGCTGGAGAACAAGTTTGACCAGCTGGCAATCTGCGAGCCTCATCGCCGAATATCATCCCTGGAAGTGCGGATGTCGAAGATGGAAGAGCTCAAGAATACTCTGGAGAGTTATGAAGCCCGCTTCCACATGGTAAATGAGAATGATCGCCAGCTGGCGCTGAACAACCATCGCCTTCAGCTTGTTCTCGACGAGCTGGCCGGAATTCACGTGAGCATGGGCTCTGTTGGCCGGCTGACGAGGATGGAGGAGCAGTTGCGGCTTGGCGATGGTGCGATGGCGTTGGCGACGGAGCACTTCCGGCGGGCGCGCGAGATGGGCTGGGCTGGGCGACATCCTCACCCTCCAGAGAGACCTAGGCCTTAGAACTTTTTCTTTCTTTTTCTTTTTTCTAATTGAAGCTCGCCAAGTGCGACTTTATAAACATTTACTGATTTTTATAAGTGAGCTTCGATCTCGCGCCATTATTTACTTTTTCCTGTTTCCAATGTTTGTGATATCTTGTCTGGATTATGCCGAGTTTGTTCTGTAGGTTGCGATTATGCTTTATTTGTACTTTGCGACTTGTGCAACGGAATCAGCTTACTCGCTTAAGGTGCGACTTTGGTCGATACTCGCCCTAGTGAATATATACCCCCCCCCCCCCTTGCGGCTATAAATAGAGGGGATAGGTAGGACATAAGTACGTTGTTACGCTTTTGACCCTCATAGCTCGCGAGTATCTTTTCCTGCTCGCGCGCTGCGACTTTGCTTTGTTCCTCGCTCTTCTTTCTTCTTCTGTGATAAAGCTCGCAAGATGGTTGGAGATGAAGCTAGTGCTCGCCGCCAAATCCATGCCGCCAACTTCGCGGATGCGGCATTTAAGAAGTCGATCACCACCGAGCGCGACTTAGAGAATTTTAGGGAAAGGCTCCTTCCTGAGGGATACTCGGCCAGGCTCCTGAGTCGTAGCGACGACTCAACACATATATAGAGGGCGCACTGGTCCTCCCCCTTCATCATTTCGACTCGGGCTTGTGACTTCCGTTATGCCCGGAATATTGCGAGATATTGCGATATTTCGGCATCGTCCCAGCGCAGATCAACCCTAACAGTGTCGCCATCATCATGGGGTTCCTCTGCTACTTGCGCGAGGAGAGGGTCGCCTTCGACCTATCTGTCTTCCGCAAGATATTCTCCTTCGCCGTGACTGCCGAGTGCGTGGTCTACTTCAGTATTCACGTCTGCACTCTGGTGGGGACGGCGAACAAAGTCCACCGATGGAGCGAGCTGCTAGTCGTCGTCGAAGGCGACTTCGATGGCGTCCTGGGAAGGCCGCACCAACCTGCCGACGTCGCCTTCCTCCCTCCGATATTGGAGGGCGTTCGCGAGCAGCTCGTCGAGTCATTCCGAGGTCACCGGTTTGACGTCATTTTCTGGAGACTAAACGTCAACACCTTGTTGGAGATATATTCCAAGGAGGGTAAGCTTGGGCGAGAATCACTTTATTTTCATACTCGCCGTGCGTTGAGAAGCGCGATACTAACTAACTCGCCATTTTGTAGTGTCGTTTCGAGCTTCCGGAGAAGCCGCTCCCTCCGGCAAAAGAAGTCGCCACCTCGCTGCACGAGACCAGCTCGCCGGCTGATGTCGCGGACGAGAAGAAATAGCTCCCCAAGGGCAAGGGGAAAGCCAGGTCGTCGGGCCCTGCGACCAAAAAATAGAATGTGTCGTCGCCGCATCCTGACAACCAAGAATCGCCGCAACTGGATGATCGGCTTCCTCACTTCCACCCCAACTTCAACTTGGGGCGAGAGATGGTGGACGCCTATGGTCGCCAGCTAGTGACCTGGTCGGTCGGATGAACATCTGGTAATTCTGAGCACCAACCTCCCCTCATGGTTCGGCGGACTGGGAGGACAAGGGGGAGGCCTTCGCCGTCCTCCATGCGATGTATGGGCGAGGCGACGCCGAATCGATGCTGGACCTCAGCGAGGAGGAACTGGCCCAGCAGGCGTCCTGCTCGCTCGCGCGAGCTGTCGAACTAAATCACTTCGCAGCGAGGAGGATGCTGGAGAGGACTAAGGCCTTGAAGATCGTCAGCAAGAAGGCGATCGATCTCGGCATGGAATCCGCTCGCTGGACGAGATTATGAGGATAAGTCGCCTCCTGCGTGCGATATTCATGTTGCCAGACTTGGATTCTTTTTGCTGAATCCATTCTTTGTCGCAGGCTGCCGAGATAGAAACCACCAAGAAGCTTTCTGAGTATGAGGCGAAACTCGCCAAGTCTCAGGCTGATCTGGAGGCAGCCCAAGTCCGCGCAGCTGATATGGAATCTCGCCTGGCCATTTTAGAAGCCGGCGTGAGTTCTTCTGCTCCTCAGATGCGGCCAGAGGACGACCATCACTACGCCATCAAGTGATCTCACATCTTGTGGGAGGTGAGGTCGTCGGTTCGCCGCGAGATAGCTCGCGCGGCCGGCAACATCGTGCTCGCGAGGCTGAGGATCAGCAGGAAGCTTGACGAGGGGGAGAAGCAGTTCACCATGGACGAGCTGATCCCCGAGCTACTTGCTGAGGTAAACAATCTCGCCAGATCACATACCTTCACCGTCGGCGAGCTCCAGCAGTAGCGGCAGTGGTAGCAGCAGCAGCAGAAGTGGCAGCGGCGAGGAGGAGAGCGAGGAAAGTGGCGAGGAAGAGGATGCTGACATCGGAGATGAGGAATATCGGCCTGATACTGGCGACGATAAGTCCTAGTTGCTAGCCGATATTTGTCATGCTCGCGAATTCCAGTTAGCGATATTTTATAACAGATACTTTTGTAACTTGTAAATTTTTGAAAAATATAAATACAAGTCTGAATTACCACGCTGTGTTTTTCCTGCTTTCGTACTTGCATGCTGATGATACTCACTAGGCTCAGAGGCTCGCTTTTACCTTTTCGTTGGCATCATTCATAGTTGCATAATTTATACTCGCACGTCCATAGTCGCTCTTCATAGCTCGCATACCAATGATCGCCTTTGTTCTACACATATTCTCGCCATTGCATACTCGCACATTTGTCGTTTCATACTCGCATACTCACTCATACTTACTCGCATACTCGTCAGGGTTTACTCGCGCCTGCACGCTTTATTTTACCAAAACTGACATCCTACGAGAAGCTGAGCCTTATTTGTGGTTGGGAGTAGTCGACACCCAGCAGGAGCCGAGCTCAACTGAGGATGGTAACTAGTCGACTCGGGGAGGCAAGTAGTCGGTCTGCAGGAGAGGAGCTCGTACAGAGGTCTCAGACTACGACATCACTCCAGTGAGGATCTTATTCTCACTCGAGGAGGTCGTTGGCCAATGTGCAGGAGAGGAGCTCGTGCAGGGACTTGGACTTACGAGGACCTACCACTCGAGGACTTGAACATTGTTGGAGTCGACAGCTCGCAGGAGCCTTGCTCAACTAGAGTGGTGTGGTGTAGGTCGACTCGGGGAGGCAAGTAGTCGGTCTGCAGGAGAGGAGCTCGTACAGAGGTTTCGGACTACGACATCACTCCAGCGAGGAACTTTGTCTCACTCGAGGAGGTCGTTGGCCAATATGCAGGAGAGGAGCTCGTGCATGGACTTGGACTTACGAGGACCTGTCACTCGAGGACTTGAACATTGTTGGAGTCGACAGCTCTCAGGAGTCTTGCTCAACTAGAGTGGTGTAGGTCGACTCGGGGAGATAAGTAGTCGGTCTGCAGGAGAGGAGCTCGTACAGAGGTCTCGGACTACGACATCACTCTAGCGAGGAACTTGGTCTCACTCGAGGAGGTCGTTGGCCAATATGCAGGAGAGGAGCTCGTGCAGGGACTTGGACTTACGAGGACTTGCCACTCGAGGACTTGAACATTGTTGGAGTCGACAGCTCTCAGGAGCCTTGCTCAACTAAAGTGGTGTAGGTCGACTCGGGGAGGCAAGTAGTTGGTCTGCAGGAGAGGAGCTCGTACAGAGGTCTCGGCCTACGACATCACTCCAGCGAGGAACTTGGTCTCACTCGAGGAGGTCGTTGGACAATATGCAGGAGAGGAGCTCGTGTAGGGACTTGGACTTACGAGTACCTGCCACTCGAGGACTTGATGTGTTTTTCTTGCTGCTTCAAGAGTTTGAAAACGGATTAAGCACATCAATTTCTTTGAGGACGAAGAAAATCAAACAACGAGCGATGATCTTGCCGCTGTCGAGTTGAGAAGTTGACGTCCAACCCTGTTCCTGATAGTTCCTCCAGACGGAGGAGAGATACAATCGGGGGTAGCTAGGCCGACATGCAAGGGGGGAGCTGATCTCGGCCGTCAATGCAGGGGTCCGGTCTTACAAGGATGCTTATATCCGAGGCATCGTCCCATCATCCGAACTGGGCTATCTACGAGAAACAGGTCGAAGGAACATTTCCCAATCCAACCACTACGATCGCTCTCAGCTCTGCCAACTGGCTACGAGCGTAAATGCAAGAGCGAGGGGCAATATTCTTCTGAGGGTCCTCCCGAATGCACTCACGACTAACATATTCCCTTGGGCCTATCATGGCTCTCTGGATACTGAAGGGAGAGCTTGGCAAGGTTGATCCTTCCTCAAATCGAAGATATTGGGGTCCAAACCTGTTCCCGCTAGTTCTTCCAGTCGGAGGAGAGATGCAATTAGGGGTAGCTAGGCCGACATGCAAGGGGGGAGCTGATCTCGGCCGTCAATGCAGGGTTCCGGTCTTACAAGGACGCTTATTGTAACGCCCCGAAACTCAAAGGAGCAAAGGAGGACGTTTTGGGCCAGTTTTGGTTTCTGGCTGAAGGCACACGGCCTGGGACACGGGCGTGTCCCAGGGCGTGTCGAGCGTGTGTCGACACTTAGCCGCGAAGTCGTCGAGTTATTCTCGACGATTCGTCGAGAATGGGCACACGGCCTGCGACACGGGCGTGTCGCAGGGCGTGTCGACCCGTGTCGACACTTAGCCGTGAAATCGTCGAGTTATTCTCGACGATTCGCCGAGAATGGGCACACGGCCTGCGACACGGGCGTGTCGCAGGGCGTGTCGACCCTGTCGACGATCGTCAAGGTGAAATCGTCGAGATTCACTCGACGATCGTCGAGACAAGGCACACGGCCTAGGACACGGGCGTGTCCAAGGCCGTGTCATCCAGTCGTCGTTCTCCCCTCGACGAAATGTCCCGTGTACACGGCCTGGGGGCCCAGGCGTGTCAATATGACACGGGCAAGGACACGGGCGTGTCCTAGAACCCGTGCAGTGCTCGGGTTGAAAACGGGAGAAAATAATGGGGTACACGGCCGGCTACACGGCCGTGTCAGCTGGAACACGGGCGTGTCAGCTCGAACACGGGCGTGTTCGATACCCGTGTGCGTGTTCAGAAGATTCGATTTTGACGGCGAATGCGGCACACGGCCCTGGACACGGGCGTGTGCCAGGCCGTGTTCGGACCAGATTGGGCATTTCAGCCCCGAATCAAAGCCGTTCGTTTCCTTGATTGAAGATCCAATGGCTGGGGGTTGTTCCTGGGAGGATATACCCGAGAGTTGACTTGGAAAACTTCACTTTTCATGCCTTATCCTCTCTCCAAACCCTTGGAGAAAGAAGAGCTAAGGCAAGAGGAAGAGGAGCTAGATCCGCCATTAGAGGAGCTTCAGAGCTCCGAATCGCAAGCCGACTCCGGATCCACGGAGGCAACGCAAGTGCGGTGATTTCTATCCGATTACATTTCGATGGCGCCAAAGAGGAACGCAAGGGTAACGATCCTCACTTGTGAGCATGATAGCTCTCTTTCTTAGCATAGGAAGCCCTCTCTCGCGAGTTTGCGAAGAGTTGGAGGCGTTCCTTCGGGTAGATATGTAAAGTCCCCGTTGTTTAGAGTCCGTATGCGAGAACGGACGTAGGCATTTTGTGTGAAGCCTACCCGGACATGTTAGTCCGGATCGGTGATGTTGCATTGCATGAGGCCGGAGAAGACTCCGTGCTATTGGGTGTTTTCGGGTTTTCTACGCGGTAGATTGCAGCAGGGAGCCTTGGGACTAACCCAAAGGTGCACCCGGAAAACTGGGCGGACACGAGGTCTTGCCAACTTGGTGGCCTGAGAGCCAACTTGAACATAACGGGGTTATGTGATTTGTGATGGACACGGGACTCGGTGGAAGTTTGACCCGCGCATATGGCTTAAATTGTCGTTGCGACGTGAGCACGGGTTAGATGGAACCGTACCCGTTCTATGTCGTTCGGTTAAAGAGACCTAAAGGCACGTGGCACTTACCGTTGGCATAGAATAGGGTCTTCGGCGGTCGATGGCTTAAATTGACGTGACCAATGCCAGGAAGACAAATTGCTCATAGGATTAGCCGTCTGTTGGCGGTGGTGAGTCCGGAATGTTGGTGGCTTTAATTGACGCGACATGGACCGGTTCACCGAGAATGTGCCCTGAGTGCACGGGGCGTGTGGCCGTGCGAGCCAACGCCTGTGATGAAATGGCTATGGTTATAAATTGCTCGCTTATGCTAATGAAATGCAGGGAAGGAGCATCGCCGCCCCGAGTTGGGGGCGGGATCGTTATAATTTGGTCAGCATTGCTGACCGTTGCCTTGTTTGCCACCGTGCGGTGGTTTGTTTGCTTGCAGGTGCAGCTGGACCAAGCGGTCAATAGCGGGCTAAAGCCTTTTTGCGAAGCTGGCCCTCGAAGGCCCAAGTAGAAATGTTTTTATGTTTTATTCATGTATGGCCGGCCTGCGTGCCGAGGTTTGTAAATCATATGTTAAGCAAGTGGAATGTTTTGTAAGGCCTTAAGGCCGACTTTTGAGTATTTTGTAATAACATTCCTATTATCATGTTAGTGGACATTCATGCTTGTTGCTGGGTTCTTGTTTTGCAACTTATATAAACTACTTCCGCTAGAATGCTCTGTGTAGGACGTTGAGATTGGTTGGATGGTTTCCATACGTAACCACCCGGTCTGTCTGTGGTATATGGCGTCGGGCCCCGGCCGGACCTACTGCTATATGCTATGCGACGGATAGGGGGTGTTACAATTTGGTATCAGACTACTGGTTTTGGTCGGGCTTGAATGGAATTCGTGGTCGAATTCTTTTTAAGGGGTGGTGAGCACATTGTGTGCGTCATCGTTATAACAGTAAAAAGAACCCATGAATGTCCACTTAGGAATGAAAATACTCGTGTTTGAGGAACCTGCGTGTTCCTATAATTGCTGTTTGCAATTTATTTGGTCGCTTACCGGTGTTTTGTACCACTATAGGTGACCCGAAGTGGTGTTGGGCCGTCAGAACGTCGAGTTTCTGAGGCAAGTAGTGCACCGGAAGTTGCTCCCGCAACACCTTTATCGGCTGAAAATATAAGATTGGTGGCTGAAGCGGTGTTGGCCGTGATCAATGCGCAGCCTGGGAGGCAAGCGCAGCAGCCCGCTCCTGTGATGGAGCAAGTACCTCTGCAAGAGGCGGAGCCGAGGAGGATGGAGCAAGTGGTTGTAGAACCAATAGTGCCAAGGAGGGCGACTGAGAGGCAGTTGAAGCATGTAATGAGCTTTAACCCTCCGTTATTCTCGGGGTTGGGAACCCATCGCAGGCTGAAGACTGGCTCTCTAGGGTGAAGAGAGTCATGACAGCGACGGAGACGGAGGAGTGGCAGATGACCACCATCGCTACATTCCTGCTGGATGGAGAAGCGAGGATGTGGTGGGAGGTTTGGAGCTGCATCATCTGCGAGGTAGACAACTGATAGACGTTCTGATGGAAGAGTTCTCGGATTGTTCTTGGCAAGATACCTCCCTTCGACTCAGAGGATTTCAATGGAGAATGAATTCCTGAAGTTGGTGCAGGGTGAGAGAAGCGTGGATGAATATCTCCACGAGTTTACGCGGTTGAGTCATTATGCTAGCTCCATCATCATGGATGAGGAGCGCAAGACTAATCGTTTTTATGAAGGCTTGAGGGATGAGCTGAGATTGTTACTGTTGGGGCCGATGACGCAGGGTTTCTTAACCTTGGTCAATACTGCCCGGTCCTTGGAGAAGGACATGAAGAGTGTACAAGCGAAGAAAAGCTTGGGTGAAAAGAAATCTGAGTTCAGAGTGCCGACGGCTTCAAAGTCAGGCTATCGGAGGACTTTCAAGAAGCATAGGACTTCGGGTCCAGCTCCTTCTGGCGCTTCTGGGGCGACTACGGGTCGGACCCCGGGTGCGTGCTTTACGTGTGGAAAGACGGGGCATTTCGCCCGTGATTGTTGGAGCGGACGTCCTAAGTCCGAGAGGAGGCCAGGAGCTACTTATGAAGAGAAGGGAAAGGTGGTGGAGTCGACCGCATCCCACTATGCTCCGGCCCAACCAAGGGTCTACAATCTTGGCCAACAGGAGGCCATTAAACAAGCTGACGTGGTGACAGGTACGGTTTAATTTATAGCAAGTCAATTCCTTTATATGCTTGTTATGCACATGTTACCTTACCACTGCTTGTTTAGGATTCGTATTGATTTGTGAAAATCCGGCACGAGCACTCTTCGATACGGGAGCTTCACACTCCTTCTTGTCCGAAGGATTTATATCACGCATTGGAGTCCCTTCTTCGATGGCGAAGGATAAGTTGGATGTGTTGTTGCCCAATGGGTGTTCGATGCGAGCGGTTAGGATCTGCGATGTTAAGATTCGTATTGGGGAGCAGGAGTTCGACCTGCGGGCGTCTTTACTTCCGTTAGTGGAGTTTGACGTCATATTTGGCATGGACTGGCTCTCGGAGCAGCAGGCCCATATAGATTGCGGTAGCAAGGAAGTCAAGCTGGGAGCAAGTCGTGAGACGACTTTTACGGGCTTAAAGGGGTCGAGCAAGACGTTGATGTCTGCTCTTCAGGTGGTGAAGGCGGTTCGTGCCGGAGCAGAACTGTTCTTTACACTTGTGGAGGTTGCAAAGCCGAAGCCCGCTTTGGATTGTATTTCAGTGGTATCGGAATACCCTGATGTGTTCCCCGCAGATCTTCCTGGAGCCCCGCCTCAACGGGAGATAGATTTCACGATCGAGCTAGTGCCAGGTGCAAAGCCTGTGTCACGATCTCCGTATCGGCTAGCGCCTAAGGAAATGGCGGAGCTGAAAGTTCAATTGCAAGAGTTGTTGGAGCAAGGTTATGTGCGCCCGAGTTCTTCGCCTTGGAGCGCACCGGTCATCTTTGTTAAGAAGAAGGACGGAAGCTTGAGGTTATGTATTGATTATCGGAGCTAAACAAGCTGACCGAGAAGAACAAGTACCCGATCCCCCGGATTGATGATCTCTTCGATCAGTTAGTCGGGTCGACGGTGTACTCGAAGTTAGATCTCAAGTCTGGGTACTATCAGCTGCGGATAAGGGAGAGTGATATCCCGAAGACAGCGTTTAGTACGAGATACGGGCATTATGAGTTTACGGTCATGCCGTTTGGGCTGACTAATGCGCCGTCAGTGTTCATGGATTTGATGAACAGAACGTTCAGGGAGTACTTGGACCATTTCGTGATCGTCTTCATCGACGATATCTTGGTGTACTCGCAAAGTGAGGAGGATCACTTCAAGCATCTCCATTTGGTGTTGGAGACACTCAGGAGAAATCAGTTGTATGCCAAGTTCTCGAAGTGCGAGTTTTGGCTATCCTCAGTGGCGTTCCTCGGGCATATAGTGAGTGGAGAGGGTATTGCTGTGGATCCGGCGAAGATCGTTGCGATACGGGAGTGGCCTGAGCTTGCTACGGTAGCAGAAGTCCGGAGCTTTTTGGGGCTTGCCGGCTATTATAGGCGCTTCGTAGAGAACTTCTCGCGGATAGCGCTACCTCTCACTACTTTGACGAGGAAGGAGCATAAGTTCGTTTGGACGCCGGAGTGCGCGTGAGCTTTTGAGGAACTGAAGTGTCGGTTGACCACGGCGCCTGTGTTGAGTTCGCCGGTTGGGACCGAAGGCTACGAGATATATAGCGATGCTTCGGGCAGCGGTTTGGGTTGCGTGCTACTGCAGCACGGAAGCGTGATAGCTTATGGCTCGAGACAGCTAAAAGTGCACGAGAGGAATTATCCGGTCCATGACTTGGAGTTAGCGGCCGTGATTTTTGCCTTGAAGCTGTGGAGACACTATTTGTACGGTGTGAAGATTGATATCTACACCGATCACAAGAGCCTAAAGTACCTGATTGATCAGAAGGATCTGAATATGCGGCAGCGTAGGTGGATGGAGTTCCTGGGGGACTATACTTTCAAGATCCACTACGTGCCTGGCAAAGGGAATGCGGTTGCGGACGCGTTGAGTCGCCGAGCCCCAGCTCAAGCGAATTGGCTATCAGTGCATGATGAGCGGTTGGTGCAGGAGCTGGAGGCGTTGGAGATTGTTTGTGTGGATAGACAATCTAGTGCTGAAGCAGTGCTGAATTGGACTGAAGTCCAATATGACCTGGCTGATCGGATTCGGCAGGCTTTGGATATGGATGCTCATATGAAGCAGTTCATGTTAGAGGCTCTGGATGGGTCAAATTCCCAATTCGTTGTGGAGGACGGATTGCTGTGGAAAGACGGTCGTTTGTGCGTCCCAAGTGTGGGCAATTTACGGGTGGAGTTGTTGTACGAGGCGCACCATACCAAGTACTCGATTCACCCGGGGAGCACGAAGATGTACCGTGATGTAAAGAAGCTATTTTGGTGGCCGGGTTTAAAGAAGGATGTGGCGCTATACGTAGCGAAGTGCCAAATTTGCACCTTGGTAAAGGTGCGGAGTGCCAAAAGCCGGGAGGATTTCTTAAGTCCTTGCCTATTCCGGAGTGGAAATTCGACGACATCTCTATGGACTTTGTGCATGGTTTGCCAAGGTCGCAAAAAGGGAACGACGCCATTTGGGTGGTGGTCGATCGATTAACAAAGTGTCGCATTTTATTCCGCATAGGAAGGATGATCCGGTGGAGAAGCTGGCAAAGCTTTATGTGGATAATATAGTGCGGCTTCATGGTGTGCCCCGCAGCATCGTGAGTGACCGAGATGGGCGGTTCACGTCCAATGATTGGAGGCTGGTGCAGCAAATGTTGGGAACAAAGCTGAAGTTTAGCACAGCCTTCCATCCGCAAACGGATGGGCAGACCGAGAGGTCATAGAACGATGGAAGACATGCTTCGCATGTGTGTCTTGGACTTTGGAAAGCAATGGGAGGACCACCTTTATTTGGTGGAGTTCGCATACAACAACAGCTACCAAGCAAGTATTCAGATGGCGCCTTTCGAGGCCCTATATGGTAGAAGATGTCGCACGCCGTTGTCTTGGTTAGAAACGGCGAGTCGAAGTTGTATAAGCGATCGGAAGTGGATGATGCTACTTCTTTGTGAAGAACCATTCGGGAGAGGTTGCTCATCGCTCAGGACCGGCAAGCAAAGTACTATAATGCCAAGCACAGGAACGTGGAGTTCGCTGTGGGTGATTATGTGTACCTAAAGATCAAGCCGTTCAAGGGTGTCTCGCGGGTGCGACGGTTGAAAAAGCTAAGCCCGAGGTACCTTGGACCGTTGAGGTTCTGGAGCGAGTTGGAGAAGCGGCCTATAGGTTGAAGCTTTCAGTGGAGCTAAGTGGTTTACACGATGTGTTCCACATTTCGGTGCTTCGGAAGGCGGTGCAAGAGCCTACGCAAGTGATCGCGGTCGATCAAGTGCCGGTGGATAGTGGGCTAACGACAAAGTCAAGCCCGTGCGGATTGAGGACTCGGAGGTCAAGCGGCTACGCAATAAAGAGATCAGGATGGTCAAGTCCGGTGGGACAATTGCGTCGTGAGGAGCTCTCTTGGGAGCGAGAGCAGACGATGCTTGACGAATATCCGGAGTTGTTCCGCTCAGGTACAAATTTTGTTTTGTACATGTTTTTTTTTCCTTTAGTAATTTCGTGGGCGAAATTCTTTTAAGAGGGGAGAGTTGTAACGCCCCGAAACTCAAAGGAGCAAAGGGGACGTTTGGGCCAGTTTTGGTTTCTGGCTGAAGGCACACGGCCTGGGACACGGGCGTGTCCCAGGGCGTGTCAGCGTGTGTCGACACTTAGCCGCGAAGTCGTCGAGTTATTCTCGACGATTCGTCGAAATGGGCACACGGCCTGCGACACGGGCGTGTCGCAGGGCGTGTCGACCCTGTCGACACTTAGCCGTGAAATCGTCGAGTTATTCCGACGATTCGTCGAGAATGGCACACGGCCTGCGACACGGGCGTGTCGCAGGGCGTGTCGACCCGTGTCGACGATCGTCAAGGTGAAATCGTCGAGATTCACTCGACGATCGTCGAGACAAGGCACACGGCCTAGGACACGGGCGTGTCCAGGGCCGTGTCATCCGTCGTCGTTCTCCCCTCGACGAAATGTCCCGTGTACACGGCCTGGGGGCCCAGGCGTGTCAAGGTGACACGGGCAAGGACACGGGCGTGTCCTAGAACCCGTGCAGTGCTCGGGTTGAAAACGGGAGAAAAATCATGGGGTACACGGCCGGCTACACGGCCGTGTCAGCTGGAACACGGGCGTGTCAGCTCGAACACGGGCGTGTTCGATACCCGTGTGCGTGTTCCAGAAGATTCGATTTTGACGGCGAATGCGGCACACGGCCCTGGACACGGGCGTGTGCCAGGCCGTGTTCGGCCCAGATTGGGCATTTCAGCCCCGAATCAAAGCGTTCGTTTCCTTTGATTGAAGATCCAACGGCTGGGGGTTGTTCCTGGGAGGATATACCCGGGTTTGACTTGGAAAACTTCACTTTCATGCCTTATCCTCTCTCCAAACCCTTGGAGAAAGAAGAGCTAAGGCAAGAGGAAGAGGAGCTAGATCCGCCATTGGAGGAGCTTCGGAGCTCCGAATCGCAAGCCGACTCCGGATCCACGGAGGCAACGCAGTGCGGTGATTTCTATCCGATTACATTTCGATGGCGCCAAAGAGGAACGCAAGGGTAACGATCCTCACTTGAGCATGATAGCTCTCTTTCTTAGCATAGGAAGCCCTCTCTCGCGAGTTTGCGAAGAGTTGGAGGCGTTCCTTCGGTAGATATGTAAAGTCCCCGTTGTTTAGAGTCCGTATGCGAGAACGGACATAGGCATTTTGGTTGAAGCCTACCCGGACATGTTAGTCCGGATCGGTGATGTTGCATTGCATAAGGCCGGAGAAGACTCCGTGCTATTGGTGTTTTCGGGTTTTCTACGCGGTAGATTGCAGCAGGGAGCCTTGGGGACTAACCCAAAGGTGCACCCGGGAAACTGGGCGGACACGAGGTCTTGCCAACTTGGTGGCCTGAGAGCCAACTTGAACATAACGGGTTATGTGATTTGTGATAGAATGGGACTCGGTGGAAGTTTGACCCGCGCAAATGGCTTAAATTGTCGTTGCGATGTGAGCACGGGTTAGATGGAACCGTACCCGTTTATGTCGTTCGGTTAGAGAGACCTAAAGTTACATGGCACTCGCCGTTGCATAAATAGGGTCTTCGGTGGTCAATGGCTTAAATTGACGTGACCAATACCAAGAAGACAAATTGCTCATAGGAATGCCGTCTAAGTGGCGGTGGTGAGTCCGGAATGTTAATGGCTTTAATTGACGTGACATCGACCGGTTCACCGAGAATGTGCCCTGAGTGCACGGGGCGTGTGGCCGTGCGAGCCAACGCCTGTGATGAAATGCTATGGTTATAAATTGCTCGCTTATGCTAATGAAATGCAGGGAAGGAGCATCGCCGCCCCGAGTTGGGGCGGATCGTTATAATTTGGTCAGCATTGCTGACCGTTGCCTTGTTTGCCACCGTGCGGTGGTTTGTTTGCTTGCAGGTGCAGCTGGACCAAGCGGTCAATAGCGGGCTAAAGCCCTTTTGCGAAGCTGGCCCTCGAAGGCCCAAGTGGAATGTTTTATGTTTATTCATGTATGGCCGCCTGCGTGCCGAGGTTTGTAAATCATGTATTAAGACAAGTGAAACATTTTGTAAGGCCTTAAGGCCGACTTTTGAGTATTTTGTAATAACATTCCTATTATCATGTTAGTGGACATTCATGCTGTTGCTGGGTTCTTGTTTTGCAACTTATATAAACTGCTTCCGCTAGAATGCTCTGTGTAGGACGTTGAGATTGGTTGGATGGTTTCCATACGTAACCACCCGGTCTGTCTGTGGTATAGGCGTCGGCCCCGGCCGGACCTACTGCTATATGCTATGCGACGGATAGGGGGTGG